>MU227200.1:1992428-2054002 GCA_018584345.1 Thuja plicata | reverse complement strand
ACCACTTAATAACTTGTTGATCATTGGTGTTGGGACTTAGGCAGACCTAGTGATTAGGTTCCATTGTCTTGTAAGGTTGTGATAACCTTCTCTAGTCCTATTTTGATACTTGTGATAAGTACATCAATACCAGACCTTGCACATTGGGTGTTAAGGAGTTCAACTTTCACCAAATTGATCATTGTTTGGAGGCTTCCGCTGACCACTGCTGCATCACTTCAACTCTAATTGACTATCCTTATCCTAATTGAAACCTAACACTATTTATCTTTAAATGTAATCTAACCTTAATTGAAGGCTAATATTAATAAGCTCTATCTTACTTTACGTGTAACCCTCATTCTAATGCTAATCTTAACATTCATCTTAAGCCTAGCCCTAATCATGATTCCAATGATTCTAAAATTAAAATTTTCAACAAGAATTGAGATTACAATTTTAATATTCTTAATAATTATAATATTAAGGTTATAATTAATTGATTTTAGACCTATTCTTACCATGTATTTATGATGGAATCAAAACATTTAGAATAATTATTCTATGGAATTAAAATAATTATTCAATATAATTGATATTTGGGTTCAATATACATGCATACATATAGTTTCACATTGTCGTATTTATGTAAGTATGCATATTTTCATATTTATTTTGTTTATTTGTTCACTATATTTTAACATTCATTTTCTACCTAATTATTAGATTAATATCACACAATCAACAATTCAAATATGAGTTAAAACAATTTTAGTAATACCTCTTAAATTTTATATATATATATATATATATATATATATATATAATTTTTTTATTAAATATATTTCAACATATTTTAGATTATAGAAGCAGTTTTCTTAAATTTTCATTGTTTAATTAACATTCTCAATGTTTAAATTAAAATGTGTACTCCATTTTCTTAATTGTTATTATTTAATTAATCTTTTTATATAAAATTTTACATTTAAAATTTTAAAAATAAATATATTTTAAAAAATGTTCAAATGAACATTTAATTATATTAAAAATATATTTAGAGAACTTGATAGTTTTTTAATCTTTAAATTTTCATAATGTTATATTATTAATTAATTTAATAATCTATAAAATTATTTTGTTGGATTTTATGATTTGTTGATAAAAGTAGTGTCAATATAAATGTAAAAAATCAATTTGCTTAATCTATCTCCCATGCTATCTAATGTCTTAAAATTTTCTTCAAAACATATTTAAAAACTTTTTGCCTATTCAAAATAAATAATATTTATTTGATTACTATATACTAAAAAATTAAAATTTATAACATTAACAACCAGTAAGAAGCAGAAAGTCTAGTGTGTTAAAGAGCTCTTGTATTGTATATTTCAATCAGCTTACTCTACAATGATATTTTTTGTTTGCAATTATACTTTCTCAAATAATTATAATGATTTTTGCTTGAGCAGATTTTTTTTTCTGAGATTATAAATCTGCTAGTTGTATGGCAACCATAATTTAATTGGTTTTCTATTTGTGCTTATATATAAGAAATTTTAATCCTTTTAGTGGTCCATTTCAAGTCATATTAATTAATATTAAATTCTCATATGCTCCTTGCATCATCTTGTTACCTGCAAGTTGGCACTTTGTTATATACCTAAGGTCTTACACTTCTTTACGGTGAAAAATATCTAATTTGGATTGGTAGCATCATTGGTCCTCAAAATGCATTTGGGTCTCTTGTTTTTACTTCTGTTGTTGTCTCTATATGATGGTGGCATCTATCTAGCTTTTAACTCTTCAAAGCTATTGCTTTATGGGCTTATAATTTATGTTTTGCAAGTTTATATAATCATTTTTGGTATACACTATCTGCTTCTGTCCTTCTATTGATTATGTGTTTTATATTTGAAATGTTTTTGTCGTGTTGAGACAACAAGCTAGGTATGTGAAGTTTCATGACAATTATTGTCACTTATAAATTATAGCATTTTCCCTTCTGGAGGTTCAAAGGAAATAGAGATGATTTATAGTTATAAATACTACATTTTTTAATGTCTTTCTATACATTTGAATGCTACATTTTTTAAGGACCTACAAAAAACATGGACAGTAGTGGATGCTGCTACGTAACAGACTGCTGTATACCATCTTCTTCATTAAGAATTTCGTCTATTATTTCATTAATAAGTTCTAAACCTATAGATTCAACCAAATTTTGTGCAAGATCTTCCAACCCCTGAGGAATCTGAGAAGTCTACTATTTGGATTGAGTCTTCTTCTTGTTGGAAATTTCCTGAAAATGAATATTTTGAATACAAGGGGGCATAGCATTGGGTGAAAAGTCTAATCCTGAATTCCTCAAAGGACTAGCACATGCATTTTCACCGGGCCAATTAAAAGAGATTTGGATCGGCCAACTATTGCATACCAGTTTACAAATTATCTGTTGAAACTGGATCATGGAAAATCATTGCAAATTAGACCACCTACCTTGATGCAAATTAGAAGTGACTAGCATTATATTGTGGGAGAGGCTCAAAAGCTTTAAATCGAACCTCAGAAAGATTTTCACTTTATTTGGAAACCACCTGTGTCGATTGATCTTGCTTTGCCCTTTTCAACAAATCAAGATCACTCCCAATCTTGTCACTTTTGATTCCTACTGACGACTTGTGATTTGGGTGAGCTTGGGAACCCATTTTCTATTGATCTAGTGTAGATTCAGTGAATAATTCTTCTGCTTTTTCCTTACTTAAGATGGCAATATGAGGACATACCTCTTTCGTATGGTCCAAAGAGTGACAAACCATACATGAGTTTTGTCGATTTTCTATTGTAATCTCCTGTGCCAAATTTGGATTTTATATGGATTTGATTAGGAAAAGGTAGGGAGGAGTCCAACAGAATGCAAACCCTAACTGGTAAAGATGGGTTTGCAAAAAAAACTCCTTATCATGTTTAAGGAAAATTCCTATATGATTTGTCATGACCTCTATTAGGTTGAGTTCCCTATATTCCAATGGCAGATACTATAATTGAACCCAGGCTGGAACAAATTAAACCATAAAAAAAGATGGATTAATGTTTCGGGTCCAAGGACTCGTGCATAAACCCGAACCCTCGTAAATCCATGATTTTACCTTGTAGATGGCATCTCTTTGTTCTTGTGTTGTGAAACAAGACATTAAAAATGCCCTCCTTATCCAAATAAAAAACCTTTGAAACCCCAACCCATTCATCAAAAAGCAAATCTTTCAACAACTCAGTCAAGAACAAGATCCCAGAACTTGCAAATTAGAGCTTGATGACGGAGATCTTGGATTTGATTTTGGAGCAACTCCTCTGAAAAAGTAATACTGACCACAGTTTTCGCTTTCGTTCGGCATTGCTCTGAAAGGGTTTTCGCTTTCGTTCGGCATTTCTCTGTTAGGGTTTGTTGCTCCAATAACTTGTATGAAGAGTCATCTTTTCGCTTCCACTGCAAAACCGATTGCATTTTAGCCTTTGCTTTCTTCTTATTATTTTTCCTTGGCCGATGAACATGTTTCCCTGCTCCTTCCTTATGCTCCTATCCTTCCGTTTGTTGGCTTTGGTTTTGAGGCTTAGAGTCTTGCTTATATTCGTATCCTTCCTCTTTGGCAACCCGTGTATGTTTTACTTTCGAACCAGTCTGCTTATTTTCTTTGCTATTTGGGTTGAAGGGAACCTCTTGAGAAACATTTAGATTACATCCATGACTATTTGGCTAAGGAATCCCCCACTGTAAATCTTTTGGGGTTTTAGAAGATCGAAGATCTACCTGAAAAATGCCCAAATTCCTCTCAGATTGCCTGCCTTGAAAATCCAGTTTTTTCCCATCTAAAGGCTGGCCGTGTTTATGCAGCACAATATTTGCACCTTAGTAAACATATGTTAACACAATACGTTGTTAACAACATGTATGTTAGTCTATTGTGTTAACATGTGTTAGTAATTTGCAAACAAACACAATAGGCTAACATACATGTTAACAACATATTTTGTTAATTAAGGTGTAAATATTGGAAGCCTAATGGCTGAAACCAAATCTTTAGTCAAGATGTCTTATACGAATCTTTAATCAAAAGGATGAATACAAAAACTGCTCTAGAAGCATCAATGTAACTTTTAATATTACGGGATGAGTTATAATTTAAGTACTAGTAAAGTCCCACCTTATATGATAATCAAAATATTTTACTCTTACCAAATATTCCGATTTCATAATAGAGAAAAGCACATTAAAGATCATGAGAGCTTCATTCAAGGAAAAATATTCTATCGTAAAAATTATCTCTTGTTCTACACCTTTAATTATCAAATAGAAGATATATTGTGTTCCTAAGGAACTAAGCTACAATTCCAACCACCATATTATGTAGTATCAATTTTCAAAATTTAAATTAATGTTCCATCTTAAGGTAATGTCATTGAAGGAGAGAATACGTGTTAATAACACTTGTAGTGAACAAATCCTAGATGTAAGACCTAACGTGCATAACATAAGACCTCTATGCATTATATATGTGCCCTTCAAGAATATTATTAAAAACAAGTCTTTGTAATTTTGATTCTCTTATGTTTAAAGAGGCTCTCTCAATGAACGAAGGCTAGAATATGGATATTAACTCTAATGCTATGCATAAGAAATATTATTGGCCATGTGAAAGTTAGAATTCATATCCCAAAGTTTATTCCATAATTTTATATAGACAATTCTTTGAGTATTTTAATTATTAAATGATGTTTTATGGAGTTTTAAACTAATAAGGATTTTTCTTATATTTATTAAATGATGTTTTATGGAGTCTTAGACTAATAAGGCTTTTTCTTAAGTATATATTGTGTAATGTATTTAATTTGTGTAACCTTAAGTAGTGATCGATATTGCAACAAAAAGAAAATAAACTAAATTAAAAATTATCATCATTGAAAAATCCAAGAATCAGTATAGCGGATCAGGTAGAAATTGGACCTCGTGACCTCGTGCTTTACCACATAACGCTCTCACCAATCGAGCCAAGCCCCCAACCCATCCTCTAATAAGTTAACTCCATTGTTGAAATGCCTAACTAATCCACCCCTCCAATTAACTCTTAACCTTTGATCAAATCTTGACCATCCATGTGATCTTTCTAAATTTATTATTTTTTCTCACTCCTCATTTTTCTCATAAATCTTCAAATACAAATTCCTCTTCTCAATTAAGTCATAAAATGCTATCATTGTGCTAATACTTAGAGCATCCACATGCCATCAAAGTTGAGCAAATTTTTCCAATATACTCAAATTAATGGTCCAAAATTTATATTAATATATTCTTTGTTTTCTTTGCCTTGTACTAAATTCCTTTGTGCAAAATATTATTTTTACAAACTTATCTTAAGATTATGTTAACATTTCATATATTATTTTCTCCTCTCCTTGAGTTCCTTACATCCTACAAATGCACGCAATTGATAGGATTTGCATGCTTACACGCTTACCTCTAAGTGTGTTTTTGATTGAGGTAAAAACAAGTTTTGAAGGGGCCCCGAAACCTTGTACAAATTAGTTACAAAAGATCATCAAAATAGCCCTCACTACGGAACGGATCAAGACCACAGCGAGGGTTTTACAACATGCACCCGCAACCTGGATGAAACAATGCATGAAACAACCTTCATGCAAACCCAAGCTAAAGACAAATCTAAATCTAGGATTTACCTTTAGCACCCTTCTGATGGGAGCGAAGAGTCATATCAAAAGAGGACTTCTTAAAAAAATTCTTTAACAGTAATCCAGCCCTCATCAGCTCTAGCCGCCTCAACCTGCCAATGCAGAGGATCATCGGCCAAACTAGAGCGATCATAGCTACCAGTAGAGGCAACCAAAATACCAGTAGAACTTTCAAGAAAAACATCTGTAGAACCATTATCAGCCACCACCCCCGCAACACAGTGGGGACTAGAGACGCAGTTACCCCCACCAAACCAGGTGACGAAGCAACCGGAGGGGCATTCACGGGAGAACACACAGGAGCCGCTTCCAATCCAGCAGAAGGAGGAGGGGGGACCTGCACAGCCACCTGGGAGAAAATTTTCGGCAAAACAGGCTTCTTTTCCATCAAATAGTGTTGAGCAGAAGCATCGTTCCACCAAGATGCAGAAGATTTCATTTTACCCAATCCACACTGAGTGGCCATATGCCCAATTTTAAAACATCTTCTACATCTGAAGGGAATCCCTTCATAATCCAGGGTCTGAGTCCATCTTCCTTTCGAGGAGTTGATCACTATCTCTGCAGGAAGACCCTTAGAAGGATCAATATCCACAAGAATACGAGCATATGTGGAGTGAAAAATGTCAGAAGAATCATCGTCCACCAATAAAAATTCCCCAAGAGCATTACCAATCCCCTCAAACAGAGTGTCGATCCATAAATGCAAGGGAAGATTAGGAAGACGGACCCAAATAGGAAACCTGATGAAAGAGTATGAAATAGGGTTAAAATCGATATGACAAGGCTTTACCATGAGCATAAAGCATTCCTCCCAGTTGAAAAAATGTTCGCACAGCAAGTTATTCATGTCTGAGACATCTTCAAATTTTGCAAAAAAATACCCCTTAGCCAAGGGAAAGATGTGCACCGTATCCGCGAGGATAAGCTCCCAGTGACTAGAGATCCACTAATGAAGCTTCAGGAGACTAGGCCAAAAACCTCAGAACCTGCAAATCAAGGCATGGGAAGAAAAAATAGAGATGTTGTGATCTATTTCCTCCTCCACATCTAGATCAACCACAATAGAAATAGGGTTAGATACAGGAATAGGCCCACGATCAAACCCCAATTTCAGCAAAGCATCTTCCCTAGCTGCAGAGGAGGGTTCCGCGAACACCACACGAGGGCCCTTAACCCCGCCTTTACTCACAATAGCAGAGGCTGAAACCCCTGAGTCCAACAAATGTGCAGCTTTCGCACTCCCAGCTGAAGCACCCGGAACAGCAAAAGGAACGGGAGAAGCAATGGCTACCCTCATACCAACTGAAAGCAGCCCGCTGGAGGGAAGAGGCACTCGACAACCTGCAGAGGCAGCGGCGGCACCAGGAACCCTAAACGCAACGGCAGGAGACACGGCAGGAGGCATGATCTAAGTCCCAATCATGTTCGTTCATGTGAATATAGAATGTTAAAATGAACAAATTGTTGTCCCAAGTTATGATCAACAAAATATAATAGCCCTTACCTCTAAGTGTGTTATATTAACATTTCATACGTTATTTTCCCCTCTGTTCGTTCCTTGCCCCTATACAATTGCAATCGATTGAAGGTTGCATATATTATAACCAACAATTGAAGGGGGCATATATTATCACCAACATTCTTAGGAGCTTTTAAGTAATGACAAGGGACCACATAGAGACACATTGTTAGGAAGGTTGGATGAATCAATCATTGATTCATGCTCCTAGTCTTCACAAGAGACTTTTAGGGTGTCTTCACTACACTCCTTGGCACCTATAAGACCCTCAACCAATGTTGATCCCCTGGTTACTCTAGCCACCCAACTAACAAGAAAGATCCACTCAACCAAGTCTACACTTGGTGCATTCTAGCTTTACAAGCTCTTACCTTCACACAAACCTAAAGGCTTGCAACCTCCATATGCATAAGTTAATCTTGCAGAGGTGTGGAGGTGTCTTGAACTATGTTAATTCACTCAACTAGGAGTGTTAGGAGTCCCACCTAGTTCAACCATGTAGTCAATTTCTTCAATCTTTCACAAATCAGGCTTAATAGGCTAGTAGCCCTATTAGGTCTCCTACTCCGAGAAAATAGGGATTTTCTCCCACTCCTTCCAAAGGAACCTTGCAACTTTTCTTGGGATTCTTGGAACATTTACCAACCCCTCAAGGATTTTTGGGGTCTTGGGGTCGCCACCTTCCGTACAATACCCTAACTCAAAATGAGTGATTTTAGGGGTTTTTAAGGTCTTCACTGGCTCCTAACAAAGATGGAATGAATTAGACCATAAGTTGGATTGGTGCGACCCTCTCCTTCTTACCAATGCTTGGCAAGACTCCTAACTTCAATCTCCAAATGGAATCTTGACTCTAGCTATCCACCTCTGCAAGTTGTGCTCTCAGCAACTTGGTCTTTCCTAGTCGGGCTCACCACTGGCTCGCCTAGGGCAAGACATTAAAATTCACTCCTCTGCATTTGAGGGCCCAAGCTCCTGCACATTATATGTACATGGAGTCTACTCATTGTTCCCAAGAGGCCGTACCAAATAGACGGTGGGAAAGTGAGTTAGATTTCCATCTTTGCACACTGCCTAGATTGAACCAGTGACAGTGCCAAACAAGACTTATTTACAAAAAGAATACAAAGCAAAGCAAAACACCTATCTAATGCCACACAGAATTGAGAAAACACCTACTCTAATCCACGCATGAGTTACAATGCAAGCCTCAATCCATTAACTACCTACTGTCATAAAAATAACTGAAAATTGCACACAAAACAACACCAAATCTTGATTTCTCCAAATCATTGTCTGTACAAAGGGTGTCCAACCTTGCATCTTGGTCAATCCATGTCTTATGTATGGTGGTTAGGTAGTTAGTTGCCTCTTAGGGTTCTTTTTCATCCGGGTGTAAAAACTTGACAATGTTATCCGAGCAACATTTCAAAGTTGCGAAGTTGCAAAATACAACTTTTACATATTTTTTGACAATTTCTTGCAAAACCAACTAAATGAGTTTCAATGCTCACCAAACCTTACCAAAGACCCTAACCATGGTTGAACCATGGTTCTAAACCATTCTAAACCCTACTGACATCATGTTGACATCATCATCCTACTTGTGCAAATCACGAGGCTTTACAACCTTCTAGCTCCTAATTGCAACTTACAAAAAGGTCCTAAGACTCTATAGACCAAACCCTATTGTACTATCTACTATGGTCAACATGACCTTAAGAAAAACATTCCAAAATGCCTTGAAGGCTTACACATTCCAAAATGTAACTTGGATTGTCTAAGCAACCCATGGGTGCTCCTGTACCATGCACCACACATCATTGTCAATGGTCAAAGCATTATCATATGAGATGTTAATGTTCTATGTGCCTCGTCATCATGTGGCCATTGAGCCAAATAAAGCCTTGTACTTTCTAATCAAGAGAAATTCCCTCACTCGTATTTAATGTTTTCTAGATAATTAAGCAAGGTCATAATTTATATTACGAGACAATGTCATAATTTATATTATGAGACAAGCTAATCGTTACATTTTTCCCTTCTATTTTGCAGGTTTCAATGAAGAGCAATGATCACATTTAACATTATGCAACTTCATGATTCCATTTTATGTCTGAATATTTACTTTACATGTAAATATTTTGCCATACATGACCCTTGCAATACTCACATGCACCTCAAAATGAGAGTAAATTTTGTAGTAATAAAATTTATATATCCATAACGTTACCCATTAAATGTTGTGCTCATTTTGGAATATATCGTAATACATGTACATATTGAAAAATACCAAAACCTCGTACAAATTTGAGATTAATCCCCTAGCGCTTACCTATTCCCATAAATTTATCCAGAATCTTAATCTGTACATGCACATATTTTAATCCATTCACCCAACATATACATTAGCTATACCCAGTTGTATCAATACATTCATTAGCCCGACACACAATTTCCATGCCCCAGGCATGTCTGCATACACAAGATCAACACCGCTATTGCAAAACTGACCTCTCAAATTTTAAAATTCAAATTCAGTAACTTTAAAATTCAAATTCAGCTCACTCTTGTCCATTCTACTAGCCATTCTGAGCGGACAAAATACATTTTTGCAGTCTGATGTTAAGTGCTCATGTTTAAAGGCACTTATTTGTATCCATTTGACATCCTCTTACATTCAGCCATCCTCTCTTGTCCTAGAAGCATTCAAGGTGTAATAGTGAAACACTTCGGCTTGATGCATTGGTGGTAATGAATCTGCATAAATCATTCTAGGGTGCTCATTGGCTTCAATTATTACTTACATTTCTAGGGTTGATTGAGGTAAGTGTTTCCCCATGCAACATAATGGCAGCCTTTCCACAACATTTCTTAATAGCACCGATCTTCAAATATGCAAGAAGAGCAGAACAAACAAATCATTTAAGCAAGCTGCTTAGCATAACTACACATTATGAGGTCAAATCTGCACACACAAGATGAATCTGCAACCATGACATCGACCAAACCTGCAGACATGGCCCCAGAATAATCAGAGGTTTAGCACAAGCCCTGGGGCATTTCCACTAACAGAGAGGAAGCTTTTACAAAGCCAGCAACAGGAAGTTCAGAATCCTCATCAAACAACATTCATTCGTTGGTCATAGAGTTAAAAATAACCACATCTTTCACATTTACTTGTGCAGCTTTAATATTATCATAGTACATTAGCCTAGACCCACCAAAATACAGCTAATGATTCTCAGGCATAAACGAAGCCTGGGGAAAGTTAATTTTCCTATAAAGGATGCAAATTTATCTTCTCTTGCTCAGTTTTATGTAACTTGCTGCATAAAAATAGTAGTAAATTTGACGACCCCTACTTTAGGTATTCTATAATTTAGATTGGCAATGTTCAATTCCATTACAAAAAATGCCAAGAAGCAACTCTGCAACTGAAACAGAACCATCATTGTTCAAATTGTTGAAACAAAGGAGGTATAATTAAGACGTAAAAGTCTATAATCACATCATTCCTTCCAAAGGTGGTTAACAGAAATGAACATAAACAGTGAAAAATGTGGTAAGGAATTTTTTTTGTTGCATTTACATTTTGTACCATGAATTCTTAACTTCTTTCCCAATGCAATAAAAGTTTCTTTATGATTCATTATGAATGGAAGCATGGTCATAGTTCAGCAAATGGTCATAGTAAATTAAAGAAATTCGATGTGTTTTAATTCATACCAACAAGCGGTCAAGATATTCAAAAGGGCCGCACAGTACACCCCCAATTTTCCCATAAATGCACATCCTTGCCATCCTTTCCCTCAACCGATCCACCCATAAACCAAGTTCTAGTTAATCCTACAGAATATTATTCCTTAACAAAATTCACCCCTCCCCTATCACATATCTTTAACCCCCAGCTGTTTTTGGATCCCTTAGAGGTTATCATAAACGTCCATGGTGCCATTAACTATTAAAATGTTTATTATGTACTCTATACAAGACCCGTGCATTACAACCGGTTGGTTTTTTAAGTTCCTTACAATTCCATACATGGGGTGATTAATAGAAGGTGGAGAACAATATCTCCATTGATTTAAAAATAGTGCAGATCTTCCAATTAAATGGCTCTTTAGACGTTAGTCAATAGACTACTTCAGAACAATAAACTCAGAGCCAAAGTATCTGAAAAAAATTAAACTGTCAAGTAAAAGAATCATAAGGTACATTTGGGTATATGTTTACATGTCTACTGAGATAGCCTTCAACTTCAGTAATTCAAGCAAGACTCGCATACTGAAAACTTGTGCACTAACCAAGCACTTCAGTTCTTTTAGCTCCACTTCAATGGTTCCATCTTGAGAAAGGACACCCAGTGTGCAAAGCGAACAGTTTTGAACATAGGATATGACATTCGAAAAAGTAATCCACTTGCACAAAATAAGTAGATTTCACTCTGAATGACCAAGTTACCTAAGTATCCAAAGGCCCATCATAATGTTCTATTCTTACTCAGATTTAGAATTCCCATTGAATAGAAAATCATAAAAAATCTGACATTTGTTAGCCCATTCTGTGGTAGACATAACTTCTTGAGCTCGTAATTTCTTTCATGATTTTGAAGGCTTTAACACAATAATATCTGGATCCAAGGATGCCATGCAGGTTATCCTTGTACAAAACCAGCCTCACAACAACCACAAAGCCATCCACTTTCACTCCAAAGGCCTGTTGGTGCTAGTTTATAGCAATGGAAATGAATTGCAGTACCACACATGTGGCACTGAAGATCCAGAGGTACCTCTTTTAAGTTACAATTTGGACATTTCTCCATTTTATTTTCATCTAAATTTATCTCAGTTCCTCTGCTGCATGGTTGATTTACAAAACTTTCCACTGCAAATGTGTTTGCAAGATGGCTCTGAACCTTTTCTGAACTATTTTGTGAAATAGTAGCCCTTGATGAAAGATTAGGTCCATCTACTAGTCCATGTAGCTGAGACCCATTTACTGCCTCATCAATGGGAAGTAAATTAGCAGACCAGTTAAGGACACCATCTTGTGACAGATCAAAAAGATTTTCAATTTTATCATCATCAGATGCCAACAATTCCATGTATGAAAGCATGGATTGGGTTTGGAATCCAGGAAAACTCTGAACAACACCATTGTTCTTTAATTCGGATCTTATCTGTGTCGTTCTTGACTTGTCTTCTATCCCGTTTTGCAGGAAGTTTGTCGCATCATCCTGCAGGTAATATTTAAAAGAAGAGTTGGCATCATTATTCTCCATGTCTGATCCCATAAATATTTCTCTCGACTTTTCTCCGCCACTTTGTGCGCAGTTGGTGACTTTCTCCTGCAGGTAATCTTTAATAGAAGAGTCAATAACACCACTCATCAATTCAGATCCCATAGATGTCTCTCCTAAATCATCTTCCTTCCTAATTTGTGAGCAATTTGTCAATTGTTCCTGCAGGTAATCTTTAATAAAAGAGGCACAATTTCTTTTGGGAGTTGTAGGCTCGTGGGAGACAGGAAAAGGTATTGAATTAAGAATGTGTTCTGCACCAGTAAGTGGCACATATTCGAACTCATATTCCATTTTGATCCCTGCATGCACATCCCTGCTAAGCAACATAACATGAGGCTCCTCGTTGGAAACAATTCCCTGCCTGCTATAAAAAACATTTGAAGGCTTCCAATTTTCAGCTGCATCTAGCATTTCTCCATTATCTGGTTTCATCGTCATGTCAGGTATTTTACCCTCTAGGTTCTTTTCATAAGGACATGCAGGTCTAGTCCTCTTGCGACATTTGTGACACTTGAAAGCAATCAAATCAACAACATTCTCCATAGTAAGCCCAAAGGCATCTCCATGAAACCATTCTGCAAACAAATGTCTCAAGATATTGTAAAAAAATGTATTACAGAACTGGCATTTTCAATGAAATTTTAATAACTATGCACAATCCTATATATATTTTAATTAGAGCAATCTTCTTATTATCAGTTAAAAGGCCCAAAATCATGAACTATGTATGTTTCAGTATGTTCATTACTTTTCCAAAAAGGGTCCATGGAAGCTTCTTGCTATATACTCATACCACATGCTTCTTATTATACACAATAAACTGAAAACTACTAGCATGGAGAACTGAGAAAGGCAAAAATTGACAATGGGAAAACATTAACCAAGTTGATCAATTTGCATCATACCAGTGCAAGATTCGCATCCAACGTATATAAGCTGAGAATTATATGCCTCGCAGCAGAGATAACACAAAGGCTTTTTAGAGGCATCCATAATACTCTGACATGGAAGTAGAAGCTTGGTCTGCCTGAATTCCTTTCCTAAATTGTTAGTCCTCTTTTTCTTCCACAAAAGACCATCCAACCGAACAGCTCCTTTGACTTTGCGAACCAGAGGTTTAGTAATATTGTTAATCTTCTGTTCTGCAACATTTTCACTGTGAGATTGACGCCTCTTGTATTTCTTTTGTTTTTTCTCCAGTAAAGATATTCCATTTTCCACTGGTTCTTTTACAAGCATGGAGCTTTCATTTTCACTGTGAGATTGACGCCTCTTGTATTTCTTTCGTTTTTTCTCCGGAAACGATATTCCATTTTCCACTGGTTCTTTTACAAGCATGGAGCTTTCATTTTCACTGTGAGATTGACGCCTCTTGTACTTCTTTTGTTTTTTCTCCGGTAAAGATATTCCATTTTCCACTGGTTCTTTTACAAGCATGGAGTTTTTGTGACTTGACACATCAAACTTATCTGAATTCACATTAAGTGCTCTAGTATCCAAATTAACAGCTCCTTCAGTTTTACTGAGAGACTGGTGGCTTTTGTATTTCTTTCGTTTTCCACCTGGAGAAGACTTTCCAATCTTTACTGAATCTTTTGCAATCTTAGAGCGTTTGTGAACTGAAACCGCATTCTTCTCTAAATGCACGTTAGGATCCCCCTCGTGATGCTTAATATTATAGCATTTGTAGCAAGTCAACTTGCACTCCGACGAATCCAAGATTGGTATTACACACTTGCGATGAAAAGAACCTGAAACATACAGAGAGCAGTGAAAACGGATTTTGTTCAGAACAGTTGAGAACTTGAGAGAAATAAGGCATATCATTAGGTGTTTCTGAACATTCTGTGGCAGTATATGAACTGATTAAAGAAAAGATTGAGCTTAGAAAATAAATGAATAAAAGATATCTCCAAGAGCTTATGTTATATGCTATATTGCATTGTATTAACTTTCAAAGACAATATCTGTAATATGTTTCAAGCATAGAGGAAGCATCTGCAATATGTTTCAAACACAGTTACCGGATACCTCCACTCCCCTGCCCAGAAATGCACATCAACATCCTGAATAGAAGTTACAATACTCCCTGCTACAGAAAGAAGCCCATATTTGAGCCCATATATCCATATAGAAGCCAATATTTGAGCCATATCCAATATGTCTGAATGCTCTCTTAGGACACGTTTCCCACCAAGTTTCACCTTATCATCCAACGGTTACATTTCAAGGACAGGTAGGAATCATCCCTACCTCGTCCCCAAATTTGAAAAAACAAAAGGAAATGTTGCAGGTACTTGTCCTTTTCTTTTGCAAAATATCTAGGTACAGGAGGGATCAGGGTGGTGAGTTTCAGTCACTTTTTTTTAAAACACAAATTTGATTTAAAAAGGGGGAGACATTTTCCAATTTGTAAAGCGGAGAGAGAGTGGCAATGAGAAGAGTGGAGAACAACAATAGGAAGAAGCCAAGAGAGCATCAAATTTATATTATTGAAGGTAAATTTATTATCGATTGTTCATTCGCTCAAACTCCTGAAAATTTTTATTTATTTTCTCCTTTTTTTTGGAAAGTTCTACACTCAGGGAGGGTTTTTGTTAGTTTTTGTACTATATTTGCAAATTGCAGCTGTGTTTTGAATTTTCAACAAAAATACAATGAGCAGCAGTGAGGGTAGTGAGAGTGAAGAAACTCAAATTCCAGACAGAAGTCATATGCGGGTGCTGCCAGACTGTGACTTCAAAAAAAAAGGTTTAAACATCCTTGTGAACTCCCCAAAAACTATGCAAAAAGCCCAATTAATCAATGAAAAACACTCTTACAATTTGCAACACACGTGGACAAAAACAAAGAATACAAATTCAGGTTGCAGTAGAATATGGATATGTTAATTGCGCAAAAAGGACTGTAGAGGCAACTACACAGTTTTATTCTAATCTTTTGTACATAAGTGGACTAGGGGTAAAAAGTTGTGAGAAAAAACTCTAGCTAGGAAGGACCCAGCTAACTAGGTTGCACATGGAAGAAGGAAGAAATAAGAGAATTCTAAAAGAGACTATGCAGCCTAGTGTGTCATAATTTATTGCATACCCAAACCATAGATGTTGGGAGTCAACGAAAGAAAGTTCTATGTCTACCAAAGGGAAGAATTGAATTTATACTGGGGTCATTTATTGCGCAATCAAGAAAGGTGGCTGAGTCTTCAATGCAGCCTAGTGTATCATAATTCATAGCATACCCAAACCATAGATGTTGGGAGTCAACGGGAGAGAGTTACCAAATGAATTGCTACTGGGGTCATTTATTGCACAATCAGCAAAGGTGGCCGAGTCCAATTCCCAATTGTACTAAAATCTAATAAAAACCTAAAAGCTTATTAACATTACATATTACGACTTTAAAGTTACACATTAAAAATAAAATATAATAATTTTCAATTAAAAATAAAATATAATAAAAAATTACATTATTAAAAAACCTATAATTTGATAAATGTTAAAATTTTAAAAACATAACAACATTGAAGCTGCTTGAATCTTGTAAAACTAGAGTCTCCAATCAGGTTAAGGTAATAGCTATCTGAATTCAAGTAATGAAATCCTAATACAGTAGCAGGTAACAAAAGTAGAAATGTGCCATGAAATGCATCTTCAAAGGCATATTAGAGATGACAGAAGATTGGCAGTCCTAACTCTCTTTCAAATGGTGCATCTAGCTGAAGATAAAGTTGTGGGGCTGTCATCAGGAATTCCCATATTTGGAAAACAAATTGAAGCTGTTATTCCCCTTCAGGCTAAGATACATCTCCTGGAGGCAAAACCATGGTAAATGGCAAACCTAAAGTATCCAATCAAGTAAAGAAACGTCTGAATAAAGCTAATATTCTCCCCTTATTTCAAGTAATAAAATGCAAATACAGTACCAAAAGTCAGAAGCTGCTATGAAATGAACCTTCCAATGCATGTTAGAGATGACAAAAGTCCTTCACTAACTCTGTCAAGAGGTGCATCTTGCTGAAGATAAAGTTATGTGGGGAGTATTGAAGGTACAGGAACATACTCAACAAAGGCTACAAAATCTTGAGAAAGGATTGTCTCACATTTCCCAATTGGAGGCAAACTTGGCATATTAATGCAATCCCAAAACACACTTCACTTCTATTGGCTTCTCTTACAAAATCAGCACTCGACATTTGACAATCTTCAAGGCAAAAACTTGCTGCCACTAACCTATGTGATTTATGTTTCAAAGAGGAAGAAAATTAAGATCATATGTTAACTAATTGAGTGTAACCATGATAGGAAGTGTGGAAGGTGGTCTTAAGACTTTTCCTGAAGCTGCTATTCTGAACTCATTCCAAAGAGCATTTGACATCCACCAGAACCTTCAAGATACTCACAAAGAAGCCACCTGGGTTGCTTCTTAACTAATTGAGTGTAATTATGATAGGAAGTACAGAAGCTGGTCTTGAGACTTTTCCTGAAGCTGCTATTCCGAACTCATTCCAAAGAGCAATTAACATCCATCAGAACCTTCAAGATACTCACAAAAAAGCCACCTGGGTTACTTTGTAAGATCTATTCACCCAAGATATTTTTTTGGAGTATATGGAAAGCTAGGAATCATCAAATCTTCAAGGAAAAATTGATCCCAGCTTTGGCCACAGCCTTGAACATTCTAGTTCTCCTTTGAGACTCGGACCATCACAATCCCAAGGGTCAAAATAAAGTCAGAAAATAAAAATATCTAATTACCCTAATATCCAGGACAGAAGTGACAGCCTATATTTTGATGAAGCCTCGGAATCTAATCCAGGAACTGCTGGAGGTGGTGGCAGTCTCCTGTTTAATGGTAACTTAATCCTCAAATCTGCTGCTGGTTTGGGAGCTGCTTTAAAGGATGTTGCAGAAGCCCAGGCGTTAAAACACAATTTGCAATTTGCAGTAGAAAAAGAAATATGACATCTCCTAGTTCAAAGGGACTCTCAACTGCTAATCAATGCAGTAAAACTGACCCATCATAAGAGGGTCTCTGCGGCACATAGTTACATTTATAGACAATCTCAACAATGATTTAAATTTGACTTCCATCACATCCTAACAGCAAAAAACAGCATTGTTGATAATCTGGCTAACCAAAGTGCTGGTCTTCCAGCTGATACACCCAGCATCTGGCAAGTTTGGTACTTATCATTCAAAGAAACCCACCATGGACTAGCATACAACACATGAACTTTGGGACACACAAATAATCTTGAGCAATAACAAGGCCTACCTATGACATTTGTCGAAGTTATCCAAATTGTTCGCTGGCCTGATTTCAGTCCCTCTATATATTAAAATTTTGACCATCCAACTTATCATATTATCTCACAATATAAGATTTTGACTATTGGTCATTGCAAAATAATATATGAAGACACAAGCTTTAAACTCGGACAACCATTTTAAATTGATCTTGAAAATAAACTTTTCCCAAACTTCAAAAATACAACACAAAAGAAATTGAATGCAAATCTCAAATATTTACACTAAACCCAAACTAGAGTTTGTGATAAAATTAAATATTAAATGCCTACAACTACAATCAAATTTGTCCCACCACATTTCACGATTTCAAACAATAGATTATTCACATTATGAACTTTGTATGTTGTGCCCTAATGTTGTGGGAACATCAACCAAGCACAACTGCAAAAACTGTGCCCTAGCCATGACTATGTAAACAAAAAACCAAGACAGGAACCTCAAGGTTTACAAATCCTATTCAAAAAACCTTTGTGGTGCCCTACTACCCCTTTCCTAAGCAAGCTCTGTTCAAACTCATGAAAGATGTCTACAAACTCTTAGTTTCCCAACCACAAATTAAGCAAAAGCTCTCACGATTTTCTATTTTATGTATTTGAGTGTTCTTTCTTCTCCTTGCAACCAAAGAACTTGCTTGATCTTCAAACCTTACAACCAGTGATTTTCAGGGGGCCATCGTGCTCTATAACTTCTTGTTTGTGACAAGTTGACTAATAAATGTGTTGCAAGACCTTGCCATTGCTCGTGTTTTTTAGGATTTTCTCCACCTAACTGATGCAATTTTGGCAAAAAAAAATCATTAAGAATTTTGACATCCTCTTTGATTAACCACCATATATTCGGTGTTAGCCAGCACGATCCTACTCTCATACCAACGATAGTAGAACTGAAGAAATGAGATTGAAAGAGCATTGAAATATATAAATTCAGAAAATTATTGTCACAGCTCCTTTACAATAACCTGAATCACACCCTATGTAATACCCACCTGTATGTTACCCTTTCTGTCTGTGATGTCAAATGCTTTTAGGCCTTTCATTGCATGTGTTAGACCTTCAGTTTACTTGGACAATACTTTGATGTTACATTAATACTCTATGATGATGCAGTTACATTGACACAATAACTACATGACTTATTTCATGTTGCTACTTAGATGATGTTTACTCTTCTCATATTATGATGTTATGGATATTTATGTTTTACTAACCCATTGACTCCTATATCTGCATTTATATGGATTATGGATATGTTTTATGTTTTTGTTTGATGTGTTTGTATGGCGAGGGACGGAATCATAGTTGCTTGCAAGATCCACACGATGTACCAATCCCTACCATTGCCTATTATGTGTGTGTGTACATGTTCGGCTTTGTGATGCAGGCTTGCAGGTACCAGGCATCGTCTTACCTGAATTGGCAGGAGTGAGTGTGCCCTTACACATATCTCAATGGTGAAAGAGGGGAGGTAGCATTCAGGCCTAAAAATAAACCCTAAACCTACATTTTGTCCTACGTAAGGACAAGTATCTGACTGACTACCCTATCTAGATTTCATCAAGGGGACATGAATATGTGTACCCTATCTGAGCATGATTGTTGTTTCATCTTTACTGCATTGTGATTGGTCAGATTTCAGTATGCATGCATTCATGTAGGTTAATGATGCATTTTTGTCATGATGTCAGTAAAAGGGTTAAAATATAAAAGGTTAGATAATCACTTATATGAGTATGTATGTATTTATATATATAGTTGTACGGTGTGGTTTAGTAAAATACTTGACGTCAAATTATTAGTGTGAGTTTGATATTTAATTATAAAGTTTTAATTAAAATATCTATGTTTATTTCATGATTAAAATATCAAGTTTTTAATAAGATATTTTAATTATAAATTAATTAAAGGTGCAAATTAAATAATATGCTAATTTAAGATACTTGTTTATTTAATTATAAATCCTTTTTATTTTTACTATAATATTAATTAAAAATCAAATAATAAAGCAATCATGCAACTTTGAATAAGTTAATACTTATAAATTGTTTTTTTACTTTAATTGGAAAGTTAAGTTTGCATATAGATAAATTTAATAATTAATAATTAGCTTTAATTAATTTTAATAGCTTTAATTAATTTTAAGTCATTTTTAATTTGTTTTTAGGGTTTTTTTTTCTTTTCAAACAATAGTTTTCTTGTTTTCTCCTTAAATTGGTTGAATGTGCAAAAATTATGCATGCATTCGATTTCGAGGAAATTTTCTGGCAAGATTTTGGGGATTGTTTTCTACAAAGGTTTTCAGGGATAAAGAGTTGATTTCAAAGCTTAGGAGCTCATATGGATATGAAAGGGTTTCATTCTCTAATCTTCGAATTCGATTTATTAGTTTTGAGGTAGGGATTCAATCCTTCGTAGATGAAAATTTAATTTCGTCTACTTCGTTCCAATCCATGTTTTAATGTGAAGTATCCTGGATGATTGCTGATTGTTTATTCAGAAAATTCATAGTTTGGGTAATTAGGGTTTGTAGAAAATCTAATACACTTTGTCCTTTATATATTAAATAAAAAATAATAATAGTAGTTTATAGACAAAAATATGCCAAACCCATGTCTTTAATTCTCCTTATTTCATTTAATCCCTTATGTCTTTATTCTAAATATATAATTGTGCAATAAATAAAAAATTATTGCATCAACATTATGTCTAGTTAAGTTCATTTCTCATGGATTCCCAGGCGGGGGCGTTACAACCTACAACAACTAACCCATTAAGCTTCCTCAAAACAATCGTTCATACCAATATTAATAAAACCAAAGAAATAATAAGATAAATCGGCATAATCGTCATGGAGAGCATTGCAATATATAGATTTGGAAACTTTTGTAACAACCACCTCATTAAAGAGCCAAAACCAGCTTAATATAACCTTATTAACAACCTATAACAACTAACCCATTACTTATTACATACAAGTGAAAACATACAGGTTATTATATCATTACCCTAATATAATACTTGCTGCTCCAAGTAACTTGTCCTGAATCAAGGTAATAAACATATTCTACAATGCAATCATCAATCTCATCCACCAAATCTCAGTCAATGTGTCCAACTAATGCTGTTAGTGCTTCCCACATAAACTATACTAATTCCAAATCGATGTGCAACTCTTATGTACTTAAGAATATACTTGACTGCTTGCCAATGTCACCAAAAAAGCTCCTCCAGGAACCAACAGACAAGGCCAATAGCAAAGTCTCAATCTAGCCTGTGGCAAATCAAGTATAGAAGGCCGCCAACCATTACCTGTAAAATGTAGCATAAATGGGTTGACCAACCTGCCAACAACTTAACTTCAAACTGAAACAGAGCAAGACAGGTTTTACAGTCAAGCATGCTAAACAGTTCAAGTAAGAAAATGGCATGCTGGGCTGAGAAATACTGATCCTGTCCTGAATCGATCAGTATCTGACTTGACATCACATCCTTAACCATAAAAGTGCAGCTAGCAGTAAATATCAGATCAACATAAGGAACAAAGATCAAAAGATTGACTCCTCACTTCTTAGTGCAAGCTACCAGATCTTATGGCACCTAGAAGAACAGGCAAGAGATGTCACCATTGAGAAGTTGAAGCTGCATCGCTGCCCCTCAAGCCTTGCACTTTTAAAACTTATTTGAAGTGTGCTCCCGAAGACTAAACCTCCATAAACAGCATCTTCAAAGCTAACAAGTGGGAGACCGGTAACCATATCCTTCTCACATAATTGTCTCAAATAGTGGTAGTTCAGATGGCCATACCACTCATGCCAGAGCTTACTTAAATCATCTGAATGAACCCAGAGAGCATGGGATGAAGGCTTAAAGTACAAAGGCATCAAACTTGTGAAGATTTGGAAATTGCATCGCAATCCACTCACCCAGTAGCAACAATCTAGGACTATTTTGCATCAAACTACTTTTTGCCAAGTGTCTGAACTGGTAAGATTGATAAAAAGTACCATGGACGGCTCTTTAATACATAGAACAACATATATCTCTCCATCTGTACTTCAATTCATCCTAAACCCTTCACCTTAAAACAGGAAGCATTTCCAACAAAGATCTTAGTTTGATTCACATACTAAGCAAAATGAAATAAATCCGTTTTGGGCCATGTGACGGGAAGCCCCTGAGTTAATGATCACAAAGATCTTATTTTGATTACACATACTATGTGAATTGAACATAAATTCATCTTAATCCATTTGATAGGAAGACCGACTTAATTACCCCCTTCGAGATGACTTGGACCTGTTGGCATAATATGTTTATTACATTGCTTATTATGTGGTAGTTATGTTGTGCAGTTTCGTTGGCAACAGGTTAGCAACTGTTTTGAACCCTTCAATATATATTGTTCATCAGCTATGCATCAATGAATTGATGAAATTTTCACCAATATTTCATCATATGGTATCAGAGCACCAGCAATTCATTTTAGGACAAATACTAGGAGGCTTAATAAAGTGCAGTTTAATGAGCAGCGATGACAGTAAGGTGTGATTGGCAAAAGAGATAGTCAGGTTTATTTTGGAACCATCTTATTTAATGTTGGCTGCCATTTGCCAAGTGTTGAGATTTAAAAGAGACATCTGAAGTTTGATACGAGTCTAGAAATATGTGTTGGAAAACTACAAAGAATGACTTGAAGATTAAGTATTGTATTTTTATGGAGCTCGAATTGACTGTATTTATTGGTCTTTCATATTTTGTTTCCCTACAGTTTTATCCATTTTAGCAGTTTCAAAGGGTTTATTATTGCTCTTTTTTAATCTCTCAGATGAATGCCTTACTTTCTATTTTGGCATAAGGATTTTTTAATACAAGAATAACAGTTTAGATTTGATTATGACACTGAGGATGAAATGGTTAAGGGTGCTCCTGTCCTTATTGATGCTCCTCTGTTATTTTGTGCCACCTCCATTCCGCTCGACTTAAAACTCTGGTGGTTAATTGATTTGTTTGCGAGGTTTTTTTTCTTTTAATTTTGTGACGAGTTTTCCATGTAGCAACTGTGAAAGGAGTGATTTCAAGATGGAGCAAAATACCTTCTTTGCACACAATGGTTGATTTTGCCAAAAAGTTATATATGACACACAATACACTTTCTAAAGCTGTTGAAAAGACTAAACCTTTCGTCTAAAATAGTACCTTTTCAAAACAAGACCAGCACAAAACAGAGTTTGTAGTGATGAACACAGTTCTTAATTTCAGGTATATGACAGTATGGCATTCTTGTCAAAGCTATGTTCTTTGGCTTTACCTCCCAAAACTCAAAGTCCTTGGTACAGTCCAGGTAGAATATAAAAGAATCTACCATTTTTTTTCTCAAATTTATTTTGTATTACAACAAAGAAAGCAACTATTTGAAAAACTATTGATTAATTCTTAGCATGCATTTGGAGGCTAGTGGCACCGGAGGATGGAGGAATTTCCATCATTTCAAGCTAGCTTCGCCCTTTGGGATGGTGATTTGCATGAGAAGCATTTTTGGGTTAAGTTTCTTGCTTTCCTTTAGATTTCCTTTTTGATGCTAACAGGTTTTTTGAGACTGCATTTATTGTGAAGAATGATTTTGGACAGGTTCAAGATTTGGTGTTGAGCTCAATATGCATTGTTGTCCACCAAGCTTCGGAGCATATGATCGGGAATTATACCCTCACGGTCATCAGACAATGATAGAGCTCTATCGTAGCTCTTGGGATTGTCGTCGAATAATTCAAAGACTGATCCGAGAGTTCGGGACTAAGAGCTTAAGAACACAGCTTGAAGCTAGACCTTTATGAAGGTCAAGAGACAGCTTGATGGAGCCTCTCTCATAAAAGATCTTCTCATAAAACGTATATCCATATTATGTAATCAGCAATTTTTTGTTGTGTAAAGCTTAAGGGTGTAATCCACAAATTTTTGTTATGTAAAGTTGTGGGGGGTGATCCTTTGGCTAGGATGAGACTTAAACTTTGGATGGTACATTTGTAGGAACAAAATAATAGAGGGGGAATGTTGGCATAACATGTTTATTACACTATTTATTATGTAGTAGTTATGTTGTGCAGTTTCGTTGGCATACCTTTGGCAACAGCTTTGCACCCTTTAATATGTATTGATCATCAGCTATGAATCAATGAATTAATGAAGTTTTCACCAATATTTCATCAGTACCATATACCACTAAGGCAAAAGCTATTGCTATAAGATCTTGTAAACCTTGATAACCACTATGAAGAAGCACAACATCAAATTTGAAGCTTCCTTACCTATTTTGAAAAGTTGAAAAGTGAAGGCCAAGCATTCATACCATAAAAAGATGTCAATCTCTAAACATTATATAGTTGCTGATCTAGACTTAGAAAGAAATACCTACCAGAGATAAATTGGCAGCATGGTAGCGTAATCATTATAGTAAAAAGTTACATGAGAATTCCAACACTACTTAAAAATCTTGTTACCTTAACTATGCAGTAACACTTGCATAAACAAAGAATATAAAGAGTGGAAGAGGATGACAACGCATATCCAACCAGGCCAGGAATTTGATGGTCTATATGGCCTTTTTTTCAGTTTTAGACTGTATTGATTAACATGCTATACTTTTATAAAACTGTATATATAACACTTTAAGTTATTAATACTGTAAAAAATTATTATAGATACATACAGTGTAGTATTCTAATTGAAGTATTAGTATACATTATTTTTATAAAATTTAATATAAAAATACAAATTGGTTTAGAATCAAGATTATTTTTAAAAAATAAGATATAATTGTTTCTAGCTTTTAAAATAGCTTTTATTTTCTTATATGAATTTAGAAACTTAGTTAATTTAGTTTTTAAAACATTTTTAACAAGATGTCTTAAAAATTAAATTTATTATTAACAATTATTAATTGATTATATTTTATTCATTTTATATTTTTTGTAACTCAATTTCAATTAAATTAAATTAAATAGTTCTTTCTTTCATATTAGATTATTATATATTTTAATTTTAGTGGCATTTTTTAAAATTATAATTTCTACTAAAACATAATTAGTAAATTTAAATTATACATAATATTATATTTTAAAATAACAAGAAGATTATTTGCATTAATTTATTAAAAATTAAAATATGTTTTTCAAATTCAATATGTATAATTAGTAAATTGATAAAAATATTTAAATATTAAAAAAAATTAATAAACTATTTTTCTACAAATACCATTTTTCTTAAAACATCAAAAAAAGGCATTGAAATGGCCAAACCGTCATAAAAAAAATATATGACAAGTTGGAGCGACCGTGATATTCCAATCCAACTAATCACTTCCAAATGAGAAAAAAACTCAAAGAGCAATCTTAAACAAAGCTAATCGAAGAATAGGAAACAAAGCAGTCTTAACTTAGAAAAAAAGCTAAAATACTCAAAGAACGCTACTAATCATCCATATAGTAGCTTGCATTCATTTTTGTCTGACCAACGAAAAGGTGAAAATATGAGCCTATATTAGAGGTGTTTCAATTCATACTGCTGAGTATGACATGAAGCCTGATAACAGGTGTTTGTCTTTGGGTGGATAGCCAACTTCCAAGACAAGATTTCTGTATTAACCCTCTTAAAAAATGGTGAGCACTATATCCTACAATGTAATCTAACAATTCCCAATCATTTAACTTTCATCTCTAATTTCAGACTGTCTTCTGAATATCATCTCTAATTGTGAGTTAACACATTAGACTGCAACCAGCTTTAATTTTATCATCAAGGGGGTGAACACTACAAGATCTGTCTCCGTGAGATTCACATCAAAAACTCTAGGAATCCAATACCTCATCCCAACAATCTAATACCTCGTGCCAAACCTAATCTCAGCACCACTTCCTTGCCTTAACCATTTCCATAAGTTATCACATCTCTAATTTTAGACTGCAACCAACTTTAATTTTATCATTAAGCGGGTGACACTACAAGATCTGTCTCCATGAGATTCACTTCAAAAACTCTAGGAATCCAATACCTCATGCCAATCCTAATCTCAGCCCCACTTCCTTGCCTTAAACATTTCCATAAGTTATTGTTCAAATACCAAAACCTAGTTTTATATCTGACGCCAATTTGAGATCAAGAACTGTATAAGAACTTGTATCACGTCCAAGTAGTTATCTGCTCCAGTTATTGCATTGAAAATAAAACTATGACATGATTTTGACTTGCATATTAAATCTTACGGAAACAAAAACATCAATTAAAACATAAAACCCATATATTATTAACAAAATCACATTTCCTCCAAAGAGAAAGTATTATATAAAAATATAAAGAGGCCTCACCTTCACAGATTTGGCATTGAACTGCTTTCCTGCAAAATATTCAAGAATAACAAATAAGAAGAGATGCAGACAATGAATTCACTATATATTGATTAATGAATAACAAAAAAAATTACAGAACTTAATTAAATTTTAAAGGTTGTCAAATGCAACGTCAAGAAAGACAGTTAATTGGGAAATGTTCCCTTGTTCGTGCTCGGATGATATTAATAAGCAAAATGCTAAAATTACAAAGGCAAAAACAGCACACATAAAATATCATATCATACTAATTGATAAAACACAGAATAATGTTACACCAAAAACAATTCCTTGCTGCACTTATTTCAACAATGAACTTTGTGAATCATAAATCAAGTCTATAAGTCCATTATCCTATATACGGTGTTCCACAGAGTTTTGGAACAGCAAAAGATGGTGATGGGTTTCAGGGATATAAGTTCTTTCTCAAATTTTGGGGACAGTAGTGCGAATGATATATAATATAATGTATTGAGAAAATTAATTATAAAAAATAGTAAAAGAAGTTGCAATTTGTCATTAATAATAAATTAACATATATATATCAACAATAAATTTAATATACAAATATAAAATAAATTAACTATAGATAAATCAGTTATAAATTAAGAAACAAACAGGTCGTTAGAAAACCGTCTTTTCAATGAAACCTCCTGCTGAATTTCTGAAGCTCAGTTTTGACAGGACAGCAAGAGAAAATCTTGTTATACTTGGGGCAGCTATCATGTTCAGGAACTTGGAGGGCCTTTTGTGAAAGGCAGATCTCTTTCTTGTGGTTGTAGAACAAATAATGAAGCACAGTGGAAAGCTGTTGAGGGTAGTCTTTCTATCACTTCATCTGTGGTGGTTTAGGGGGCTTACAAATATATATTATTCAAGTTGGAAAAATAGAAGCCTTCTAGATGATGATTTGAATTTGTGTAAAGGCTTCGAGTTTTTTGACAATATTCTGTTCAATTGTATCTCAGGAGCACAACATAGTGGCAAACTTCTTGCCAGTCTCAATCAAACTCCCTTTTTGGACATTTATAGTAATAGATCAACATATATATGTCAACAATAAATTTAATATACAAATATAAAATAAATTAACTATAGATAAATCAGTTATAAATTAAGAGACAAACAGGTAGTTAGAAAACTGTCTTTTCAATGAAACCTCCTACTGAATATCTGAAGCTCAGTTTTGACAGGACATCAATAGAAAATCTTGGTATACTTGGGGTAGCTATCATGTTGAGGAACTCAGAGGGACTTTTGTGAAAGGCAGATCTCTTTCTCATGGTTGTAGAACAAATAATGAAGCACAGTGGAAAGCTATTGAGGATAGTCTTTCTATCATTTCATCTGTGGTGGTTTAGGGGCTTACAAATATATATTGTTCAAGTTGGAAAAATAGAAGCCTTCTAGATGATGATTTGAATTTGTGTAAAGGCTTTGAGTTTTTTGACAATATTTTGTTCAATTGTATCTCAGGAGCACAACTTAGTGGAAAACTTCTTGCCAGTCTCAATCAAACTCCCTTTTTGGACCTTTATAGAAATCAATTAGGGTCTTGGCCTGTGTTGGACAAACTTTTACTTGACTTCCCACCTTCATTTTCTTTGAGGTTCTCTCCTCCTAACCTCATGGCTATATGATTTCATGATGGTGGGATTTTATTCCCCAATAATACTAGTGATGTTCTCAATAACATGACTGGACAAGAAGGGTTGCAGACTCTTTTCTATATAAATGTTTAATGTTTGGCACATTCATATTGGATGGCCTTTGCACTTCAACATTTTTAGGCACTATCTTGGTTCCCTTTGTGCTTTGTGTTTTTGTGATTGGAGTGAGATTTGGGAGGTCAGTTTGTTGACTTTGTTGCATGTATACTGCTATTTGCTTGGGAGAAATAGTTAATGGCCCACAGGTGTCACTCTGTCAAATCCAAGGATCCTTATCTCAAGGGTAAGGTTTCCAACCGGTGCATGAGTTGCATTTTCAACTCCTGATTCAACATCTCTAAATGTGGTAAAATGCAAGCTCGGTTTGCTTCACTATAGTGACACAGGTGTTGAGTGATCCAGGTCATCGATTCTTTCTTATTTTCAAGAAAAATTTACTGTGGTGGTGTTGTCTTCTGAGGATTGAAAGTCACTAGATCCTTTCTGTCGTCTTAATTTGGCTCATCTAGTGTAAATACTTAAGGCTCCAAGTGAATCCAAATCACCAACATCTATGGGTGTGTTTAAGTGTTGCTTGTGAAGAACTATTAGCAGTTTATAATAGAAGGAGACTAAACTTTCCACATGTATTTGTGGATGATGTTGAAACACGTGCTCGTCACCATACTTGAAATAAGTTAAAAGTTACAGCGGTTATAACTTGCCTCTGTGGAGGATGCTTTACTTGAAAAACCAGGCAGCTTGAGGAAATGATACACAGATGAAGTTCCTGGCTCCAGATGGTGTTCGGCATGTGTAGTATAGCTGAGGGAGTTGGTAGCTAGGTTATCACCATGGGACTTCTAACCCAATCTGGTCAATAATGGAATGATGCTTTGAGTAAGGCTTGTTTGGTCTCAGATGGCTGGTTGTTGGTTCTCCTGTTTGGTTGGTTAGGGTTGTCTTTGGGCTTTTTTGATGTACAGTAATATTGTGGGTATGACCATCTTCATCGTAATCTTTCATTTCCATTTTATTGCTTGGGCAAAGTCCCCTAAAGAACCCTGTCCTATATTATTTGAGATTTTTCTTTTCCAATAAAGACCAGATGAAGTGGACAATGTAAAGGTCAAGAGCAACCATGTAATACTCAGTATGAGGGCTGAAGGTGAGAGCTGCATAGTTGACGTGATGGAAATATTTATTACTCTTTTAATTTATTTTCTTCTCTGTTTTGTTTCACTACTTCCAAGAAATAGTAATGGGGATCTAAAAACATTTCAAATATCTACTACAGAGCAAAACTGCAATTTCTGAAAATGTGTTAGAAGGCCTTTTGGGGGCGGAATCCTAGGGGCTCTGGCCCTCTCGGGAACAACAAGATGCCCTCAGATGCCCCCTGCAGAGGGAATTGTCCTGGGGATGGCACCCCTGTAGGAGCAGCAGGGGGACATTTCATCCCCATTCCGGAAACATGTGAAAGTCAAAATTGGTTAAAAATTGCATTACAGCCCAATACATTACTATTCTTTAAGTAATATTCTCCTTCAAAAAATGCCACCTCAAAAGGTAGAAAACTTATATCATCTAGAGATGGTAACCAAACATAAGATTTCCCTTGCTTTCAAAATAGAAAATCAGAAAAGTTCTCGGAATATGGAACACCTAGTTTCTATATTCAAAATATTGTTAATGCACTATGTGAATCCTCATCTTATAGCATATTTGTTTTTCCAACCCTCAATAAGTTTCAGAATTTTGGATTTGCATAAAAATGGATGGGTGCTTGATAGAAACTGTCGGCTATAATAGTCCATATAAGACTGGAGAGAACCTATGGAGTGCTTCAAATGACTCGAGAAGCATGAAGCATAGAAGGTCAACCCTAAAACAAAGGTCATACAGTATCCCCAAATAGTCTATTGACGTCATCATGCAGTGATTTATGAACCAAGTGGTATTGCCAAAGACAAATCACCCAGCCAAGCCTGTCATGAACTGCACAAAAAGCTAGTACCAGATATCCACAGCCATTCCAATTACAAAAAACATCATTCCAATCTAGGAATTGCTTTATCTCTTGTTTTTGTAGATGGATGGATTTTATCTTTATACTTGTTCATTTGATAGAAAAGGCAATAGAGAAGATTTTGTTTCACTGAAAATATAGTTTTGACCTTATAGTGTGTCCATACAGTTCATCTCAAATTCTACCAGTATTTATTTAAAAGCCTTTTACCAAGCACACAGAGCAATTTAGAACATGTTATTCACACTTTTCAGAACTTTCCTAAGTGTTCTTTTGGTCATACATCTATCTCATCACCTTTAAAGTAAAAAGGAAATTATAAAGTAGGATTGGAATAAATATTATGTACCAGATCAGTAGATCCATCTTGCAGTGACCACATGAACATTTGTGACGACCTTCTGCTTTTTCCAAGAGGAAAGAAAATACATCTGAATTGGAAGTTCTGGACAGTCTAAAAGGAAACTTGGGAAATTTATTTGAATCCTTTCTAGGGCGTCCACGCACTGGTTTCTTTCTATACTCCTTGAGCAGAAATAAAGGCACAAACTTCTCACTTATCCAATATTTGTTATTTTCCTTTTCGGCATCCTCATGCTTTATTCCACGTTTGACAATATGGATTGGAATGTTTTCTTGTTTCCCAAAATCCACTAAATACTTTATCACACCCTTCTCTGAACTCTTGGCACAAATAGCTGCCTTCTTGTATCCACTAGTTCCTTTCTCTTCTCCACCTCTAGATCGTGAAAAATCCTCTAAGCTCATAATATCATTCCATCTGATACATGCATTAATAATCCTGACCTGTAAGACGTCACATTTATGATATTAATAGACTATTTATTTAAGATCAAAAACATAAATTGGTCCACAATGAATAAGTATAAAGATAATTTATTAGATAAATGTATGCCTTAGTGCCTAACTAGAACATCTAAGTTTGAATCTGAATGCAAACCTGTAAAGCAAGCTGTGATAAATTCCTAGCCATTTCAACAGAAGCTCTCCACATGTACCGTTTGGATCTTCTTGGTATTTCTAAATCCTCAGCATATAATATACCAGATATTTTCCTCAATCCAGCTGTAATTTTAGAATATGCACATATTTAGACAGTTAATAATCAAACTAGATATGAATAATTCAAGGCTAGTATCAATGAGAAGATAAGTTAAAAACACATATGGTAGGCACCTTGGCGTCCAGCTCTCCGTGCTACATTGTAAGGTAAGAAATTCTGGCAATGTGCTCGACCTAAAAGTCTGCAGCCTCTCCACCAGTTTACCCCAAAGGAGGTGGCCTCCACTGAAGCGGGAATTGTTTTGTCAGCCAAAGAATTCCTTCTAGGGCGTCCTCGCTTTGGTGTCTGCCCAGATACACTTAAACTAATTTGACTAGTGGAAACGCCGGAAGTAGCATCATCCACAGCTTTAAACCAGTTCACAAATTTCTTTCTAGGGCGTCCACGCTTGGGTGTTTGTGCAGCTACATTTGCACTAGCTTGGCTCCCAGAAGCACCAGGAGTGGCGTTATCCACAGCTTTACACCAATTCACAGGGTTCTTTCTAGGGCGTCCTCGCTTTGGTGTGTGGACAGCTACACCTCCACTAACTTGACTAGAGGAGACCCCAGAAGTGGCGTCATTGACAGCTTTACACAAATTCATAGAGTTCCTTCTCGGGCGTCCTCGCTTTGGTGTTTGGCCAGCTACACTTGCACTGATTTGACTGGTGGAGACACCAGAACTGGCATCATCCACAGATTTGCACCAATCTGCCGAAAGTGCAATGGGTTTAATACTCAACTCTAGCTGCCAAAAACAAAAAGAAAATGTAAATGAAAGACCTACAGGTGTCATACAACTTTTGTGCTTAAGGATAATGAAAGTGCTTCAGAGAATGTGCTCAAATCAATAAGGAAAAAATTCACATAATTAATTTTACAAAGGTGCAGTGCCATGTCAGAATGGTCTTCAATCACAAAAAAGTAATCTCATCTGTTCTTACTTCCAATAGAGAATGTTTGACCTCTGTGATACTTGACGCCTGCTCAAGATATTTACGCCAATATTTCCTGTACACTGGATTCTCCCATGGACCATCAAGAAGACCATATAATTGATCCTCCACATATAAAATATAAGCAACAATATCTGAAACATGACCATTCTCATTCTTTCTTGGAGAAAAATTGACCACCCCTCCTAGAGCCCCTGCTACAGCATTCTCAGAAGCCATATGCACTATGCAACCACTAAGATTACTTGTAGAAGATTTGCAAAGAAGGCACCATCCGCATTTTTCTTTCTGCACTTCATCAGATTTTTTGGTAAAACGTGGCCAGGAAAATTGTGCAGCTGCCTTCAAAAATGCTTTCAATTGTTCTGTGATTTTCCTTTTTTCTCTGATTGCAGCCAAAGGAGACCTTTTTGACGATCCCTGTACACTGTTTTCCTTATTTTCAGTGATGTTAACTGCTGAATTTGCAGCAGCTGATGCAGCCACATCCCCTAAAATGTATTGATTTTCATAAGCATTTAGTTGAAAAGCCACTTGTCTTTTAAGAGGGCTATTAACCAAAACCATTTGACCAGGTGCACATGTGGTGCGAATCTCAGACTGTCTTGGTTGTTGTTTTACCTGGAAAATTGCATTGGCAGTGTCTGCTTCAACTAGTTGTTGACCCTGAACTAAACCATTTTTTGTATACTCAACACTGCAAGGGACATTGGAACAAATAATCTGTTGCTCATGGTTTTCCTCTGATACTTGTGCATCAACATTCAATGATGCCGTTTCCAAAGAACTTTCAGAGCTTGCTATTAGAGCATCACCATTACTTTGATACACGTCCATCATTTCAACATCTTCTTTGCCTCTTGCAACAAAGTTCTCAACAGGTCTGCCTATTAGAAAAGAATCATTCTTGAGGATAGCATTCTCCTGGGAAGTTACAGATGGAACTAAAGGCGCACTCTCCTGCTCCTGGTGTACAAGAGAATGTGATACAGATATGATAGATGATTCAGAAGTGCACTTCTCAGAGAACTTATCTGCTTTGTCAAGGGACATTTTACCCATTTTCCTATTTTTATCCCAGGTTTGCACCATTGCATTACGTATGGTGTAATACAATGGAGTTGATGAATCTAGTATATCCAGAACCTTCGTAGAATCATCTTTGTTGTAATAATAGTAGGTAGTAACTGGATCTGTAGCAGAATCGGCCCTGCCATAATAGTAAATATATCCAATAAGTATTGTTCTGTAAAAATGACCTGTCACTCCACTATAATGCTCTAGATATTTCCAATGCTATTAGATAACACAAATAATCATACTGATATCATTTCTGCACACAATTCAAAATCAACTGCATACATAGTGTTAATATTATTATAGTAAATAACGAATCCAAACTCATATCTAAACTAACACAGAAATATCTGCACATTCAAACCGAAACTAGGTATATATGATAAAATCATATAAGTAATTAAATGTCGCGTTTTGTATGCTCTACAGTATTGTTTTCATCCAAATCTTCCCTTGAAACCCAAAAGATTACAAAAACATGTGTAAAAATGATGTATTAGAACCCAATAAAGTGAAACATATATAGCAAGCATTTCCACAACGTGCTCCAGTAAAATAGGCAACAAGTCAAGAACTAAAACAGGACTTTGATACAACAAAAGCAGAGAATGCCATAATAACCTTATCACAAAATCGAGCATTGAAGCAAATCTGGCTTGGCTCAGCACAGATATGAAGAACATGTACGATGAAAAAATGGATAGAAAAAGCCCAACCAAAAGGGAAGGACCAACAATGACAAATGATTGAATGTAATTTTCAGTCTTGAAAATAAAAACATTAACAAGACCTTAATAATGGGACTTAAGCATAACTTTCATCTTAACCAATTAAAGAGCATGAATAGCATGCTGAAATGCATCTTAGTCCATCAAAAAGTGATAACTTGATGCATTTCGAACTATTGTACACATTACATCATGAAATGCAACCAGTCTAACTCATACATGAAACAAAAAAGGCATGAAGCTAAATTCAATGTTTCAACAAAAGAAGGCCAATATAACCATTTCATTGTGTTGCCTCACACTCAGAGTTATTGGAACTTTAAACTTACGCTAGTAGGTAACCGCAAATAGAGAAATATATTCGTCCATGTGGATCGATTCCCAGAAACTCAGCTCCTTGCAAACCCTTAAATACTGCAAATCCTCTAGGGGCTTTTTTCACTAAACACTCTGGGCAATACCAATCTCCTTCAGGTAAAGCATCTTTCGAGACCCCAACACACCTAGAATGGTATGCAGCAGGACAGCCATCACAGCATATCAAAACCCCATCCATCCTGCAGAGACAGCATTCATCGCTGTTCACATTTTCTACATCATTTGCCTCAGATCTTGCTGTTTCACCATGTTTATTCTGGATGTCACCTGAATTACCCTGAAATTTTACCATGCTTATTGCATAACTTGTATTAACACCTGTTCTTGGATTTGATATCGAGCTTTCCTGGTCATCTGTTATGATACAATCTAATATTGCACTCTCTTTAGAACAATGTTTGAGTATCCTCCTCCTCCCCCTCCTAGGTTTCTTTTCAACTAAATTAATTGAAGCATTGATCAAGTTATCCTCTCCATCAATCTCCACATCTCCTAGACGGTTACTAATTTCTGGCCTTATTTCTTCAGTTTCCATCACTTCATTACAGAGAAATTCTAAAACTGTTAGCTTCATAGACACTGATGTAGCGTAGTACTCTCTATTGCAAAGCCTCAGGCAACCAAGTTTCTGGCCGGAAATTTTACTGAAACCTTGACATATTAGGTATTCGACCAAATAAACAGGCCATGTTATCCTGTCTAGGAAATTCCAATCCAAGTGCCTACACAACAAGAACACATAAAAGTAAACTGTCAGTGTTTATTGATTATTTAAAATTGAAAATTGAAGCCTTAGATCATAGCAATCAAAATTTCTCTCAGAGAATACAGAGACCAGAGATAAGGCAAATCTTCATCTCAAAATTTATTTTGATTTCAAGATAATGGCAGGAACTCAGCACAGTTGCAGTGACAATAGCCAAAACAGTCAAGGTCAAAAACAGTCCAAAAAAAAAGGGTAGATGTAAAGCAAACTGATAGGCTTACTCAGAGGCAAATACCAGTATCATATGCAAATTTTGAAGGACCCCCTTTATGAATACAAACAGATTTGGTAATTATAATAATATACATACGTTCAACTATTTATACTAAAGGACCCCCTAATATGAATACAACCAAATTTGGTAATTATAAAAATATACATATCTTAAACTATTTACACTTCTAAAAGCGTAGAACACATAAAAACGTTTATTTATATGTATTTTTGTTCTTATAGCATTTTGTGATATCATACTGATATCTTTAGTTGTGCTTGTGTGTGTGTCTCTGTGTCTCTGTGAATAAATATTTGTCTATGTGGGTGTATATGCAAATATTTATACATCTAAAGCCATAGAACATAAAAAATTAGTTATTAAAATATTTTATTTTTTATGTTTTATCTTATAATAATTATTTGTTAATATCATATTGGTGTATTCAATTGTCTTTGTGTGTATGTGTGTGGATGTGTCTGTGTGCCTCTGATGTGTATGCATAAATATTATTTGATTTTTGGGGCAATTTTTGAAGGTTTTTTCGTCACCTTAAACCAGACACAGCACTTGATGATCCGCTGCTCTATCCAAACATATCAGATATGCCTCAAATATGGAATCATATATGGATACATCTGTGTCTGGCAACCCTGTGTCATATCCATTGTTGCATAGATGGCAACAAAGCTACCTAATATTAGGCGGTAACCTGCTCAAAACATGAAGCAGATATAATCTGGTTGAGATTGTGGAAAAAGTTGTCAATCTCTACTAAACCTTGTGAATCAGTGACATTATGTATACTAGACAGAGAGATGAAAGCACAACAAATAAATGGAGAGAAATAATATTAATGACCACAGGTAACCTAAAGTAGGTCACCGGAACTCAAGAACACGTCAATATACAAGGGAAAGATCTAGGAAGAGAAAAACCCTACATAGGCCCAAAAAGAGGAAGAGACAAAAACAAAAGTACAATACAGATGTGGCCACTAACACAGCCACTCGCAAAGTTCACTAGAAAGAAAAACCAAATACTAGACTTCCCATAGGCCTCTTGACGTAAATATTCTCTGAACAATTTGAACTTTGGTGGATAAACTAAATCAAATAATGGCAATAGATAAAAACCTAGTACAGTAGTATATTGAGATAAAGAATGAGTTTTGATCCAGCTCAGATCATGTAACAAGATGTCAATATGTGCTCAATCTTGTGATTCAGCAACCTACAAAACTTCAGCATGGAAGATGAAAGACCAAAAAATACAGAGTATAAAGTAGGTCACTGGAAATCAAGAACACATCAATATACAAGGGAAAGATCTAGGAAGAGAAAAACCCTACAGAGGCCCAAAAAGAGGAAGAGACAAAAACAAAAGTACAATACAGATGTGGCCACTAACACAGCCACTGGCAAAGTTCACTAGAAAGAGAAAAACCAAATACTAGACTTCCCATAGGCCTCTTGATGTAAATATTCTCTGATTAATTTGAACTTTGGTGGATAAAATAAATCAAATAATGGCAATAGATAAAAATCTAGTACAGTAGTCTATTGAGATAAAGAATGAGTTTTGATCCTGTTCAGATCATGTAACAAGATATCAATATGTGCTCAATCTTGTGATTCAGCAACCTAGAAAACTTCAGCATGGAAGACAAAAGACCAAAAAGCACGAGTATAAATTTTGTTTAAGAGTCACTGACAAATTTAGTTTAAAGAACAAGAATCAAATAACTAAACTTCTCATAGCCTTACTAAAACACAAGTACCTGATTTTGTAAATCTACAAAGGCCATGTTCCTTGAAAAGCCAAGCTACTAAAAACTCGAGAGCATACACAATCTTGACATTTGGCAAGTTTAGAGCTAATGCAGTTTTAATCGTCATTTGATAGTTGAAGCTTAATACTTGTAATTAAATACAGAAGTGTTTGAAAGCTGATTGAAAGTCATTCACAAGTTCAGAAAATCCAAAGAATTTGCTTGATTTAGTCTCATTGTTAATCAGTTTTATTATACTGATTAAAAATTTGTGATTTGAACTGCACATACCTAGATTTCAGAGCTCAAGTGCTGAAGTGTGTTAAAAAATTCCAGAGCAAGAATTCACAAGCCACAGGAAATTGATAAGCCACAAGAGGAGGAAGAAGAAGATGTATTCTTTCTTGGAGAGATGACTAAAATTGCCAGTACAGTATCAATTATAACCAGTTCCTATTTCTCAAGCTGTTCTATAAATTATCCAAAAGTTTTTATTTTTTATTTTTTGAAGCAGTGTGAAAAAGGAGTTTTGATTCCAAGACCAGTGATACCAATAGTATCTAGTGAAGTTAGCACCCTTTCCTCCAGTTGATACCTCAGATGCTTCTACTGCTGTTTCATTTTTATTGTATATATAATATTGTTGAACAAAAAGCACAAAAAGCTTAAAAATCCAAACATGGTTAATGCCGGGGATCCCAAAATTGAGATGAAATATTCAAATAAATGCTGATGAAAGGACAAACCCGAGGGGATTAAAGTTGGACAACCTGTTATCACTACCACCAAGAAGAATCCGTGAAGAAGAATAAAGTAAAAACAAAATACATAAGATAGACTCCAGTTCAATGAATAAGTCAATAAGTAAATACAATATACACTCAAGAGCCCTTTGAAAAGAAGGCAACGTCAATTTCAAATTTGAACTTACAACAGTAAAGTCAACAGTCTCAGCTTAAGAGATGACAAAAGCAAAATGTTATTAGTTCCCTGGAGTATGCTATTTAGCAAAAACAGAGTTTACATTTGCTGTTTTCTGTCTTAATTGATCTATAAAAGCAAACTGATAAAGCTACTCAGGTTCAAGCCCAGTTGTACACAAGTCTACAAAAAAAATCATTTTTCAAGCAACCTATACCCTCTCGGGTTTTATCATTGCCTGAAGCAGAAGCTGAGGTAGAAAGGTTACCAACCAAGGGAGACCAACAATATTTTGAACAAATGACTCAGGCAGCGGATATCATACTACAAGCATTAATCAAACATCTTTCTAAGGTGGTTGTACTTTACTCTGAGATTAGATTTCAAACATGTTTGCTCCTCGAAGTAATTAGGTAACACGGGATTATTTTGAATAACTAACAGCTGTGTTACTTTACCTGTCTCAGAGAGAGGTATATAAAATTCACTTATAATCACCAGAAACAGTTCAAGGCATTTTTATAGACAGTACAGAAAATCGTTAAATTGAAAGTGTTCTATAAGATTGCCACAAGATAAATACATTTAGCATATGAAAAAATAATATTCCGGCCCATTAAAAATGTCAAATAATGGATCCTGGACGGGTGGACCTAGTTTTTAAAACATGTTAGCAGTTAATCAAGGAAAAATGTGTTGTTTCAACTTGGTTTCATTTTAAACACTTGAAAATTATAAATTTGTTTCATTTGAATGTTGTGCTCCACGGGGACTTGTCCCCTGCCTTGGTACCCCCGTCCCCATCCCTGAAATGTCTAAGGGACTCAGGGACTTGGGGTTTCATTGCCTAAGACAGCCCTTTATAATAGCAGTGACTCGTACTCGAGCTTCGATTTTGATACAAACCTACCAATTGCATCTGCTGATTAAGGGCAGCCATACATTTTGTATATTTTTTATTATTTTATAGTTGATACTTGGAGCCTTTGGGCATTTTGTTATAATTCTCGTATAATATTTATGCACATTGACAATCAAAGCATTTGAATTTTGTTAATTTGTTTGTCAATGCTCATGTGATTTCTCAGCTCAAGTCTAATGTTATGTATTAAGCTTCTACAATGGCTATGATGAATGCTTTAAAATTTCTCTAATTTTTAATAGCCGTCAATTACCGTCTTCTAAAAAACTGCCCAAAAGAGCCCCCTACCAAAAAACACGTCCTGCCGTCCGCTGTCATCCCCATCCCGGAAACTTGGTGGAGCATGTTTGAATATTTGAAAACAATTCGGGTGGCTTGATCGGCAGACAACTATTACAAGTGTTCTTTGCCCACATTGAAGGGACTGGAAGACTGATAACATCTTTGAATATTACTCGACGGATATCATCTTTGTTTCTACAGCTTTACTTGTGTAATTGGTTTACACTGTAGAAATTGAACACCGAAAATAAGACTTTAATTGAATAATCAATGGTTTGCTTTAATACGTGCTTTGCAATTTTGAATGCATGAATATCTGATTGATTCATTTGACAATTAATTTCAATACACTTTTCTAAGATGCTTTATTGGGAAGTTAATACTCAGAATGTTCATCTTGAATTGCACCACCTCAACCAATTTCAAGTTGAATTATTTTCATTTAAGGGAGCTTACTCCAAAGATTTGTTTAGACTAAGTTACCATATTCTTTAAAAATAGTTCACATTAAACGAATTCAGAATGGGTATCAGTTCAAGGTCAGAACAGCCTAGGATTCATCCGAGGGATTTGCCTTCTGTTTCTGACAGGTTAAAAAAAGCAAAAAAAGGTTTTTAACAGTCCACAGGAGAATTTTTACCATAATAGACAAATTTCTGCAAAAAATTTGAACCATGGGACTATATAAACTGTGGGTTATTTTTTCATAAAACCTACATGAGTGTATTTAAAGAACTTCTTACTTATAATTCTTACATAGATAAAAGTACACAGGTCCTGGAAGTGATCGCGTGATGGTCACACAAAGGTTCAAATCACCCGAACTGCAATAAGGCCGCCCAAAATCTCACTCAACTTGTGGCGGCAGGGTTGTCACAAAACATGGAGCACAATTGAATTTAAAACAGGTATAAAATCCAACAGGTATAGACTAACATACCACATCTGCACTTAAAATAAGAACTGGAAGCATTTTAGAAACAACAGGATGAAATAAAATAATCTCAAAGAGAATTCCACTTGATTTTACAGTGAACCGGTAGTTTAATCTGCGGATTATACATTCTCAACTTCTCACAGCTCAAGTAGATGGTTCTCATAAAACCATCTGCAAAATGAAAGTTCGCAATACCATTGTCTATACAGCATCCAAACTGCCTCATTTACTGTAATTAATATATTATTAACTAATTAAAAAATGTTATATTCATTATATTTCAATTTTAAATTGATTAATTTTATTTTTTGATTTATTAATAATTATAATAAATGGTACATTTTGGGTGCTGTGTAGACGTTGCCATTGGCAATCCCCTTCATGGGAACCCAGAAACAGAAGCTCGTGGGCAACGTAAACTTTGCAATGCTGACACATTTAAATTAAATGAATTGGGAGGATACAGGGATTTTCAAAGTAGTTGGACCGCTAAATGGTATTTTTACCGGGGAGCCCTATTTTGAAACATAAATGTGAACCACTACTCATGAAATAAAGTTCAAAAGACTGCCACAAAAATAGAATGTTGGTACCTAAAAATCTCATAAAATGTGGGTAAGCGTGCGACTGAAACTGGACAACGCCTACTTGCAAAAATGTGGGTGCTTGCCAGACAAAAATAGAATGTTGGGACGGAAAAATGTAAACGACTGCTCATGAAATGTGGGTAGGCGTGCAACTGAAACTGAACACCGCCGAATAGCAAAAATGTGGGTTTGCCAAAACACCAAACCAAGATGTCAAATAATTTCATGTTCATTGACTCCCTACAAAATTAGAAGTTGAATCACTCAAATGGCAGGTTTAATTGACGGTATAGAAGCAAGGTTTCCTCTGGCGCAATTTACCACATTTGATAACGAAGCATTGGCAACTTCTGAAAAAATGCTTAAGGAAAAAGTACCTGAGACACCGGATCGCAGCGGCTGCGGCAGGGCCCTCGTCCGGGACAATAAATTCGAGATGCCGGCGCAATGTCTGCAGAAGTGCGAGGTGAACATGGTCCATAAGAGAATTAGCTTCTTCACAATTCAACGCTCCAACAAAATCCTGCAGGCCAAACGGGCTCAAAAACAAGAGCTTACTAAAACTCCTCAATGTCGTATACACATAAAAGAGACTGGGCACGGATTCCTCGGGCACAGGCAGATCCCCGGAGGACACAGGCAGCGGGACTTTGTCATACAAACGCCGCTGAACACCAACACCACTAACCCTGGCACCTTCAGGACCCTTGTCATTCCCTTCCCCACATTTCACCGCGGCCACGGCCGCCTGTCGAGAACTCCTCCGCAAAGGTCCCGCGTTCAAATCCCTGCCCCTCCGCTTTCTCTGTTTCCGGGGCTGATCAGCTGGCTCCCTCAAAGCCAGTGGAGGGCTGCTCTCAACAGGGTTATTACTCTCCTGTTTCTTTTTCTTCCTGCCCCGCCGCTTTCTCTCTATCGGGGGCTGATCAGCTGGTACCATCAAAGCCAATGGAGGGCTGCTCTCAACAGTTTTACTCTCATGTTTCGTTTTCTTCCTGCCCCTGATTTTTTTCTCAAGATCAGCTTGCACCATCAGAGCCAATGGAGGGCTACCCTCAACAGGGTTACTCTCATGTTTTGTTTTCTTCCTGCCCCTGGTTTTTTTCTCAAGATCAGCTGGCACCATCAAAGCCAATGGAGGGCTACTCTCAACGGAATTATTCTCATGTTTCGTTTTCTTCCTGCCCCTGGTTTTTTTCTCAAGATCAGCTCTCACCATCAAAGCCAATGTAGGACTACACTCAACGGAATTACTCTCATGTTTCGTTTTCTTCCTGCCCCTGGTTTTTTTCTCAAGATCAGCTCTCACCATCAAAGCCAATGTAGGACTACTCTCAACGGAATTACTCTCATGTTTCGTTTTCTTCCTGCCCCTGGTTTTTTTCTCAAGATCAACTGTCATCGCCAAAGCCAATGTAGGGCTACTCTCAACAGGGTTACTCTCCTGTTTCTTTTTCTTCCTGCCCCGCCGTTTTCCCTCTTTCTGGGACTGATCAGCTGGCACCATCAAAGCCAGTGGAAGGCTACTCTCAACTGGGTTACTCTCCTGCTTCCTTTTCTTCCTGCCCCTGACTTTTTTCTCAACTGGGTTACTCTCCTGCTCCGTTTCCTTCCCGCCCCTGGTCTTTTCCCCTACAGTCTCCTCCTCGTCACCGCGCTTTCGCTTTCTTCCTTCAGCCATTAAAAGCCCTTTCACCTCCTCCAAATCCAGCTCCTCTGCATCCCCGTCCTCGTAGCGCACTCTATAAAACCCTCGGGCCGAATTAAAGCTAACAATTTTGCCCACAAAGCGACCGAAACCCTTGAATTTCTTGTTCACCGTTCTGCCCACGAGATGATTGCCATATTCGAACCTGTGATGATCTCCCATCTCTAAGCCTGGTTTCTCTGCCGCTTACCCTAACAACTGCACCTATTTTATATCGATTGGAGGAGTAGGAGTCGTCCTCTTCTTCCATGGTTGTTTGTGTGAGGTTATTTTTATGTCTTTTTTTTGTGTCAACGACAATGCCTGAGCAGCGTAGGCAGGGTTGTGGAAAGCAAAGCATAATAATTTATGTGTTATTAAACTTGCTGTTAATAAATTCTATTCTTTCCTTGGTGTTTTTTTTTCATTTTTTTTTGTTTCGTTTTTTGAAGAGTTACAGTACAGTATTCTTTTTCCCATGTAATTTGCATGGAATCCACGCTTCCCAAATGAAATGCACTACGGTGGGAGGAGTTAAATAGTTTGCTCAGTTGTTTGTCTCCACCAATGAAGAGGAAGAGCTCAATTAAAAATTAATAATTACAATTTGAGTTCTTTGAGGAATTTCATCATACTCTTATGAGCTCTCTTTTTTAAGTTTTCAAGGTTGTTTGGTTTCCTAGATGGTAGAAACATGAAATTTCCATTTTATAAAATTCTTGCAATGTGTTTGTGGATTTGAGTGTGTGGTTCTTTTTTTTCTAAGGTGTTAAATCATATTTTATGATAGAATTGCTAAAAGAGAAGTGTGATTGAAATGTTGGATCAAAAAATTATACAAATAAATCTAGTAAAACGTTTGTCAAAATTTCATAAATGTTATTGAAAAAATATTTTATTTTATTTATTTTGATTACTTAATAAAAAAATTACATGTGTTTGTGTAATTCTCTTTTGTTTTTTTAAGGTTTTTAATATGTTGGGAATGAGTTTTTGGGTTTAAAGGATGAGTTTTTGGGAAGCTTTTGAGTCATGACAAATAGTTAAACACTCAATCAAATTCTTGAAGAATGTAAGTGATGATATAGGACCCCTCGTATCAATTGCATTGATAGGATGTACAGAATTGGACAAGGGGAGAAAATATAAGAGTGTTGAAGATATCCCAAAAACAAGTCTTTAATATTAAGTTTTTAATATGTTGAAGATGACTTTTTGATTTATTTTTTGAAGTTTTTAATGCAATAAGGTATGAGTTTTGGGAAGCTTTTGAAGCTTCATATGAGTCGTTACAAAGAGCTAAACACTCTTTCATTTTTATAGGATGCTAATATAATTGTATTATTACAATTGAATTCTTGAAGAACGTAGGTGATGATATAGGACCTCTTGTATCAATTGCATTTATAAGATGCAAGGAATTGGCCTAGGGAAGAAAATATAAAAGTGTGATAAAGCATGTAATGTAGCTAAAATCCAATATCTTATAAGTGTGTAATCATGTGAATTAGAGATAATTAGCAAGGTGTGTGTTAAAGGTTCCTCAAAATGTAAGCAAACTATATAATGGTCCTCGAATAGGTATAAATGCTAGATAAGGATCACTTAAGCACGTGAAACATGGTGTGTGTGTGTGTGTGTGTGTGTGTGTGTGTGTGTGTGTGTGTGTGTGTGTGTGTGTGTGTGTGTGTGTGTGTGTGTGTGTGTGTGTGTGTGTGTGATATNAGGGTGTGTGTGTGTGTGTGTGTGTGTGTGTGTGTGTGTGTGTGTGTGTGTGTGTGTGTGTGTGTGTGTGTGTGTGTGTGTGTGTGTGTGTGTGTGTGTGATAATTACATTTAAAAATTAGGTTAAAATTATAAAATTTGAAATTGTGCAAGTCCTTTCAATGTAGGTCTAGACAATGCAAGAGCATGACATGAGTCTCCTACGAATAGAATGCATGATCTAGAGGCTAATATAAACATTAGGGATGTCATTGTGAGGGATGTAGAGGAGCTAAGTCACACAGTAATCATAGTTTGAGTCCTTGGAAAGAAGATGGACATGAGGAGAATTGAAAGTTGGAATAACTAAAACTCGCTAAAGGTGGAGAAGTTTTTTGCCCTACCAAGTGGCTTTTCTGTGGTTGACTTTGATTGTGAAGACAACAAGGATAGAATCTTGGATACATTTGAATGAAAAATAGAGGGTGACTATATTTTTGTATAGTGGTGGATTCCTAATTTCAATTTGAGGGTTATGAATCCTATGAATGGTCTCGTTTGGGTGTGGTTGTGCACTGCCCATGGAGTATTGGTTGGGGAAGTGCTTGTACCAAATTGGCAATGGCTTGGGGAGGGAAATTGGTGTTGATACAGAGGAGAGGGTCTTTGTCTTTTGCCAGAATTAAAGTTTTGTCCATCAAGGATTATCTAAAGAGTATCATCCTAATCAACTATGTTGGTGTGTTTAAGTCGTGTACCTAGTAAGTTCTTCTTGTATGTGATAGAAAGTGTACCTACAAAATACAACACTAAAACATGCAAACGTTAATGTTATTCATTAGAAACAAGATTCAAAGAGTTAGTATGTTTAAAATGAAATACAAAAACAAGAACTTTCACCACAACCTCATATGAGCTGAACAATGGTACTCGATGCCTTGTTGATTTTCTCTTAGAGAAGTATGTGGGTGTGCTCTCCCAACACAATACTAAAATATCACTTGATGATTTAAAGATGCAAGCTAAAGAGAGTGAAGAACTCAAGAGCAAGTATTGAAAACTTGGCTCAAGCTCATCACATGAATGCAAATGCAAGACTATATTATGATGATATGCAAGATCAAAGGAAATCTAAGATTCATTCCATTAATCCTAACATGTAATATCTAGATTTAAAAATGAACAACAAGCATGAAAGCATGAACATGAAAACTAAGCTAAGAATTTTAAAGCTAAACTAGCATGATAACAATGCATAAAAGGGAGATGATTTGCTCTTGGCAATGCATAAAAGGGAGATGATTTGCTCTTGGCAATGGTCTTTATTTATAGATTTTTTGGAGGAGAGAGAGGGTTTGGATGAGGTGGATCTCATGTGGCATCCACATGAGGGACACATAAGCCATGCAAGAGGCCAATTTTGCTCACACATGTGTGAGAAACTTGTGATGTGATGGGTCAAGGTGTACTTAAAGTACACATGTGAAGGATCTTGTAACAGGTGTAAGAGTTTTTTACTAATAAAACATTTTTAGAAAGTGTAAGAAAGTGTCATCAAGCTTGTAAGAAACCTTGTTGACACCAAATTATGATTATTTGGAAAAGTCAATTTTTAGAAATTTGCTCACACATGTGTGAGCAAATAATTAGGACTAACATGTGTAGGAATCAAGAAATTAGCCTAATTAACCTTAGTTAATTAGTAAGTAGGTCTATTTGGTGAGAGTGACGTGAGGTAGGGTAGGATCTAGGTTCAAATTAGTTTAATCTAAATTAAATTTAGATTACTTATGGTTTAGCAGAATTAAGTCATGTGGAGGAATAAATAAATTATAAATTTATTTAAAAGGGATAAATGAAAGGAATGTATATAAATAAGATTTAATACATTAAAAGGGGCAATAATATTTAAATTTAAGATTTAAATATTATTAATGTTAATCATATTTAATTAAATAAATAAATTAAATAGACAGAAGAATATAAGAAATATAATTAATTAAAATTAACTATAATGTTATGGGAATATTAATTAAATTAATATAAGGATGATTTTAGACGTCTACATTTTGCCCCTCTTTGATGCAGCGTCAGAAGTGGCGTCGTGTCAAAGAAAAGAAAATAAGATGCCCCAGAAAGGTCAAGAAAACCTAAGGCGACGAGAGTAGAAGAGTGTGCCCCCTGAGAAAATAATAGGAAAAAACTAAAAAATTAAAAAAAAATTCTCAAAAAAGGCAGGAAGAGAGGGAAAGAAGACCAATTGCATGGCGTGTCCAAAAGAAATAGAGGAAAAATGAGGACCAGAGCGGGAAATAGGGATAAGGACGGAAGAAATGGGTCCCAAGGGGCTATAAATAGTCCACCGGGCCCCAAAGAGAAGTCATTTTCACTCACGGAGAGCAAAAAGATGGAAGAAGAGAGAAGCGATGGCAGCAATTTGAGAGCGTGTGCAGCTTGGAGAGCGAGTCAAGATCCATCAACGACCCACGGACGTCGGATCACCGATGAGTAGTCGAAGGCCTCCTAGTCAATTATGCATTTATTATATTTTAGTACATTTATGGCACCCAAAACGCGCTCTGAACCGGCCCGCAACGCAGATAGCGATCGCCTGACCGCCATCTGCACAGATGACGATCAACAAATTGTCGTCTTCGCAAACGGCTGATCAACGATCGGTGTCTGCATAGATGGAGATCGCACGATAACCGTCTACGAGGGCAGAAGGGGAGAAAGAAAAATAGGGCGGAGATGGAGTAAGAACTCTGTCATCTGCGCAGAAAAGAGGCGATGACCTAAACCTCCATCTCCGCAGATTGGCGGCTGCGAAGAACCGTCGTTTGCAAGGGTAAACCGACGTCTCTATTGATTGACCCAGAAACAGAGGAAAAAGAGGGAAAGGAGATATAGGGGAGGGTCCGGGAGCATTTTTTGATGCCCCGAATTAGGCTAGGGGCAGTTTTCAATGCCCCAGAATGCTATCTCATATCTAACATGGGTATGGTGTGGATGCAAGAGGATATGATTACCTTCCGGGTGAGGGAGTGTTATCCAGCGACGATGGCGCTAGAGCATGAGCTGACGGCAGAGGACTGGGGTATAGTTACCTTGTGCAGATTGGAGCATGTGCACCTCTTGCCCCACTTGAGAGCACATAATGCGCTCATGTTGGCTTTGATCGAGAGGTAAAACAGTACCACTTTGAGCTCTCACTTCCCCACAGGGGAAGCTACTATTACTCTACATGATGTGTGGAGAATTTATAGAGTGCTGATTCGGGGGCTGATACCCAAGTACTGCTTCGAGGGGTCAAAGCCTCATATGGAGATGGCCTTCAGGAGGAGGTATGTGGAGATACTGACTTCACGTCAGTGGATGTCATGGGCTAGGGAAATGGCGGCACGGCTACGGTTGCGGCGGGTAGCACTATATTTGGCAGGGCTGATTGGAGGACAACTGATGCCGGACCATGCAGGGAAGGGATTCCGTATCGGCTGGGCACGGGTATTGAGCAGTATGGTGGAGGATGGGGACCATTACTGTTGGGGATACACTATCCTTGGAAAACTATATTATGATCTACACATGTGCGCCTACCATAAGGGTAGGGCACTAGGAGCAAGCTGCACATTGTTACTGGTGTGGGAATGGGAGCATATTGTTGTTATACACTTGATTCGTACCCATGAGACCAGGCAGGCTTATGAGTCATTTGCTTGTAGATATAGGCCACCGATTAGCTACAAGTCTACAAACTTGATTGGATATTGGCGTCGGACGTTGGACAAGATGGGTGACATTCAGTGGGAACCATATGGAGGGTGAGAGGCATGGGTCCACCAGGTCCCACAGCAAGATGGATACACTGAGGATGGGTGTTATGACTCATATTATCTCAGATTTGTACAGACTGATTGTTGGTTGATAGGACGGACAACTTACATGATAGCCAGGTACATGACATCAAGGGTATGGCGACATATGGGACAGGTTCAAGAGGCTGTGCCAGATGGATTTCCTCATCCCTTGGTGACTCGGGAGGTGGGAAGTATTTGGGGTGTGGGAGTGGACTTGCGGGGAGCTTGGGGATCATGGATGGGCATGATCGAGGTGCCATGGATCAAGCACGGGAGTCACAACATGATGCTAGAGTTGTCCCAGCATATGCGTAGTGGTGGGCATCCCATAGGCCTATCAAATTGACAGTTCTAGGTGTGGTACAGGTAGATGAGCAGCCTGGGCAGGGAGAGGATGGAGGAGGACAGGATGGAGATGATGGTGATGAGGAGGGAGGAGATGGAGGAGGGTTGGGGGTAGGAGAGTTTGACCAAGAGTAGCGGCTCAAAGGCGACAATGATAGGTGGAGATACCTGTAGGGAGGCAGCCACCAGTTGTTCCAGATATATAGGGACAGACACAGGGATGAGGGCCATAGGGGCCACCAGGACAGGGACATGAACCACAGGGGCCACCCGGACAGGGATAGGGGCCACCGACCAGGAACATAGTGTAGGATGTGCATGACACAGTAGTGGCAGAGCGGGACAATCTATGGACTAAGCTTGGGAGAGTGCAAGGGTTACTGGCTATATCTCAGGTGACTGAGACTAGCGCACATGTAGAGATCCTGAGGTTACAGGGATTGTTGGCCACCTCTCAGGCGACGGAGAGTAGTTCACAGTCAGAGGTACTGAGACTACAGGGACTATTGGTCACCTCCCAAGCTACAGCCAGCAGTCTATAGACAGAACTAGCCTGAGTACAGGGGGCGTTAGTATCAGAGACAGCTCGGGTTGATGGTGCACAAAGGGCATTAGACTTGTTACAAGCCCGAGTAGACAGTGGAGAGTTTGGGATGGGTGGACAGAAGGGGGGTCTTGGGGAGGAGCCGGCAGCCATGACAACACAGATAGCAGCTTTGACAGCACAGTGAGATGCTATGCAAATACAAGCAGAGGGCTACAGGGCAGAGCGAGATATAGCTCACGATGCAGGCACAGCGACAGGATTGGGACAGGTGCTAGCAGATGCATTTGCAGCACAGAGGGATGCAGGTAGGAGAGGATAGGAGGCCCTATATTACATGACTTTATATCACAGATTCATGTCGGAGGCAGAGCGGGATCCACCGTACTCAGAGAGATCTTCATCCCAGAGTACATGTCGTGATTCCCAGGGATCAGTTGGATTACCACCCTATCCTAGCAAGGGTGTGGGGCCCTCATAGCCACCATGGTGACTCTTATCAGACTATTTTTTATACACATTTTTGTATGTCATTTTGAGATACTGACATGTGATGGACTCTATATATACATGGAATTTTATTTATGATGATCTATTTTATGACATGATGTGATGTTTATGCAGGATGGATATGATGTGTTATGATTTTATACATCTATATGGTGTTTATGACTGACATGCAGGATGAGATGAATTTATATGATTATGTTGACCTATTTGTGATGCAGGGATGAGATGCATAGGATATATGCGAAATGCTTATAGATGGATGTATATTATGTATAATTATGCAATGTGATAGTATATGGATAATATGTAAATGTGTAATGGTATATGGATTTAAAATAAATGATTTTAATGGATTATAATGATGAATATAATGGATAATTAATGAATGGAACTATATGTAACTATAATGATTAATGAGTAATGAATGAAGTAACAATGCAACTATAATGAGTAATGATTAATGAATAGACTTAGTGAAGAGTAAATTAACCTAATGAATGAATGCAAAATGGGACATATGAGGACAATGTTTTTGTGTGTATCAAATAGGTCTAATAGAATCACCTAAGTAGATGGATAGGGGGAATAAACAGAAACCTTGCCAAGAGAAAAATGCAAAGTGCAATATGACCTAGCTAAAATGCAATCCTAAACATGATGACAGTGGGATTTATATTGTGTTAATGTTGGAGAGAACACCCTATTTTGATTTTGCAAAAGGAGTTATGCACCATGTGCTAGAAAACACAAGTGACATGGTTCATTTGCGTGGACTAGACTCTCAGACAAATAGGTTTCTAGGAACAAGAATGCAAGATATTTGGTATGATGAGACCTATGAAATGTTACTCATGAGGAGACGCAATACATCCAAATCTTGTTAGGGATTTGAGATGCATGAATCCTACCCCCAGTGAGGCACACATGGTATTAAAAAAATATCAAACATAAAGGCACTAATAATCTATGACAAGCAGATCATACCATAAATGACACGTATTCCAACATGTACTCACCATAAAGAACCAAGATATGAAAGATCGAGGCTGTCACGAGAAGGCCACATTGAAACAAAAGATAAAATCAACAAAAAGGCATCCTGACCAAGCGATCATTCAGTCCAAAAGTTCTTTCCATGAACAATTTTGATGTGAGAATTGATAGAATAGCTGACACCGGGAGGATGTATCCTGATGGGCAAGAGATTGATTGAGTGAAACGGAAATTTTCTAGCAATTGCTTGTGAATAGAATGAAACTTAGGAAAGTCAATCTATCTGTTGATTTGTTGGAAACATTTGTGGTCACTGTGTCTAGTATAAAGCTTAGTGTTGATGGGGTAAGCTCAGTCGTGCGAGAATGTGATTTTATTGTGAAAGTGGAAAACGGTCATGGAATTACCTGCACAGATAAGGGTAGTGAATTTATTATGGAAGGTGATAGAGGCTCTATGGAAGATGGTGGAAATAGATGGTGGATCTGACTACACATGGCGCCTGAAAAGGTTTTCACCATGGTACTTATCCATTGCACCACCGAAGTGGTTTTCACAGATGGATGGATTTATTTCTCTTTCTCTTTTTTGCGCTTTTTTTATACTTTTTTCAAGCTTTTATATTTTTTATGCTTTTCAAATTTTTTGAATTTTGTTTTCTTTTTGATGTTTTTGGATTTTTTGTTTTTCTGATTTTTTTTTTTGGGATTTTGATGATGGGATTCGAACTCATACGAACGGGTTAGGAATTCAAGTTAATAACCAACCCGTTGTCGAGGAGCTCCCATTGGGCATGCCAAAATGTATGTGATAGGAAGTGTACCTATAAAAGACAACACTAAAACATGCAAACATTAATGTTAGCCATTAGAAACAAGATTCAAAGAGTTAGCATGTTTCAAATGAAATCCAAAAATAAGAACTTTCACCACAACCTCAGATGAGCTGAACAAGAGCACCCAGTGCCTTGTTGATTTTCTCTTAGAGAAGTATGTGGGTGTTCTCTCCCAACACAATACTAAAATCTCACTTGATGATTTAAAGATGCAAGCTAAAGAGAGTGAAGAACTCAAGAGCAAGTATTGAAAACTTGTCTCAAGCTCATCATATGAATGCAAATGCAAGACTATATTATGATGATATGCAAGATCAAAGGAAATCTAAGATTCATTCCTTTAATCCTAAAATGTAATATCTAGATTTGAAAATGAGTTACAAGCATGAAAGCATGAACATGAAAACTAAGCTAAGAATTCTAAATCTAAACTAGCATGATAACAATGCATAAAAGGGAGATGATTTGCTCTTGGCAATGGCCTCTATTTATAGATTGTTTGGAGGAGAGAGAGGGCTTGGATGAGGTGGAGCTCGTGTGGCATCCACATGAGGGACACATAAGCCATGCAAGAGGCCAATTTTTCTCACACATGTGTGAGCAACTTGTGATGTGATGGGTCAATGTGTACTTAAAGTACACATGTGAAGGATCTTGTAAGAGGTGTAAGAGTTTTTGTCCAATAAAACACTTTTAGAAAGTGTCGTTAAGGTTGTAAGAAACCTTGTTGGCACCAAATTATGATTATTTGGAAAAGTTAATTTTTAGAAATTTTCTCACACGTGTGAGCAAATAATTAGGACTAATATGTGTAGGAATCAAGAAATTAGCCTAATTAGTTAATTAGTAAGTAGGTCTATTTAGTGAGAGTGACATGAGGTAGCGTAGGATCTAGGTTCAAATTAGTTTAATCTAAATTAAATTTAGATTAATTATGGTTTAGTAGAATTAAGTCATGCGGAGGAATAAATAAATTATAAATTTATTTAAAAGGGATAAATGAAAGAAATGTATATAAATAAGATTTAATATATTAAAAGGGGCAATAATATTTAAATTTAAGATTTAAATATTATTAAGGTGAATCATATTTAATTAAATAGACAGAAGAATATAACAAATATAATTAATTAAAATTAACTATAATGTTATGGGATATTAATTAAATTAATATAAAGACGATTATAGACATCTACACTTCTCCTAGGTCCTAAACACATATGTTACTTAATTTTACTTATGGATCACATAAGAACTATTAGCGATCAAGATTTGCAGATGCAGAATCTAGCTATCCTGTCATAACATGGAAATAATCTCAATGGTGGGATGAGTTCTTGAGACTAAATCTCTAGGATTACAAGGTCGGTTCCTTATTGATATTCACCTAAAACTTTGATAATTTGACGAGAAAAGGGTAGGAAAGATTGCTTGTGAAAAGAAATTCCTATAAACTAATGGGTGATGCACCTATGAATATCAATATGACATGCAACAATAGATCGCATGGAAATTACCTCATAAAGACCCACAAATTGCTCACAACCCATTTAGATAAGAAATGCAACAAAAGTTCTTATGACAAGACTTGATACTTAAAGCTTTGAAAGGAAAACCGATAATTTTCTCAATTTTATAGCAATCAAATGTGAGACACAATCACATACCTGCATGTAAACTATCCAAATTTTACATATAAAACTGAAAAGAGTTTGATAAAATAAAGGAATTGATCACAATACTTCACCAAGTACCCACAATCAACACTTTAACACAACAAAATTGGGAAGGAAACCTATAATCTCTGCTCAATAATAATGTAAATCACTGCTACAAATCATAAAATAATTTCTCAATACAATGATGCTCAATTTTGTAATGTGCAAAAAAGGCAAAAAAGAAAGAACCCCTTAAAAAGTACAAAGGCTTAGACTTTGGATGAAAGTCAAGCAAAAAATAACTCAAACTAAACTACACTTCCAGAATGCCAACAATAGATACCATCCTCAGATATGATCAAAAATCATGCATGAAAATGTGAAAACCTCAAAATATCTCCATCATAATGCTCTCAAAATCCTTGTCGTGTATGTACATATGAACTGGACTGCTAATTGGAACCCAACTGCCCCGAAACTGCTAAAAAATAGGCCACAACTGCTCATCACTGCTGAAGAAAACCAAAATGCCTCCTTGACTGCAAATAGAACTCCAGTTTGAAAATATTAGCCTCTATCCACTAGAAAACATAATCCATGTGAACTCAAAGTCAAAATTTCCTCCCCTCATGCAAAATGAACCCTAAAAAAACTACCAAGCTCTATACTTTACACCACAATTTATGTAAGAGATTTTATTAACAATATTTTAAATATATATTTAATACTAAATGTATAATATATAATATAGCACCAATTAAATTTAATATATCTAATATCTAGTAAATTATATAATCTACCAAATATTAAATATCTTAAATTTAATAATATTGATTCAAATAATATATAAGGTATTATTTATAGTTTGAATTTAATTGATAATATCATTATCTATTAAATACAAACTATAACTAAATTAATAAGAACTCGTACATGAATATTAGATGCAAAACATATTACTCACGGAGTTATCCCTAAATTATATTTGATAAGACTTTCAAATCTGTGACCTAAAAGAAATGGCTCCAAACCTACTCAAAACATTTTACTCATTTTGGCATATGGAAATCTCTAGACACCGCCACCGCCTCCGCCTCCGCCTCTGAGGACCTTCTAGAACTAGGGTTTTGATGTCAATACTACTGCAAATTTCTCGCATTTCTATAGGTATGGCACAGTGCTTTCTCTGCTCCTCAAAATTTTCTGAGGGTTTTATTTTTTTATCTAAATCATGAAATTTGTAAGCCCAAAATGCGACATTTGAAGGTTCTCATGCTTTTTTTCTTGCAATCTCAGAGAAACTGTAGCTTTTTGGATATCTAGGTTTGAACGAATTTATCGGTGCATTTTGGTCCTTTAATATGAATCTCCTTTTGATCTAGGCATTTCTAGCTTTTATTGCAATGAAAAGGATGCAACTTTTGAAGCTGTGATGATGAACAAATTTCTTGACATCTCTGAGGGTTTTATTGTGAATGAGAGTTTTTCTGTTATTGCCAATTGTGGGCTTTTTGCAATTACATGCTTTTATTAAGTAACTTTGAATATATACCTTTGCTTTTGCTTCCATGATGGTTATTTTATCAGTATGTGGGTTGTGGATCTTGAAAATAGGGTTCCTCTACTTATTATTTATGCACTAATGAACTTCCTTTTAACGAGACTACAAAACTTATGATGGGTCTCCGTAGAATTACATGGGCTTCTGGGGTTTGAAATTTCTTTATCTGCTAATGATATCTGTAATAGTAATCATACATAGCTATCTGTATATATTTGGTGTTGAATTTTGCATTTGATGTTACATGGATAATTCTTAAATTATGCCTAGTAATCCACATTGAAAGCATGATTCTAATATAATAGCATTTTGATAATTGTACCACATTGTTGTTTTTACTGTTTCAAATATTCTTTGTTTTTTTGTTTCCCATCATGCAAGATATGTCTATACCTAATATTCTTTGAGATCTGACCTAGGTGACTCCACAAACAGAGTTAGATTGTCCTCTAATGCTTCCTATAGAACTTTTTATTAATAGTTATATGCATCTTATGTAGATCTGACATAGCTAATTTCCTTGATTCAATTTAATACTCCCCATGTTGTTGCTTATTACATTATCATGACATATCGTCATTGACTTTGTAGCAGTCTAGTAATTATCCTCATCAAAATAAACCATTTATGTAGTAGCAATTTTTATATTTACTTATCACAAATGTGACCCTAATTTCATGATTGCCTTTTCAATGTTCTTTTCAATCCTCATTGTTGCTCAATGACCATTGCCTATATTTGTTTCTAATAAATATTTGCTTCCTTCTGTTGTCAATTGATCCTTTACATACATATAACCATTAACTATTTGGACCATGTTGCTTGCATTTACTATTGATAATTACGACCTTCAATTAATGTCATATAATAATTTAAGATAACTTGACTTTGTCCTACCTTGTAGCGTTAATTCAATTTTAAACTTCATACTTCTTTAATGTGTTGATTCTTGTCTCTAAAATTCAAGGGAATGTTTAACATTATTGATGTCCCATCTAACATTGTAACTATTGGAGTTGATGAAAACTCAACCCTATTGTTTGCCTCCAAGGATAAACTTAGTTAACTACAGAAGTGATTGCACAGTACATGATAGAGATAAAGCAAAGGACAATTATTTTATTCATTCATCTGCAACGGTTACAACAATATAGCTTTGTTCATAACAACATAGCTTTCCTGAAGGTAGTACAAGAATATAAAGGACCAAAGGGACACGATAGTTGGTAACTGTGCGCCAACTCCCTAGCCTCTAGTCACTTACTAATTCCTAACCGACAACATTAATTACATTATTCCTGACAACATCATCCTCCCCAAAAAGACAAGTCATCTCCAACGACTTAACAAAAAAATGGAATAGTGTCGATGACAAAACATGAAAGAAATTAGCTAAGAGGAAGTAGAAGGGGGCATCCCTGGAACTGGCGGTTGGGACGCAGAAGGGTTCACTTTTCACCGCAACTAGTACACCTACTGAGTATAAATATCTAAATCCTCTTGTATCTGGGAGTTGGTCTCAACTGCTTCCTTGAGCACGAGGGTCACCTCTTGTATTTTATCCTCCTTGTGACTACATACCTCATGAACCTTAGCCAACTGGGCCTCAACTTTACCCTTACCAGCTGTGGCAGCCTCTAGCTGTGCCAAAAGTGCTGCCTGCTCTGTCTGCCAAGTGGTCTGCTAAGGGGTGAGCTGGGTATCCATCTCCTCCTGAGATCTCTCCACGGCCACCCTAGCCTCCTCTCTAGCCTCCTCAACATGTCGTGTCTCCAACAGCAACCACCTACCCCTATCCACCACATCTATCAGAGAGTCCAAATAGGTCTCTAAATCCTCCCCCAATCGATCATCTATCGGCTCTCCTACATCTAGCTAAATTGTGGCCTCAACCTGAGGGCCTCTATCCTATGCCAACACCTGTGTACTCTATTCACCTCCAGCATAATCCAACTCCCCTCTGTCAACATGGATATCCTATCTCATAGGGGACTGAATGGACGGTCCCTATGTCACTGGTGCAAGGAACCGTTGTGCTAGGTAAGCACTGGCACGACCCATCATACTAGAAGATGCCCCTCCTACCTGCATACTCCTACCCAAACTATTTCCTCCAGAGTCCACTAAAAGGGAGGCATCAAAGGTAACCATTGCCTCCGACCCGATCACCTCCAACCACACCTGCTCAGACTCCTCTCTACCCTACATAAGGGTCCTCTCTACCTCCTCTACCACATCTCTACTTGATACCATAGGAGGGGTGTCAGGTCTCTTAGGAATTCTTTCTACTACTATCGTCTCAATCGACTCGATCTCCATAGGAACCTCTCTGTCGTAACAACTAGTGGATTTAACTCAATGGGTGTTTGAACCTGGCCAAATGTTGGGATAGCTATCATGACAGAGGCAAAATGTGCTCCACTAGAGAGCATTGGTCATGGGAATAGTAGTGAGGTAGCTGAAATCACCTCCACCTTGTGATCATCATCCCCCTCCAAAGCACTCTCCTCAGATGTCTCCTAGCGGCCACTGTTTGTCTCCCCATGCTCCCTACTCACATCCAACTCCTGTCGGGCTTGTTTCAAGCCGGTGACTACCTTCTGACCGCTGGGTGTGTCTAAGTGGCACCATCTCATGATGAAAGGCTCACTTGGAGCCAAAGGGCCCACCTTCACCTCCTATGCCAGTATGTCAAAGGGAATTTTTCTGACGACCACATCCAATAGTAACCTAATCGCATAGTGTGGCATTTAGAAGTATGGTGTTGGAGCATCATAAATGCATACATCCACTCAGCCAGCACTGCCACCTCAATTGTACATCCATTCACCAAGTAATTGGTTCACAAGAGTGACCTACTAAAAGGATATGTTGAATGCACGGCTAGACCCTATAAGGCGACTCTTCACCATGTCCATAAGACATCTCTAGTTGTCCTTCTCTAATGAAGGTCTTCTTTATTCCTCTATTGTGAGAGGACTTTCGAAGAGAGTCCTTTTCTGCAGTCGTGAGGTCATCTCTGCAAACCATGTTGGATTGTATCAGTTTTTGGTACTAATTATGTTGTTGATACTCATGTTTTGTCACTAATGTCAACATATATTTCTGTGGAAGAAGACAAACTAGTTACTTGACTGGAAGGCATGTATGGACACTGTACAGATGAACCCGAACGAGCGAAGTTGGATTTAAGCAGAAGACTGAGTTTTGACCTTACATCTAAGGCCGCTTGACTTTATGTTTCATATCATGGATGTTACAGTTGTTTTGGTAAAGACTATTTTTCTGGATTGTGACTGTGATTCTGGACAGAGAAGGTCTCTGTGTTTCAGGCATATCTTGCCGAAGAAGAAGTTTTAGAACTTGCGAGCTTACTGATGGAGAGCCAACATAGGATTGTGAAATGGGTTGAGTTTGATTTTTGTTTGGGTATTGATGATGTCAGTTGCGACGTATATTCTGGAGAAGACTTATTTCCTGGCCGACTTCAGACTTGTAATGTGTGGAAATTAATTATAAGCATGGATTGCGGATCCGAAAGTATTTGTAATGCATTGTAAATATTGTATACTTGTTATAGGTACCATGTGTATCTTAGCAAGGGATTATATAATTATTTGTATGATGGGAAGCCTTAATTGGCCGACCTAGTTAATTATGTATTAGGAAAGCTTAACTGGCTGACCTAATGGGTTATTGTAAGAGGGTATATATGAGTGATATTTTCATTTTTGAAAAGTGTGGAAGAGAAAGAAAAGAGCATAGATTTGTGAAGCAGCGAAGCTTGACTGCTGGATAAAGAGAAGAGTTGGTACTTCATTGGAACTGACCAAGAAAAGACAGTTGCTATCAAACAGTTCATTGGATTATGCATTTTTTGTATACACTTGATGTAGATTGTGAATCCTTGAGGGTGGATTTAACCTTCTTTGGGCAGTGAACCTTGGAAGTGAGCCTACTACTTTCATTGACTCCAAATAGGGTCTGTCTCCTAACAAGGACTGTGTACTGTAATGTAATAACAAGCTCCTAATAGGGCTAATATCTTTTAACAAGGATACTATACTCTCAGTACATTATTTTGTGGGTGTTAATTCCCACCGGGGTTTTACCTTTAACAAGGTTTCCTCGACAACAAACATTGTGTTATGGTGTTGGTAGTTACTGTGTTATTTATTTTTTGTTGTTATGGTTCATAAAGTTTAAAGTTTAATAATCTATTGCACAACTAATTCACCCCCCCCCCCTCAGTTGTCTTGTGGACTGTTATTCCTAACAATTGGTATCAGAGCTTCTGGTCCTCAGAGAGAAAGTTTAACAGCTTGAGGTGATCCTAAAGATGACTTAATACAGGAAGGATAGTTTGAAGTTTGATACTGAAAACTTTGACAGTTGGCAGACCAAGATGAGAACACATTTGCTATGTCTGGGAATTGAGTACTGGATGATGACAAAGAAGAATGAAAAGATAGTGACCGAAGATGAGCTGGAAAAGGCTACTGAAGATGAAAAGAAACTATTTTCCTACAATATGGTTGCAAGGGAATCTCTGATCAACGCCCTATTTGAAGGAGAATTCACTGAAGTGAAGACTTGGACTCTGCACATGAGATCTAGACAAGACTAGAAGCATTGTATGTTGGAGACAAATTTACAAAACAAGCGAAGTTACAGAACTGGAAAACAAAGATGGAATCACTGAAGACGAGAGAAGATGAGAATGTCAGAGCATATGCACAGAAAATTACTGAGGTAGTTACTGGTATTAGGAACTCTGGAGGTACTTACAACAAGGAAGAAGTAATTGCAAAGATTCTCAGATCTTTGACACCTGCATATAGAACCAAAGTATAGGCTATAGAGGAGATCATACCTTTGACACCGAACTTCACCAGAGAGATGCTGATTGGCAAGCTTACTACATTCAAGGCCGCAAAATTGGGAGACACTTTACCTAGGGTAGAGTCAGCATTCAAGGCAACTGTGCACAAGAAAAAGAAGACCTTATATGGAAATGAAAGCAGTGGTGATCAAAGAGAAGAACTTGAAGCTTATGTTGATGAATGGGAACAAATACAGGAAGAAGAAAGAAAGCTAGATGAAATTGCGACACAAATTGCTAGAAGAGAAAAGAGAGGTAAGGGTAAATTTGAAGGCAAATTACCTTTGAAATATTTTTCATGTAATAAGATTGGTCATATTGCATCTAGATGTCCTACAAGAATTCCAAAGAACAAACCTAAGTTTTTCAACTCTAAGTTCTCAAAAGATAAGGAATGTTATTATGCTAATGAGGGAATATCTAATGATGAGGATGATAACTTTGATGAGATTGGATTCATTGCTATTAAAGACGATGCACCTATGCATGAGGAAAAAGCCCTAGTATCCCGAGTTGAAAAGAAACGTGAGTGGGTTATAGATAGTGGATGTTCACACCATATGACTAGAGATAGGAATAATTTGTGAGTTTAAAGAAACATGATGGTGGTGTTGTCAGATTTGGTGACAATACTGTTGGAGATTTACTTCTGGCAACTAGTTGTTTGTATGTTTTTCATCGATGACAACATATAATATACAATAGTGTTCTATATGTACTTATCATAATGATGATATTAACCCTTGCGCGGTTATATTCATGTTGTAGATATATTGTTGATGCTTTGTTCATACACGCAGACACATATATGAAGTTTCAGTTGTGTTGTGTAATTCTGTTAGTGGCAGTTACAGTTTCTGGAGTTTATCTATACAGAGCCGACGTATCAGCATTGGTTTTTGAGTTGCGCTTATCTTCGGGATATGTGTGTTTATATTCAAGTTTAATTATGAGTTGAAGTTAGTTATCTAAAGGCGCCAAATGTGTTTTAACAAGATTGCAATGTTAGAGTTAATTCGGTGAAGCCGACTTTGTGAAGCATCGCATCTATTCAGTTTATATTGTGCGGTTGTAATTATTCTTGCGTGATTAGTTTAGCCGGCAAGGATGTTATGAAGAGTTGCCTAACAAGTCCCATGATCTCATACTTTGAGGAAGATACTTATAGTAGTTCATTTGTAAACGCTAAGTGTGAATGAGAAGAAAAGAGACAGAAAAAGTACAGAGCAGAATATCAGTTGTGTTTCATTCATCAAGGATCTATGTGAAGAAGCAGTGGAAGATTACAATACATTGGAACTGATCAAGATAGCAGGTCTACTCCATAGTTCATCATCAGATATAGTGCATATCTGTTCTACAGAAGGTTGTAGCCTTCACCATTGAAGCAGTGAACTTTTGGACAGTGAGTCCTCACCTTTAACAGGGTTATTTATAAAAGACTCCTAACAGGGTCAGACCCTTAACCAAGTCACTATACTTATTGCATTGTTCAAGAACAACTCCTAACAGGGTTGCAAGATCTTCTAATAGGGATTATTATAAACAAGTATAGTTCATTGTGGGTGCTAATTCCCACCGTGGTTTTTACCATTTGGTTTCCCCATAACCAAATTCTGGTGTTGTCTATTGTGCTATCTAAATGTACATTTACTTTATTATATTATGTAGTTAATAAGAGAAAATAATTAAATTAACTGATAACTGATTCACCCCCCCTCTCAGTTATCCTTTGGGCTATTCTACCAATTGGTATCAGAGCCAAGTGCCTTGAAGAGAAAGCCTAACAACTTAAGTAGATCAGATGGCATACTTCAGAAAAGAGAGTCCTAAGTTCGATGGAGAGAATTATCTGGATTAGAAGAACAAAATGATAACACATCTACAGTGTGTTAGTTTTGATATCTTTGAGATAGCCACACAAGAAGTTGTTATTCCCTCTCTAAAAGACCTTGCAAGAGATGATGCTACTAGTAAACAAAAGGATACATTCACAGCTAATGCAGTTGCCAAAGAAGCCCTTATAAGTGCACTATTTGACAGTGAATTCTCTGAGATCAAGAAAGTAGACAAGGCATACACAATATGGAAGTATTTAGAATACATGTTTGAAGAAGATATCCAAGCAAAGAATGCACGCAGGAAGACATGGAAAAAGAAATACAACAATCTTGAGATGTTACCTGAAGAGAACATTAGAGCCTACAATTAGAGGATAAATGAAGCAGTTTCTGGAATCAGAAACAATGGTGGAGAAATCTCAGAAGAAGACATAATGGAAAAGATGATGACTACATTGACAACAGACTATGAGAGCAATATCAATATTCTAGATGAAACCATGCAATTTTCAAAAGACTTTAAGAGAGAGACTTTGATCAGTAAAATCTCTGCATTTGAGATATCAAGATTGAAGACTGAACCCAAAAGTGAAACAACCTTCAAAGCATCAATACATGGTAAGAAAACTTTACACACTTCTAATGAGA
>MU227200.1:1943474-1958212 GCA_018584345.1 Thuja plicata | reverse complement strand
TCAAAAAACCAACCACAAGGCAATGCATGGGACCTCTACTCCATACTTTCAATTATGCCTTCTATTCTGCAATGTACTATTGTTTTGACATGAAAAGAAAGATGAAATAACATTTGTATAATACATTAAGCTTGAATGCACAATGTAATTGATCAAAATTGTAATTTAAAAATTCTGGAATGTGATCAATTCTTAGAGTATAAATTGACAATTTCTGAAAATGAATGTAATTATAAAATGTTGATTAATAATACCTGAAGGATAATATTAATGGGACTCCTAAAATGAAATCTCTTCCTATTTATGATTATTTTGATGCATGCTGAAAATTAGGATAACAAGTACATAGGAACAAATAATGAATACATAGCTCACTCCATCGAACCAAGGAAGCATTAAAACCAATAGGAGACACCCCCAAAAATGTTGAGCATGGAGAGGCATGATATGTACACTGAACTAGACTACCAAGAACAACTGCATGTCAAATAAAGTACAATCACATATAAAGAATGATGTTGTGGATGATCAATCTCTTGACACACATCATGAGGCTAATGTTGTGGAAGGTGTTGGCACATTTTCTTGTAGAATCTGGTACATCAACAATGCTTGACTCTATGTGATCCAATTTTTGATTCTATCAAGTAAAAGTCCAACTAATGAGGATTAAGTCCTCCGACACTTCAAGCTCCATAGACTCAGGCAGGTGTACCTAATTTGGTTCATTATTCCTTAGCAAACCACACAGTGGATATGTGTTCTATACATAGATATTCAATATTAAGATATGAAAACTGTAGAGTAAAGTTTGATTATTTTTAAAATGTTGTCATGCAACCCTAATCCTGACCAGTGTTGAATCCTAGGGTACAGAGTCAATATGAATGCCCTTCCACCACACAAGATTAGTGAAAACTAATTGAAACCCAAGAAATATCAAGATGCCTTACAACTTACTTTCTACATCTTAATTCCCAATTTATCAAATTTGCATGAAATCTTTAAACCCCCTAAAACTTGTTCTTAGGAATTACACTCCCCTTAGAAATAACCTTAAAATAGATTTCATAATTTGCCTTACAAATTCATGAACTTGAAATTCCTTACAGATCAAACTCATAAGAATTCAAAGCATACACATGAAGACAATTGAACATCAAGAAGGGATTCCAAATACATTTTAATTAATCAATATTGCTTCAATACATTCATTATTTGCTCAGACTACTAAAACTCAAATACAAAAGTCTAGACCGTAACTTGCAATTCAGTCTTGATTGATCATTAATTAACCGACCCTTTTACAATACTTCCTCCTACTATTTATTACTCTAGCATTCTTGGAATCATGTTATGAACCATGATGCAACAAGCTACAGATTGCTAGGTAAAGACAAAATTTGAGTCATCATGAAAGGTAACAATACAACAGAACCAACCATCAAGTTCTTGCAAGATTTCAATGACAATTTCTCATTTGACCGTAGGGCCTTTGTAACAACTTCAAATTTGTTCTACCTTTGCCAAGTGGAACCCTTTTCTTCATCCTTTCATGCACAAAATATTTTGCAACTGTTGACTATCTCAGGTAGTTAGAGAACTACCACCTATTAAAAGAATAGTAAGGTGTTCCTGTTTCTTTGATTTATCTAGGGTATATCCACCCTTCCATGTTGCAAACACCTCATCACTGGGCCAAGGGAAATTAACAATTTCAATATTCTTGCTTTTTAACTCATCCCATTCTGTTTTCATCCGCTAAACTTCTTTTCTCCAATCGAATGATCTTTCTTTAAAAGATCCCAAAAATAATTTGATCTGCATCCACCACAATAGACTCAGGAACATACCCATCATAAAAGGAGATAAGACAAAACTCTGACTAAGGTTACAAAATATCTGCAGATCTGATCAGAAACCCCAGTCACCACCACTTCTCAACATAAATCCATTCTAAGCCATCAAATTTCTACCCAAACAACATCCCATGACTACATAAATGTGATCCAAAGGATCATATTCATCTATCTCGTCTCCTGCAACATGAAATGCAGAACCACCACTTCAAAACCCTCTTGAAGATATTTAAAACTTTGAATATCTATTATAATAGTCAGTCCTAGCATGGAAAACACACCCAATGACCTAGATTGAGTTTCACAAAACAAGTTTAAAACATGGTCATCGATCTTCCCTTTACTAGCACCTCCACGTAGCAATTCGGTCCCACTTGGATTTTTGGACACGTGTCAACCAGGCGTGAACCCATGATGAATAACCTTCATGCATCTTTGAATAGTGGTATCACACCAATTGTTAGATTTTCTTTAATTTGACTGTCCTTTACCTCTTTACAATCCCAGACCCACAATTTGATCTGACACATATCGCAAAGGCGTGATTCCGCAAAGAATAAACAATAGGCATCTTTTGATTAAGGAATCACACACATTGTTAGATCAAATCTAATATGACTGCTCATTAACCTTTCCAAAACCCTGGACCCATGATCTCAAATGGCTATGTGTCAACAAAGCATGATTTCACAATGAGTAAATAACAAACATCTCTACACCAAGGTATCACGCCATCTATTAGATTAATTCTGATCTAACCATCCTTATCCACTGGCCCCACTTAGGTGAGATCTCTGGGTAGACACCTGTCAAAATGGTGTGATCCCATGATGGATAAAAAATATGCATCTTTGGATCAAGGCATCATGCCCACCGTCAGATCAAAACAAAACCGTTCGACACTTTACTTTCCCTTAGCCCGACCACTTTTCATGTGTTGCAAATGTGTGTTTCCATGAATAATAACTTCCCTATAGCTTTTAATCCCAGAATCACACCAACTGTTTGATCAACTCAGATATGAACTAGCTTTATCTTACAACTAGCCTTTAAAATGCTGACCCCACAATCTGAAAATGGGCACTTGGCGCCCAAGCGTCATTCCTTGAAGGGTAAACACTAGGCACTTTGCGATCAAGGCATTATGCCTACCGTCAGATTGAATCAGACTTGCTTGACATCTTGTAATAAATAAAACACCACGGGGAATTTTAAACTTAGGAAATATTAAAACAAGCCCTGCTAGGACTTAGGAGTTAAAAAATGAGTGGCCCCTCGCATAATAAGTTAAACCCATGGCTAAAAAGAACTTAAGTGGCCCAAAAAGGCAACACGAAATTATAAAGAATGGGAGACTTTGGGCTTTTTGAAACAAAAAGTAACCAAGGGTAACCAAAGCTAAAAAAATAAACATGACCGCAAGGGAGATCATGAACATATCATACAAAGACTTAGCACTAGAAAAAATTGTAGTCCTAACAATGGCTCTGATTGAGGAAAGTTAATTGTAATATTAACATTAGGATCCAGACTCTGTGATGCAGACCACACACACACTATAGAAAACAAACACACAACAAAACACAAACTTGTACATACATACATGAATAAAAAACAAAACTACTGTGCATGGAAGAGAAATTATGAGAAATAATGTTTCAAGAATTGTCCATGCCCTACCAATTCCTGCATCTCACCATTAGAGTTTTCCAAATAATATGAGTCCTTTCCTTGGAAATCCTGGACCACAAAAGGGCCCAACCATAATGACTCAAATTTTCAATGTTTTCCCTTCTCTTCTTTTCTTGCATTCCACTAAAGCACCACATCATTGATTTGAAGTTTCCTCTCAGTTGCTATTTTGTCAAATAAATACTTTGATTACTGTTGGATCTTCAAATTTTTCTTATGTGCTTCACTCTTGATTTATTCAAACTCAACCAATTGGATCATCCTACCCATCATTGGTTCTGTCATTTCAATCTCTTATTCCTATAGAAATTTATAAACAAGTAATAAGTTATTTAACGACAATCTTTCCTGTGCTCCATAAACCATCTCAAAAGGGGAAACCCCTATTGCCTTTTTATCAGTCACCCTATCATCCCACAAGACCAAATTTAAATTTGAATGTCGTGACCTTTTGTTCTCCCCCAGAATCCTTTTAATGATTTTCATTATACTCTTATTGTTGGACTAAGCCCGTCCATTTGCTTGTGGATAGTAAGGTGAGGAATAAGATACACCAATACCATGACATTCACAAAAATCCTTGAACTCCTCAAACCTGAAGCACATGGCATTATCCATTATTAACCTAGCAGGCACACCAAAACTGGTCAAAATATTATCTCACAGGAAATACATAACCACTTTACTGGTTGCTTTCTTGGATGGGATTGTCTCAATCCATTTGGTGAAATAATCAATGACTACTATAATCCAACTATGATCTCCACTTGACTTCTTTGCAAATTCACCAATAAAAGAAATTCCCCACTGGGAAAAAGGTGCTTCTACTTTCATAGGATTCAACAATAATGCTCCTGAAAATTTCATTTTAGAAGAAAACTTTTGGCAGGATTCGCATTTCTGCACAAATTTTTTAGTATCTCTAAAAATAGAAGGCTAATAAAATCCAGCTCTAGTTATTTTACATGTTGTAGTTTTAGCAAAATAATGTCCTCCACAAACACCATTATGCATTTCATTTAAAGCTCTCTCAGATTGTGATTTATCTAAACAAAATAGTAAAACTCCATCTCTATTTCTCTAAAATAAATCACCCTGAACAAGCACATACCTTTGAGCCTGGAGCCATGAGAGTTATTTTCTAAGTATCTTTCATATGATCTGTACATTTGGCAATTTGCAAAAAATGTACAACATCAAGATACTATGGTTGTAATTCAATACTAGTATGGTTCATACCTATAACCTGAACACTGTTAATCTGGGCCAGCTCCATGTTTGTATCTATCATAAGCTTAGCTAAACCCAAACCCCTAACCAACTTTGTGATCCAGATCTCCAAGTTGAATTCTTGAATTCTGTTGATCCATCGACACCTTTTGTTAGTAATAACTGAGAGGGAGGGTGAATCAATGGCCTAAAAAATATTCCAATAATCAACCCAAAAACTTAGTACCACAATAATAAGCCTCCAGTTATCTTCATTCCTATAAGATGAATGCCTTCAAATACTATTATCACATTACTACTACTCAGAATGCTTTGTTAAAACTTCTACTGTATGTTTACCGAATAACAGTCTATTAATTTACCGAAAGATAGTAAATTATCTAGAGTATACCGATCAATCCAAATTAGCTATGAGTAATGCAAAATGCTAAAGTTATGACTCATAAACACATTGACACATGGATTTTTAATGTGGAAACCCTGTTAAGGGAAAAACCACTTGGGACTGGTAACCCAAAATTTTCACTCTTCTGAAGTGAGCTCGGTGAAGAGCCAACCCTGTTAAAGGTTACGAACACATTGTTAGGTGTGACCTTGTTAGAGGATTTAAAATTTTAGTCTGTCACTTGATATCGGGCATCTCTGTGCTACCTTCCTTGATCAAACACTCACTTGGCCTGTCAATAGGTATTAGGCATCTCATGCTATCTTCGTGATCAAAATTTTTGATACTCCTGTGGATGTATCTTAATATAGAAAGGATCTTTAAATCCCACTCAGTTAAGAGACTTTCTGAATCAACGGTTAAACTGAAACAGTATGATCTGTTCACATATACAACTTATACTTGTAGATTTTTAGATCTATTGTAATCTCATAAAACTAATCTGATCAATATATCCCTTTTTATACCTTTTCTCCACTTTGATTCTTCTCGGTGATGTTGTGCTCTATTGTTCGGTGTCTGCATAAAACTTTATCTCTTTCCCCAAATTGATTGATCAGGACTGTATGAAGTTGCTCTTCATTAGTTTCTCTTCAGCATCCTCTTTTCATTCATTCACCCACTCTATTCGTAATGAATTAAGTTGTTTCTTTTTTAGACATGATATCACCATTGTTAGGTTCTTGATTTTATTGATCTTGGCATGATCCACAATTCTCGCCAATTAGATTTAAAAAAAAAAACTCATGTTTTATCTCCTAGAGATCTTCTTGCCAACTGGACAAAATAACTTTAAATCCTTTACTTATCTCTGGCTTTATCTTGTCGATGAAAACAAATATAACTACCATTTAAGTCCATATTTAGCTTTGCCAGCTAGATATTTTATTGTTTCTAAAATCAAGTTAATTTCAGTGTTTAACTCTTTGATAGCTTCGGTCAACACTCCAGTTCTCCTCGGGCTTCTCTGTCAGTTTACACTATGTTTCTGGCCGTCGGTTATGCTTGTGATTTTGTTCGTCGGTAATGCTCATCGGTGTTCTTGCTCGGGCGTCACTATGACTTGACTTGTAGTGATCTTTGTCCATCGGTTTCCACTGACCGTCAGTGTTTGAAGTCACATTGTGAATGCTTGTCTTTTATGCATTACTGAAAGCATAATATTTTTCTCCTTGATTCTCTGAAGTCTTTGACACTTTGATTATATATGATTAGATTATATCAAGTTGACATCAATGATAATATAATCCATTAACTGATTTAATGTCTTGCATTATCCTTCTACATTTCGGTGATCAACTTAACATCTTTAAACATTCAATCAGTTACATGTCATCAATCTCTCCCTTTGGCATTGATGGCAACATACTACATTATCATACTATACTATCACTAATACAATATGAAATATAATAGTTTCATCAAACTTTCCTATTGTAACTATTACAAATGTCTAGCTTTCGGTAAGCTCAAAATAGATTAGATTTATTTCAGGCAGAATGGTTGTCTTCAATCTTCAATCCCTTTACTGGATAGATGTATCATCTGATATCTATGTTCTGATATGTGCTCTGCCTTGAGTGTTCCTCTTCTTGATAATCTCTTTTTCCTTTGAGAATAATATTTCTCTTTGTCTGAACTCTCTCCCTTTGTTACTTCTCTCCCTTAGATGGATATTTCATATGTAATCAATTTCTCTCCCTTAGAATATTGATTAACTCTTCCTTCTAATTCTCAGGAACTTATCTTCATGGATAATGATATAATCTTTTCTGATCAATGAGATAATCTCTCCCTTTTTTATTTAATGAGATAATTTTTCCCTTTATCAAATCTCTCCCTTTATGATAATCTCTTCCTGATGACGATGATAATGAGATAATCTCTCCCTTTGACAACAATGCCAAAAAAAAAATCATCTACATCATGTTCCATCCCTTTACATAATATATTCCTTGAATTTCCCTATCCATCAGCAGTACAATGTCTCTGGTTTTTGGTGTAGATTTATACCTTGCTATGTACAGATGTATCTGTTGCTGTATATTTCAGTGTTTGCATCAACATGATGGATCTTCATATTTTTGGTATAGGTTGATGCAACCTCCTAGTTAGTTTACTGACCAATAGACTAGGGTTGGACCCCTAGTCTCTGTCTCAGGTACTCAAATGTATCCTTTGGTAATGGATTGGTGAATATGTTAGCTAATTGTTCCTTTGATTGAACATATTCCAGTGTCACTTCCTTTTCTTGTACTTGTTCTCTTAGATAGTGATACTTTATAGAAATATGCTTAGTCTTGGCATGCATGACTGGATTATTAGAAATGTTTATTACACTAGTATTATCACAATAGATAATTATTGGTTCAATAATCTTCATATTCATACCCTCCAGTAATTGTTTGATCCATGCAATATTGGAGCAATTTGCAGCAGCAACCACATACTCTACTTCTGCAGTAGACTAAGAGATGCATCCTTGCTTCTTGCTGATCCATGTGACAAGTTTGTCACCCATAAAGAATGCTCCTCCATTTGTGCTCTTTTACTCATCAATGTTTCCAGCCAATCAATGTCTGAATAGACTTGTAGCTCAAATTTTCCTTCTCTTTTGTATCATAAGCCATTGTCCTCAATGTACTTCAGATATCTTAGAATTCTCTTGACAATAGTCATATGTGATTCTTTGGGATTAGCAGAGAATCTTGCAACTATTCCAATAGCACGTGCTATATATGGTCTGGTGTGAACAACATATATTAGTTTTCCAATCATAGATCTATACAAGGTTTGATTTACCTCATTTGATTTGTCTTCTTTTTTAGCTTACATCTGGTAGCCATAGGTGTTCCAACTGATTTGGAATCTTCCATCTTGAATATCTTCAACACTTCCTTTATGTATTTGAGCTGAGTGATATTTATGCCTGCATCTTGTTGAAGAATCTGTAGACCAATAAAGAATTTGATCTCCCCAAACATATACATTTCAAATTCCTTTCTCATTTCATTAGTAAAGGATTTGCATAGCAATTCATTTCCCCCAAAAATGATATCATTAACAAAAATTTAAGCAATCAGAATATTACCATCGGTATCTTCTTTTAATTACAGATTGCTATTTTCACTTGTTCTAACAAATTTTATGCTAATGAGATACGGGTGAAGTCTTTCATACCAGGCTCTAGGTGTTTGTTTCAATCCATACAAGGCTTTATGTAGTCTACATACCATGTTTCTCTTGTCGGGATCAACAAACCCTTCTGGTTGTTCAATGTATACCTCTTCTTCCAGTATTCCATTTAGGAATGCATATTTGACATCCATCTCATATACCTTGAATCCTTTGAATACAACATAAGAAAGTAAGATTCTAAGTCCTTCTAGTCTAGCAACGGGTGTAAAGGTTTCACCATAATCAATACCTTCTTCTTGTGCATATCCCTTGCATACTAACGTTGCTTTTTTTCTAGTGACTTCTCCATTCTTATTCAACTTGTTTCTAAATATCTATTTGGTACCGATGACATTCTTGTTATCCGGTCTCGGTACTAGTGTCCATGTACTATTCTTCTTAATTTGTTCTATTTCTTCATTCATAGCACTAACCCATTCTTCACTCTCAAGTGTAGTGTTAACAAATTTAGGCTCAAAATCACAAAGTAAACATCTAGTGTTTAGTGACTTACTTCTTGTTCTTGTTTCAGCCTTCTTGTCTCCTATGATTTGATTATGTGGATGATGTCTTCTGACATACTTGGCAAGTTTTGGTTCATCTTTGTGCTCATCATTCTGATCATCTTCTTAACCTTCATTCTCATCTCCATTGTTTGGAACATCATCTTGAGTATTTTCTTGATTTTCAATAATTGCAGCCTGATGCTCAGGTGCAATGTTTCGATTCTCAGGAGTGACACATTGTTGCTTGGGTAGAGTTTAGGTTATGTATAAATAAACCTTTTGTAGTCCTATGTTTCCTTTTTACTTTCCTTATCATTCTTTTATGCAAATTCATCTATTTTCACATTTGCACTTTCAATGATTTTGTTAGATGACTTGTTAAGACATTTATAAGCCTTGCTTTTGTTTGAGTACCCTAGAAAGATACCTTCATCACTTTTGTAGTCAAGTTTTCCATTTCTATCATCCTTCAATATATAACATTGACTACCAGAGATTCTGAAGTAACTTACATTGGGTGTATGACCATACCAAAGCTCACATGGTATCTTATTTGTGTCCTTCTTCAATTGTACTCTGTTTAATGTGTAGACAATAGTACTGACAGCTTCCCTCTAGAAATTTTGAGTGATTCTTTTCTCAATCATCAATGTTCTTGCATAGTCAATAATTGATATGTTTCTGCAATTCTATTTTGTTGTGGTGTTCTCGATGCAGAAACCTGTCTTTTAATTCCATGCTCATTGCAATAGTTAGTGAATTCCTCTGAAGTAAATTCCCCTCCTCTATCTGACCTTAAGCATTTCAATTTATTTTCACTTTGTTTTTCTACCATTGCTTTATACTATTTAAACATCTTAAATGATTTTGATTTATCTTTTAAGAACGTGACTGTCATTATTCTAGAATAATCATCAACAAAGATAATAAAATATCTATCTCCATAGTATCTCTTTGTCCTCATTGGTCCACATAGATCTGTATGGACTAATTCTAGAATTGCATTAGATGTATGGGTTTTGCTCTTGAAACTAGACTTTGTCATCTTACCTTTTTGACAATTTTTGTACATGATATGCTCAGGCTTAGTCATGCTCGGTGAGCCTCTAACATTCCTTTTGTTTCTTATCTTTATCATATTATCAAAGTTCACATGACACAATCTTTTGTGCCACAACCATATGTCTTCATTTTTATCCATTAAACAAGTGGTGTTAGTGTCATCAATATAGAAAAGGTTACCTTTTTTCTACTCACCGATACCAATCAATCTTCCTGGTTCATTGTAGATCTTTGTCTTATTATTTTCAAATGCTACTCTATGACCTGAATTGTTGAGCTGTGAAACACTTAACAAATTGTAATTCAATCCTTTTACCTAGTAGGCATTTTCACATTTTATCAGGTTATTCAATATTATGGTTCCTTTACCTTCAATTGGACAAGGTGTATCATTTCCCATTCTCACTGAACCACCATTATAGTATTTAAAAGTCCCAAACTTTTGTTTATCACCGATCCTATGGTGAGTGCAGCCACTATCTATGATCTAGACATCATTTTTACTAACTTTAGATATGAGTGCAGTTTCTACATACCTTTCTTCATCTTCATATAAATCGTCCTTCATGGCTACAAATACCATCTCGATGTCTTCTTCTGATTCGGTGTCAGTGTCATCATCTCTATTCTCAGCTAGGTAACAAGCTTTCTTCCCTTTGTCCTTGTAGTCTTGGGTATCTCTTTTGTCAGATTGTCGGTTGCTCCGGTAATCTCTGTTATCACCTCTATCAAACTTCTTCTCATATGATCTGTCATTTCCTTTGTCATCTTTTCTTCAGTTTGGACATCTTGTAACAAAGCGTCCAACCTATTTACAATTGAAACATACAAGTGGTAATTTACCTTTGTATCTACCTTTGCCTCTTTGCAATCTTCTGGCCATTAGTGCTTCAATCTCATCAAGTCCTTCATCCTCATTGTCACTGTCACTATCAGGTAAAAGCACAATAATCTGTCACCTTTTAAGCTAACTTGATTGGATGACCGAGTTAGACTCAGCCCAGTTCAACTTGGTTGAGTCAATGTGGCACAGAAAGGCACCTATGTCTCCAAGTTGGCTCGTGCGTGAGCCAATGAGAGGGCCAGTAGGACTCGGCCGATTCCGACTCGGCAGGTGGCATGCCATGTGGCAGCGAAACCTCCAAAAACATAAAAAATACAAAAGTTTGCCCTTCTATTGTTTTTTTCTCTGCTCAAACTAGACAATGTCAAAAAATTAAAAGTACCCTTTTCTAGATCTCGAAACTACAATTCTTGAAATATAAGCTTTATATTGTTTTGAGTACAAAATATTGAACAAATTGGTTAAAAACTACATGTAGGTTATTAAAGCTTTCAGAAGTCGTTGGTTCAGATAATATAAAAAAATTTGAAATCAATTCATAAATTTTTTAAAATCATAGATAACACTAGAAAAGAGAGTCATCTTCAATAATATGTAATTTATTTGATTTTTGGTATAGTTTTGATAGGGGAAAAATGGTGGGAGACAAAAACTGTTGATTTCAAGTAAGTTTGACTTTGAATACTTATAACAGGAAAACTATACATCGAAAACACTTCTTTCTTTTTTTCTGCACTACATATACATGTCATCTAAAATATATTATAAAATTGGAGGAAAAACCAATGTTTTACTTATAATAATTTGGCAAGAAGAAAACTCCCCGATTTACAATATTTTTTAGAAAATGAAAAATAGACCTAAAAAATTCAAAACACATATTAATTTTGGTTCAATTTTTTTTTTAAAATTATAGGCATATAATTTATCCTATTTGACACATTTCATCAGTTTACATCATCTTCAAATTCTCAATAGAAATGTGGCTTTTGTGCCCTGGAAGTTTTATAGTTTTGGTGATGTTAACCTTTTCCATTGTAAAAGGGTGACAAATTATTGTGCTTTTACCCTATCATTTCTAACAGCATGTCTATAACTTGAGTTACTTATCTTTAAAGAAGATTTGGATGCAGATTCTATAGATGGTAAGACACTATTATCAAAGTTGTTCATCTCAAATGAAATCAGTCTACCAATCAGACTATCTAGAGTAACTGTATTGTTTGCAACTGCTTTCATTTCTTGAATAGTAGAAACTCTAATAGCATATACAAGCAATAAGGTTCTTAAGATTTTACTTACCACTATCTCCTCTTCAAGTACACCTCCAACTCCTTAGGTAGCATTTACTACCTCTTTGATTCTGCAGCTATACTGAGTGATATTTTCTCCTTCTTTCATCCTTAGGTCATCAAACCTCCCTCTTAGGCTTTCTGACTTTGCCCTTAGTACATTGGCATCTCCTCCATGTACAAGCTTCAACTTATCCCACATTTTCTTTGCAGAGGTGTAGGTTTTGACATCTTCAAACTCAACATCAGAGAGTGATGATGCAAGTTCTATCATCATGCAATTATGCTCATGCTTTAGTCTTAATTGTTGAAGAGTGTGAGGTCCTATAGGCAACACATATTCAGTATCTAAGTATTGAACAATATCATTTCCAATACCTGATAGGTGGAGTCTTATTTTGCTTTGCCATGATGCAAAGTTGTCTTTATTTAACTTGGGCACATTTTGTCTGTTCATCTTTTGATATTTTTCTTGAGCTGTTAAACTCCCTTTCTAAGCACACAAGCTCTGATACCAATTGTTAGTAATAACTGAGAGGGGGGGGGGGGGGGTGAATTGGTGGCCTAAACAATAACCAATAATCAACCCAAAAACATAGTACCACAATATTAAGCCTCTAGTTATCTTCAGTCCTATAAGATGAATGCCTTCAAATACTATTATAACATTACCACTGCTCAGAATGCTTTGTTAAACCTTCTACTGTATGTTTACCGAATAGCAGTCTGTTATTTGACCGAAAGATAGTAAATTATCTAGAGTATACCGATCATTCCAAATTAGCTATGGGTAATGCAAAACACTAAAGTAATGACTCATAAACACATTGAGACATGGATTTTTAACATGGAAACCCTGTTAAGGGAAAAACCACTTGAGACCGGTAACCCAAAATTTTCACTCTTCTGAAGTGAGCTTGGTGAAGAGCTAACCCTGTTAAAGGTTACAAACACACTATTAGTTGTGGCCTTGTTAGAGGATTTAAAAGTTTAGTCTGGCACTTGATATCAGGCATCTCTATGCTACCTTCCTTGATCAAACACTCACTTGGCCTTTTAATAGGTATCTGGCATCTCGTGATATCTTCATGATCAAAATTTTTTATACTCCCGTGGATGTATCTCAATATAGAAAGGATCTTTAAAGCTCTCTCGGTTAAGAGACTTTCTGAATCAATGGTTAAACTGAAACAGTATGATCTGTTCACATATACAACTTATACTTGCATATTTTTAGATCTATTGTAATATCATAAAACTAATCTGATCAATATATCCCTTTTTATACCTTTGCTCCACTTTGATTATACTTAGTGATGCTGTTCTTTGTTGCTCGGTGTCCGCAGAAAATTTTAGTTCTTTCCTCAGCTTGATTAATCAGGACTGTATGAAGTTTCTCTTTATCAGTTTCTCTTCAGCATCCTCTTTTCATTCATTCACCCACTCTATTCGTAATTAATTAAGTTATCTCTTTTATAGACATGATATCACCATTGTTAGGTTCTTGATTTTCTTGATCTTGGCATGATCCACAATTTTCGCCAATTAGATTTAAAGAAAAACTCATGTTTTATCTCGTAGAGATCTTCTTGCCAACTAGACAAAACAACTTTAAATCCTTTACTTATCTTTGGCTTTATCTTGTCGATGAAAACAAATATAACTACCAATTAAGTCCATATTTATCTCTGCCAACTAGATATTTGGTTTTTTTTAACTCAAGTTAATTTTGGTGTTTAACTCTTTTATAGCTTCAGTCAACACTCCAGTTCTCCTCAGGATTCTCCGTCGGTTTACACTATGTTTCTGGCTGTTGGTTATGCTTGTGATTTTGCTCGTTAGTAAAGTTTGTTGGTATTCTTGCTCGGGCATCACTGTGACTTGACTTTCAATGATCTCTATCCGTCGGTTTCCACTGACCATCAGTGTTTGAAGTCACATTGTGATGCTTGTCTTTTATGCATTACTGAAAGCATAATCTTTTTCTCCTTGATTCTCTGAAGTCTTTGACACTTTGATTATAACCAATTAGATTATATCAAGTTCACATCAATGACACTATAATCCATTAATTGATTTAATGTCTCACTGTTGGAATTAATGGGAAGTGTGTACTGAGAGGGGAGGGGTGAATCACTACCTCTAAAACTTTTGTATCCTTTAATCAATTAACCTTTGTAATCAATTGTATATCCATTCCCTCTGATCTATACTATCTTGATGTGAGTTATATCAATTCATAATATTAACATACATATGAACTTTCATAGAAACATTCATGAAAGTAATTGACACGTAACACAAGATATGATATCGCATAAAACTCTTGTTAGGAAGTAAAAATTGCGGTGGGGATGGCACCCACAAAATCGTCACTATCTGCAGATTGGAAGGGGCTGGTTAAGGCTTAAAATTTGATCACTTCTTATGATCTACCCTGTTAAGTGTATCTATGGAGACCTGTTAAAGTCTACTTGGTTAAGAGCTTTAGCAACACTATTAATTGTGCACTCGGTTAAGAGATTTGTAGTTGGACTGTTAAATCCACCTTCCTTGAAAGGATTTTTACACTTTGCTCCACTTGTTAGAATGATAGAAAATTACAAATTGACCTAGTAAATGTAATCTCCT
>MU227200.1:1910862-1932873 GCA_018584345.1 Thuja plicata | reverse complement strand
CGTATTCTTGTAATGCTTCAAAATCAAGTGTAGTTGGGTCACATTTTGGTATTTCAATAAGTTCATCCAAGGTGATTTCCAACTTATTCTTCTTTGATTTCTTCTTCTTCTTTTGTGAATCACTTGAATGTAGCACCATTGCCAATTTCTCATCTTTCTCAGTTGTGCTTGATGAAGTTACCTATTGTGCTTCTTTTTGCTACTGTGTATCAGTTTCAACTTGTTGGGTGTCTATAGATGTCTCCACATTCACCTTCACATTGTCGGTAGCACCTTTGTCAATTTCCTCAGGAGTACCATCTTTAGGTTTATCTCCTTCATCAGTGTCTTTAGCTTCATCATTCTTTATTTCTCATCATTCTTTATTTCTGAATTCTTCTCTATTGTGTCTGCATTCTCATGTTTTGAATATCCTCCTGTAACCTTATCAGTATTGGTTACTGTTTGAGTGGCTTCAATGTCTTTTTGATCATTGGTGTTGTCTTTCTTTTCTTCTTTCCCTGCATCCTCAGGAGTATCCTTTTCAGGTGAGTTGTTTGATTCTTGCAGAATATTGATAGCTTGTATCAATATTGGCATGTTCCTTGGTATGTTCACCTGTGTAGTATCGACTATTGTGTCCTTCTCATCAGTTGTGTCCTTTGCAATATTGACATCTTCATCTTTATTAACTTCCTCTGCTGGGTCATTGGTAATGACAATGATATTTTTATCCATAATGTTGTCATTTGTGGTGTTTGGCCATGATTCATCTACAAAATCTACATTTCTATTGCCGGTTGTGTCATCTTCTTCCTTGTCTAACTCAACAAATGTATCATCTTATGTATCTTTTATTAAGGCATGTTCTTGAGTTGCCTTATCAACCTCTTACTATTGTAGGTCTTTGTCGGGGCTTTCTTCCTTAGTAGGTCTATTTAGAATCTTACAGCATTTCTTATGGCTATCCTGTTCAATCTCTATAATCTTTCCTTCGAGAGATTTATAGGCTCTCAACTTCGGTGAGAACTCCTTTTTGTATTTCTCCATCATCTCATCTATTTATACCTTCTTGGATTCAGGAGGCATGAGAGTAACAAGTACTCTTTCTCTTATTTCCTTTTCATTCTTCAAAGCAAATGTCCATCTGGAGTATAGTCTGTCTAAGAGTTCCCTTGGTACATTATTGCTTTCAAATTGAATCGATACATATTTAAACTTGTACATTTTTTCTATGATGGCATCTTCAACTTTGTTCTAATCTTCTGGATCTAGTTTTAGCCATCTTATTATCTTAGAATCTGTAATAGATCCTGAATTTGCAATAGATTTACAAATGTCATCAATAGATTTTGGAGCTTTTACCTTGACATTTTCTGCCTCTATATCTTCATCTTGATTGGTGTCTTCAATATCCTCTTAGGTTCTGATGAGCTTCCTTCCTCTTTTGTTTTTCCCTCTCTTCGGTATGGAAGCTTTCCTCTTGTATGTTCTGACCTTTCCTTTCTTCAAAGGTGAATGAATTGAATCCTTAGATGTTTGGCTTCTTGTTCTAGAAGCAGCTATGGTACTTGTCTTCTTATTTGGTGGAGGAGATGGTGAATCTGACTCTATGGCTTTAGAGTCATCCTTTTCCTCAGCTTCACCGATAGGTAGCTGTCCTTCAGTTTCTTCCTCCTGCTCGATTTCTTCCTCAGCTGCTGATAGTATCTTCTTGAGGTTCTTTACCATTTTGTCCTTCTTTCTTACAACTTTCTTAACAAACAGGCCAAATTTTATTCTTGTCTTGGCCTCCTCATATGTTACAAACTTGGTTGTTTCTTATCCAGTGGTTCATTAATCAAGGCATAAATTTCTTTAGATGCAAGATCAATGTTTATCTCATATTCTAATGGTTGAAGCCATGCTGTCCTCAGTATAGAAAGCTTGATATAAGTATGATCTGTGTCAACCATGAAACATATTTCATCTTTATACTTCTCAATGAGTTTCTCAGGGATCCTTACCCTCTTTTGCATTTGGTCTTTGAATACATTAAAGTATTCATCCATGACTGTCTCAAAATTATCTCTCAGTGAGGCTATATGTTCACTGATCTTTATAGTGACCAGTTTTGTGCTATCCCATTTCACATCTCCTACCGATGGGAATGTTTCTTGAAAGTAGAAGAAAATACACATTATGAGTGGGCCAAACTTACATATGTTTGACTTCGCATTCCTGATAGTCTTTAAATTATCTTTTAACTAATTCAAGAGAAGTTTGGATAAGTCCAACTGTGTTCCCTTCTTTACAATCTTATACGTTGTGGCTACTGCACCAGATGCTATGTTATTCAATCTGCTGGCTTGGAAGAATTTGTAGCCTAGAATGCATGCACTGAATTTCATCTCATCATCAGTTATGGTGGAAAATTTCAATCCTTTGCCATCCCATTTGGCTTCTATCATATTTTTAGTCTCGGCCTTGGCTGGATGCTTCAGTACTTTTACCTTCTTGGTTACAGGGTAACCGGTGACCGCATGGATAGCATCTTGGGTTATCATCTTCGGTTCATCCAACTATAGTTTATGATTGTGCATTCGGCTTAGTACTAACCAAATCCACTCAGTTTTAAAGACTTTCAGGAACATTACGGCATTGGTGAGCCCTTTTACTTTTATATGCTTGTGTTCATATTTCAGTGTTCCATCTTCGTTGCATAGCTTCTTATAAGATTCTTCAACCTCTGAATATCCTATCTCTGCAATCTTACAATATATAAATGATCATACATCTTCCATGAGCAAAACCCTAGCTGGTATTCATGAGAATGCTCCAGCATCATCACTTTGTGAGGCAACCTCAGGGTGAATCTTGTAGTTTGGTTCCTCACATGCTAAATTCTTGATGATCTTGGACTCATCCTTCTTCATGTTCTTCGATTTCATTGTTCTTGATGTCGAGGCCATTTTTTCAATTTTAGGGCTTTCTGTGAAATGCGTGAAAGAGAGTTGTTAGTTCTGTAGAACTTACTATTTATACTTGCAATGATTTCTGATCTACATGGAGTGCTGGTGGTTGAGTTGTGGTTGCTCTGTAATCCTATTACTTTTTACTTTAAAATCACTCTGCTCTGGTCGTGGTGAACAATGAAACCAACTGATTGCCTTTTTATAGCCATTTGACCTAAATGCATGTCATTAATGCTTACCAACTCCTCAATGTGTGAAGAGGGAGTTCATCGGTTAAGACTTCAAACTTTCCTTTGGTGACAACATGTTGTTTCAGTGCGATCGTTTATACCTTTTGCATTTACCGACGGGTTTCGGTATTGAAAACCACTTGTTCACTTTGCTCGGTTACCAACGAGGCTCAATTTATACTAGAAACTTTGCTTTTAACTGATGCTTCTTGGTAAGTGTAGGCAGTCTCAACTTTAAGTGTGTATCGATGAATTTTGGTATATATGCCCGATAGCATATTTATCACAGATTTTAACAAGTAATACCATGATGCATCTTTCTTATGCCAATTTGGCATTTAATCAATATATTATGGAGCTGATGTAAAGTAATAACTTAGGTAATGCAGTTCCATACTTACTTGTTCTGCTTAGGTGGGGGTGGTGATGTCACCAGATCCATTGGATTGGGTGTCACCATTTGCATTGCTCGGTCTAGCTTCATCACTGTTTGAAGCTTTTCTCCACATTTTGTCTCATGCCCTCCGGATCTCTTCAATGGTGTTTCTATTGGGATATGTGCTGGTTTCTGTCATTCGGTCTCTACAGTCTTTATTGAGATGACCAACTTTGTGACAATGTAAGCATGCCATTCCAGGGTTAGTCCAGCCTCTAGACTTTCCAGTCCACTATCTCATACAGTTTGCAGCAATGTGACCATATCTTCCACACGCTGTACAATTTTTCCAAGTGTTGTAATCCCATACATACTAGTTACCAACTCTCTTCGGTTGATAGGGAGTTTCTTGACCTTTTGGCTTCCATGCTTGCCTTTTCCTTTTTCCAGCATTCAAGAGTTGTGTGCCCATTCATTTTGCAAGTAGGACAGTATTTGTCCATGTAGGTTTCCTTCTTTGGTTGTTTCATCTCAGACTTACATTCATATGCTTTATGTCCTTTCTTGTTACATTTATAAAAAAATCCTATGAATGAAGATGTAGATTTAGGAGTACCTTTCATTTTGCCTCTGCATACATTTGATGTATGACCTTGTTTTCCACAGTGATTGCATGTAAGCTTTCTTGGTCTTGAATTTTTATAGACATTCTTTGAATCATTTTGATTTGATGATTCTCCATTCTTGGTAAAACCTAGACCGGTGTTGTTGTGGACTCTTCGTTGTCCTTCAAGAAAATCATCCATTCTTTTATTGCTTTCTTCAACTTTCTTGATAATTTCATTATGCTGCCGCTGAATTCTTATTTCATGTTTCAACTTTTCATTCTCATCTCTTTGTTCACCGATAGCTTCTATTCTTTCAATGAGTTCAACATTTATTCTATTTTCCTCTTGACTCATAAGAATAATCTGATTTGTAATCTCATGGTGATGCTATGTAAGTCTTTGTATTTCAGACTCATTTTCTTGTAGCTTTTCTATAATCTTTCTTCTATCATCAATAGTTAGTGTTCTTTCTTGATCAGCTTGTCTAGAATTGTTCATGACATCAATCATCCTTACCATCCGTGTCTCTTAACTGATTTGCAGATATTTAACTTGTCCAGCTAGATGTAGATTGATTTCAGTTAGGCTTATGATGCTTTCTTTTGATGTATCTGATGCTTTGCTTGTAGTTGATCCTGAAGACTCAAAGAAATCTGGTATCTCTTCCTCATGATAATCTGTCTCATTACAATGAGATGCCATAATATTTGTTTCATCTAACAATTTTCTCATGTTGATTCTGGCTTCTTTATACTGTTCATAGAACATCTGAATTTCTAGTTTCTTATTCTCAATATTCTTATCAAGTATGTACTTCTCCATTGTATGAGCTTTTCTCTTAAGCCTTTAAGCTTTTCCAAAGAAGAGACTTATCTCTAATACCAATTGTTAGAATTAATGGGAAGTGTGTACTGAGAGGGGAGGGGTGAATTAGTACCTCTACAAATTTTGTATCCTTTAATCAATTAACCTTTGTAATCAATTGTATATCCATTCCATCTAATCTATACTATCTTGATGTGAGTTATATCAATTCATAACATTAACATACATATGAACTTTCATAAAAACATTCATGAAAGTAATTGATACATAACACAAGATATGATATCGCAAAAAACTCTTGTTAGGAAGTAAAAACTGTGGTGGGGATGGCACCCACAAAATCTTCACTATTTGCAGATTGGAAGGGGCTGGTTAAGGCTTACAATTTGATCACTTCTGATGATCTACCCAGTTAAGAGTATCTGTGGAGACCTGTTAAAGTCTACTCAGTTAAGAGCTTTAGCAACACTATTAAGTGTGCACTCGGTTAAGAGATTTGTAGTTGGACTGTTAAATCCACCTTCCTTGAAAGGATTTTTACACTTTGCTCCACTTGTTATAATGATATAAAATTACAAATTGACCTGGTAAATGCAATCTCCTATTGCTGATATAGATCCATTTAAGTTTACATGAATGAGATTATCACCTAATGTGATTGAGTAATACCTCTGATTCTCAATAGCCTCTGTTCTTGGTTCTTGCTAACCAAATTCACCTTTTGTTGTTCTGGTTCTTGAAACTTTCAATCTAATCCATAGATGTGCTCGTAGGATTCATTTATCCTCTCCTCTATATTCACATCCTTGTTTAATGAATGATTGCATCATCTATTATAAGATGGATTGATATAATCAAGTTTCACAAAAAACAATGTTAACTCTAAGATCAGGTTTACAACTTGTACCTTGATCTCCTAGTCTATGTGTTTTAAATCAGTTAGACTGATTAAAACACTTACATTCATGTTTCTTGTCCCTAAAGAAATGGATTTTAAAAAAATCAATATCCTATAAATACAATAAGACTGCTTTATCTGACATGGAAGTTAGATCCACTTTTCGTGGGCTGCAACTGATTCTTGGTTCCTGACGGTCAGTTATGCTTCTGTAATCAGTTGATTGTCTTTTAGTTTTGTTTTGTCGGTTGCTCTTTAACTGAAACTTTGGTTTGCACTTTATCTGTCTCTTGGTTTGCACTTAATCCTGCACGTTGGGTTCCTTTGTCGGGTTCCTCTTTATCTTTTTTTTTTTCAATTTTGGTGTACACATAAATTTGTGTCATCGGTTCTCTTTGTACTTAGTCATTTTGGTGATCTCTTTATATCTGATTTTTGGTTTTCTCTTTGTTCTATCTTTCGGTGTATGCTTACCGAAAGTGTTGTTTGTATACTAATGGAAAATTAATGTCATCATTTGCATTATCCTTCTGCATTTTGGCGATCAACTTAACATCTTCAAACATTCAATCAGTTACATGTCATCACCTTTTTCTAGTGACTTGAGACTGAGACATGATATCCTTTACTATTGCATGTAGAACATAAGCAATTATTTTTTCACAGACCAAATAAGGTCTGAAAGCCTTGACTTCTTTCACCAAAGCTTAAGCTTGCCTCCATTATTTCATAATTTAATTTAGCCACCTGCAGAGACTTACTATAAAATGCAATGGGGTGCTCAAACCCCTCTTTATCCTTCTGTAACAATACTGCAACAATAGTGTGAAATGAAGCAAAAGAGAACAAAGAGAAAGGATTTTCATAATCAGAAGATTGTAGTATTGGTGCTTCCTAAATGGCCACTTTAATCTTGTCAAGATCAAGCTGAGCCTCTCTGTCCCAATCAAACTTAGCATTTTTCTTAAGCAATTTGACTATGTGTTTCACAATTTCTCCAAAGTTTCCAATGAATCTTCTCATAAAGTTTATCTTTCCCAAAAAAGACTGTACACCCTTAATATTCTTGGGAGGTGAAACCTTGTTAATGGCTTCTGTAGCATATTTTTCCTGCAGAATCCTATATAGCAGCAATGCTTGACTCTTATAAAACCAAAATTCTAATTAAGTCAAGAAACAAGTGCAATTAACAGGGATTAAATCCTCCTTCACTTTGAGCTCCAAAGGCTCAGGCATGTGTACCTAACTTGATTTACTACTCCTTAGTAAAGCATGTAGTGGATTGACTTTTCAGAATAATCTACTCCTACCTTTTACTGCAAAAGTTGATAACAAGTCCTACAAATGCTAACAGTCAGCTTTATGCAGAGCTTCACAAGCCAAAATATGAACTTGATAAGAGAAAATACAAGTGAAATAAGGATTCTTATCCTTCTTCTTTTTGAGTTGCAAACTCAGGCAAGGCTGACGTATTAACTTCCCTAAAGATGTAGTAGTTTTCAACAAGCAGTCTTAACGCAACATAAAAATAAAAATGATAACAGTTTGTATATAAATTTTATGGGAACCACACAACCTAACACATCAGAACAATGCCTTATTCAATGGGCATGGAGTCATTCAATATGTAAAGACCTTTAATATCAAAGACACATCAAATGTAAATCCTGTACTGAATACTGAATTAGACTATGCCTTACATAATCTATTCACACTTCCTAGAAGCATAAATACTTATCAAATCTGTTTAAATTTCTTACTCACCGAAACTATCTTAAGAATTTAATTCTATCCTTGAAAGAAACCTTAAAACAATTAGACACTTTGCCTTACAAAGTGATGAACTAGAATGTCCTTAACAATCAATGCAAATGAGTACAAAAACTAGAAATAGAGACAAATATTCATTCGAATCCTTCAAATCACAGGAAGTACATACATATATTGATATCAAAACATAAATTACATATGAAATCAGAGCCAAAGAGACCACAGATAAACTTGACCAAAATATGCAGAACTTTTACAAGCTTTTGTGGCATAAAATTCCCATACTTACAAAATGATCCTGGAAGTCCTTTTATAGAAACAAGGACCGCAACAAGCTTCAAATATAATTAGGGTTTGGGATAAAACTATTAAAATATTACATGAAAAAGAATATTAAATCTTTTCAAACATCAAGCAGCTCTGTCATCCATTCTGGTAAAACATTCCATGCTCCAGTCTGTAGGAAATCTGATCTAGCCGCCAACTTGTTGGGAGACTAAAGAACCATGCCCCGCAAAAGGAATAGTAGATGGAATGTCTTGTCTGTATTAATTACCCCAGGAGACTTAACCCTCATGAAATGCAGAAACTCAACTTTCCCTCTTTTCAAGGCTCAAGATCTTGGGAATCTGATCAAATCAGCAATATAAAACTCTAAAATAGGTCCTCATTTATGGCGAAGAGAAGAATAAGATAAGTGAAGGGTTTGAATACTATTTTACAGGCTAATAGAAACCCTACGAAGATAATTTTTGTAATAAATGTCTTCAAAACTACCAATCTTCCTCCATATTGTATCCAACATCTGTAAAAATATGGTATAGAAGATCAAATTCACCTATTTATCGCTCTGTAGCATAAGACATAATCCACTGCTTTGAAACCCCTATAGAACACATTTGTAATTTTGAATGTTGGTTAAAATGGTCACAAGCAACATATAAATCAGCATCAACAGCCTAGATTTGAACTTTCTCTATCTTTAAAACATAACCGTAGATCCTATTTAAGTCACCTAGGCTTTTAGAGATAATCTTGGACAGGTGGCATGCAGGCGTAATGGCTTAAACACTATAAACCTTCATCTTTGTCTTCAAGCCATTTCGGTTAAAATGGTCACAAGTGGTGCAGAAATCAACATCAACAACCCATATTTGAACTTTCTCTATCTTTAAAATACAGTCGTAGATCCTATTTAAGTCACCCAGGCTTTCATGATCTAATCTTGGATAGGTGGCATGCAGGCGTAATGGCTTAAGCACTATAAACCTTCATCTTTGTCTTCGAGCCATTAAGCCCACTGTCTAATCAAAATTAACTATACTACACTTTAATCTCACCCCTGGCTTCAAACTACAGGTCCCACAAACTCAGATAGGACACATGTCACAACAACTTAATGGCTTGAACATTAGATCGACTGCATATCTGCTTCAAGCTTTTAAGCCTATCGTCTGATCAAAATGGACATGCTTGGTAGATATAAAGTGTAAATACATAAAGTTTAATGGGGACATAGGTCTTAGGGAAATAAAAGAAAATTAAATCATCGTCTGCTTAAACTTCGTTCGACATGAAACATAAAGCACATGGGTTAATGAGTTTGAAGTGATCGAAAAAGGTAACTTGGTTTTATAACAAGTCCATGAAGGGTTTAAGGCATTTGATCACCAACGACTAGAAATTTTGAATTTTGGGTTTAAAATTTTGCAAGACATAGCAGGTTTTTCATCATTTAAAGCAAATTTTCTCATAGAAAATTAGGGTATTTAAATCAAAGACCATTGGTGCTGGGAAATAGGAACAAAAACTAAAAAATTATTAGGGGATAAAACCTTTTTTTCAACCCTACATAGGTCCAAGCTAATATATAGAAAATAGAAAAAATATGACCAACATTGGCTCTGACTGAGAATGCTTGATTGGCAGAGCAAGGCAAGAATCCATATCTCTGGGAAAAAAAGACCACAATTATACACAGCTCTGCAGCAAAACTCTGGAATATATACAAATGTACATCCAACAGAAAACTGACACACCTAAAACCAACTACCTATATACATGACTAATGCGCATGGCAAATTCCAATTAAAGAAAGGTTTTAGGAATCATCCATGTACTAGCAATTCCAATACCTCACCATCCAAATTTCTTAAGAAATGTGAATCCTTTCCATGTGTCTGATGAATTATATAAGGCCCTAACCACAAGGGGTAAATTTTTTTATGTTTCCCTTTATCCTCAGCCTTAGTATTACACTGTAATACCATGTCATTTGGCTGAAATTTTATATTATTAGTTCTCCTGTCAAACATATATTTCATTTTCTGTTGTTTCTTCAAGTTTTTGATATCAAAACATAAAGTACATATGAAATCAGATCCAAAGAGACCATAGATAAAATTGACCAAAATATGCAGAACTTTTACAAGCTTTTGTGGCATAAAATTCCCATACTTACAAAATGATCATGGAAGTCCTTTTATAGAAACAAGGACTGCAAAAAGCTTCAAATATAATTAGGGTTAGGGATAAAAATATTAAAATATTACATGACAAATAATATTAAATCTTTTCAAACATCAAGCAGCTCTGTTATCCATTCTGGTAAAACATTCCATGCTCCAGTCTGTAGGAAATCTGATCTAGCCGCCAACTTGTTAGGAGACTAAAGAACCATGCGCCGCAAAAGGAATAGTAGATGGAATGTCTTGTCTATATTAATTACCCCAGGAGACTTAACCCTCATGAAATGCAAAAACTCAACTTTCCCTCTTTGCAAGGCTCAAGATCCTAGGAATCTGATCAAATCAGCAATATAAAACTCTAAAATAGGTCCTCATTTATGGCGAAGAGCAGAATAAGATAAGCGAAGGGTTTGAATACTATTTTATAGGCTAATAGAAACCCTAAGAAGATAATTTTTGTAATAAATGTCTTCAGAACTGCTAATCTTCCTCCATACTATATCCAATATCTGTAAAAATATGGTATAGAAGATCAAATTCACCTATTTATCACTCTGTAGCATAAGACATAATCCACTACTTTGAAAACCCTACCTAATGCATTTGAAACTTTGAATGTTGGTTAAAATGGTCACAAGCGGCATATAAATCAGCATCAACAGCCTAGATTTGAACTTTATCTATCTTTAAAACATAACCGTAGATCCTATTTAAGTGACCTAGGCTTTCAGATATAATCTTGGACAGGTGGCACGTAGGCGTAATGGCTTAAACACTATAAAACTTCATCTTTGTCTTCGAGCCATTTCGGTTAAAATGGTCACAAGCGGTCCGGAAATCAACATCAACAACCCATATTTGAACTTTCTCTATCTTTAAAACACAGTTGTAGATCCTATTTAAGTCACCCAGGCTTTCATGATCTAATCTTGGATAGGTGGCACGTAGGCGTAATGGCTTAAACACTATAAACCTTCATCTTTGTCTTCGAACCATTAAGCTGACTGTATGATCAAAATTAACTATACTACACTTTAATCTCACCCCTGGCTTCAAACTATAGGTCCCACAAACTCAGATGGACACATGTCACAACGACTTAATGGCTTGAACATTAGATCGACTGCATATCTACTTCAAGCTTTTAAGCCTACCATCTGATCAAAATGGACATGCTTGGCAGATATAAAGTGTAAAGACAAAGTTTAATGGGGACATAGGTCTTAGGGAAATAAAAGAAAATTAATTCATCGCCTGCTTAGACTTCATTCGAGATGAAACATAAAGCACACGGGTTAATGAGTTTGAAGTGACCGAAAAAGGTAACTTGGTTTTATAATAGGTCCATGAAGGGTTTAAGGCATTTGATCACCAGCGACTAGAAATTTTGAATTTTGGGCTTAAAATTTTGCAAGACATAGCAGGATTTTCATCATTTAAAGCAGATTTTCTCATAGAAACTTAGGGTATTTAAATCAAAGACCATTGGAGCTGGGAACTAGGAACAAAAACTAAAAAATTATAAGGGGATAAAACCTTTTTTTCAGCCCTACATAGGTCCAAGCTAATATATAGCGAATAGAAAAAATATGACCAACATTGGCTCTGACTAAGGATGCTTGATTGCTAGATCAAGGCAAGAATCCATATCTCTGGGAAAAGCAGACCACAACTATACACAACTCTGCAGCAAAACTTTGGAATATATACAAATGTACATCCAATAGAAAACTGACACACCTAAAACCAACTACCTATATACATGACTAATGTGCATGGAAAATTTAAATTAAAGAAAGGTTTTATGAATCATCCATGCACTAGCAATTCCAATACCTCACCATCCAAATTTCTTAAGAAATGTGAATCCTTTCCATGTGCCTGATGAATTATATAAGGCCCTAACCACAAGGGGTCAAGTTTTTTATGTTTCCCTTTATCCTCAGCCTTAGTATTCCACTGTAATACCATGTCATATAGCTGAAATTTTCTATTATTATCTCTCCTGTCAAACATATATTTCATTTTATGTTGTTTCTTCAAGTTTTTATGTTGTCCTTATCTTTTGATTTCATCCAATTCAACTAATTGGACCATTATGTTATGCATGGAATCACTTAATTCAAGACCTTCTTCCTCAATGAATTTATAAACAAGAAGTAAATTATTCAATGGTAGCATGGCCTACATACTATACACCAATTCAAAAGGGCACTTATCAGTAGTTAGAAATCATTAAAAAGAAGTAGAGCAAATGAAAGAATTCAAGTGCGAGTGCATGAAAGGAATTTACCAAGTTAACCAAGAGAGATGGTGAGGAATTTATACAAATAATCAAGCCAAGAGATCACCAAGCTCCAAGAAACAAGACAAGAACACAAGGATTTGAAAGGAGAAAAACAAGAAAAACCCCTTGTGAAGAATATGAATATGGCACAAGGCCTAAAGAATGAGAGCAATGAGCTCAATACAATATTGAGAGAAAGATAAGAATGTGAGGAGAAGTGAGAAATAAGAGAAGATTATTCTGCAAGTGTGTGAGAGGCATCTCTTAAGTAGAGATGAGTGGAGGATTTTACATGTAACCCCCATCTTCTATGAATGCCACATTCATATTGTGTGTGTGACAAATGTGAGATTCCTCTTAAGAAGGAATATCTATTTTCCTTATTAAAGGAATTACAAAATAGTGACATGTCCTCCTACTTGGAATAGATGACAAATACAAATAAGGATACCTTGGTTTATCCTTTAATTACATAGTTTCAACCAAGGAAAGATTAAATTCTAACACCCCACTTTAATCTTTACTTGGGGGATTTATGATGTAGTACTAGTATTGCTCCATAGACCACTTCTAGGGTCTATAAGGTCACTCATTGACCTACTAGGGTTCTTCCACTAACCCTAGGCTCATTAGGTATCTTATCACAAGATCCTAATTCCTTCAACTAGTAAACATCAACAAAGTAGAACTCACAACTTTTGCAAACCTCATACTAGACCCAAATTGGTCTTTCTTGACCCATTTGTACAATATGATCCAAATGGATTCCAATCATTACCAAAATGGAAAGGCAGCATATGTAGATGTCAACATGACCAATTCCAACCTCTACAAACTTAGTTTGTTTCAAAAACACAAACGAGCTCCAAGAACTTATGCAATTACCACCAAAATAGGGCTATAAGCAATTAGCCCTATTTTTATGCATTAACTTGAAAAAATGTATTAACAAGTGCCAAATAGGCTTAGGATCCAGACACCCTTTTCAGAGACACTAGAGATTTTCTATGTCTTAGTCCTCAGAAGTGTTCGTATAGTCCTCCCTACTTTCATGCCTAAAATTCAAGGTTTTAGGCCTCCTTTACTGTTTGCACAAGAAATGAACTTTCTTGTCCAACAAAATAAATCCTCCCAACTTCTCCTCTTGGTTGGGGGTCCTCCTTTGACTCTTCTACCTTCCCACTTCCACTGATTGAATCTATGGATGCTTTCAATCCCTCTAGCTAGCTCTGCACTCACTGATGATCCCTAGCCATGCCACTTTGGCTTGCCTAGGGCATCATCTTAAAAATATATGCCACCACTTCTAGGGACCATCCTGCTATGTACACAATGTACATGGAGTCCACTTTCATAATCCAAGATCCCGGGCCAAAGCCACGGTGGAAAAGAAAGCTAAGACCCCATTTGCAAGCAATGCTCAAATCAAGACCAACGACAGGACTGAACTTTAAAGATTTTATACAAACACTTAAAACTATTGAATCTACCAATCTAATACCACAAGAAGTTCAGAATTAACCTACATTACATGAAACAATGCTTATAGAAACACTCTCAATCCATTACACTACTCGATCACCTTGAAACACACAAATATTCACTGTTATTGCTTAACACAGTCCGTACATGAAATTTCATAAACTTGCCAACCCTTCATAGATCTCGAGGATGGTCTTATATAGATGACCCAAATACTAAATGGTAAATTTTAGATATTTAACCAACCAATTTCATCGAAGATGCCAATTTTTCATAAAAGTTGTCAATGTTGTCAATGACAACATTGACAACTTTTGGCAACTTTTGGGTTTGATTGCCAAACTTGGTCAAAACCTATCCAAACTTGTCCAATCCACTAAATATGATGAAACAAAATAAAAAAGGACATCTAGTCCCTCTCTTGGCTCATTTTTCCATAAGATGCAATTCCCTAATTGGACCTAAATGGACCTAAGGGTCACTAAGGAACTAATAAGACCTATCCTCCTACAAACCCTTCACACACTAGGACTATTGGTCTCTTTATTCACCTAGTGGTCTAGCTAGAACCACTACAGCCAAAACAAAGAAAGAGAAACCCTAGGTTACATTTCCACAACTATCCTACCTAGGTGCTCCTGCACCATACTCCCCCAATAGGAGAAGTCATTTCACCCCTATGGACAGTAGGTCCTCTGAGATGCCCACCTTCTTGAAATATGTCTCTGCAACCCATGAAGCCTCTGAATCTGGTCTATCCTTCCACTAAATCAAATGCTCCATGTAGACTTTGTGTCTAGTGGTCTTCTTGACCTGGGAGTCCAGGACTTTATTAGCCACCACAGGAAACTTTGGAGGTAAGACAGTAACCTCCACATCAACACTGAACTCTTGGCTGGTTGGATTGATATCCTCCATCTATCCTCTGAACTCTATTAGGTCTTGAACATTGAATATGGGAGAGATGCTCAAATCTGATGGTAAGTCCACATTGTATGCATTATCTCCATACTTTGCTAAGATCTTGCATGGTCTCACCCTTTTCATCTGAAGCTTGGTAGGAACACCCTTATGTAGTCTAGATTTTTTTAAGTGGACCATCACATAGTCACCCACTTCAAACTGAACATCCCTCCTTTTCTCATCAACCTTGGCTTTCAACTTAAGTTGACTGTCTTGTATCTGCTTCTTTACTTGGTCTTCTATCTCCTTCATGGTAGAGGTGAAGTCTTCTGCATGGCCACTTCTATACTCCATTCCACCAAGATACCTAAGCTCACAAACACCCCTAGGATGCATTCCATAAACCACCTCAAATGGACTCTTTCCTGTCATCCTATTCTTGCTATCATTGTAAGCATATTCTGCTTGAGGAATGACCACATCCCAAGTCTATCCATATTCCTTAGTTAGGCACCTCAAAAGGTTACCTAGTACTCTGTTGAACACCTCATTTTGGCCATCAGTCTAAGGGTGGTAAGCTGAACCAAAAGATAGGTTAGTACCCAGCCTTGTCCACAAAGTTCTCCAAAAATGGCTCATAAATTTTACATCTCTATCAGAGACTATGCTCAAAGGAAGACGGATTCTTTGAAAAACAAATAATCTATATGGATAGCATTATTAGTAGTTTTGCATGGAATGAAATGTCCCATTTTACTAAACCTATCAACAACTACATAAATGCTATCATACCCCTGTTTAGTTTTGGGTAACCCCACAATGAAATCCATACTTACACACTCCCATGGTCTATTAGGGACAGGTAGAGGCTGATACAACCCTGCATTACTCATACCTCCTTTTTCCTTCATGCAAACAACACATTGCTCTACATACTTGGTGACATCCTTCACCAATTTTGGCCAATGATAGAACCTTTGGACCAATTCCAAGGTCTTGTCATTACCAACATGACCACTTAGAGAACCATTATGCTTCTCTTGGATGAGGTTCATCCTCATTGACCCCTTGGGTACACACAACTGATTGCCTTTAAATAACAAACCATTATGTAAAGTTTAATTAGAGAACTTGCTATGAAAATGATTCTCAAAGTCAACACATACCTTATAGGCCTCACCAAAATCCTCATATGATTTGTATAGGTCTCTGAAACTCTCAATCCCAATGCTATTCAAGTGGACTTCTTGCACTGTTAACAATCTCCTACTCAAAGCATCTGTCACCTTGTTGAGTTGACCCTGCTTGTGTTTGATAGTGAAAGTGAATGCCTGCAAATATTCCATCCACTTCAAATGCCTATTAATTAGCTTTTCTTGTGTGTTAATGTAGCTAAGGGCCTGATTATCTGTAAATACCACAAATTCTTTAAGAAATAGATAATGCCTCCATTTCTTCAAAGATTGGACTAGAGCATAGAGCTCTAAGTCATAAGAAGAATATATCTTCTTAGCCTCATTAAATTTTTCACTAAAGAAGGCAATAGGTATGCCCTCTTGACTTAAAACACCCCCTACTACCATAACACTAGCATCACACTCAATGGTAAATAACTTATCAAATCTTGGCAACTGTAGGACAGGTTGAGTAGCCACTTGTCTTTTCAACATTTCAAAAGATTTTTTAGCTTCCAAAGTCCATCTGAACTTAGTTTTGACCCCACCCTTAATGGCATCCATTAATGGAGCACGTATCCCACTAAAGTTCCTAATAAACTTTCTATAAAATTGGGCAAGGCCATGAAAACTCCTTACCTCAAGCGCTGTGGTAGGTGGAGGCCAGTTCAAAATTGCAGCAACTTTGTCTTTTTCCGTCTTCAAAGACCCCTTGGACACCACAAAGCCCAAGTAGACTAGTTCTTGTTTAAAAAACTCACACTTCTCAAGGTTAATGACCAACTTCTCTTCATATAACCTTTTCAATACTGCCTCCACATGTCTGATATGTTCCTCTCTTGTCTTACTGAAAATAAGTATATCATCAAGATATACCACCACAAACTTCCCAGTGAAATCCTTGAGCACGTCTTTCATGAGCCTCATGAATGTGCTTAGAGAATTAGAGAGGCCAAATGACATCACAAGCCATTCATATAACCCATCTGTGGTTTTGAATGTTGTTTTCCATTCATCACCTTCCTTCACTCTGATTTGGTGATAATCACTTTTCAAATCTAGCTTTTTGAAATACATTTCCCCACCTAGGCAATCCATAAGATCCTCTATCCTTGGGATTGGGAATCTATACCTTATTGTGATCCTATTTATAGCCCTTGAGTCTATGCATAATCTCCACTTTTCCCCCTTCTTTGATGCTAAAACAACTGGGACTGTACATGGGCTAATTCTTTTCTTGATTAAGAATTGATCCAAGAGTTCTTGTACTTGTCTTGCTACCTCCATGTTCTGACCTAGAGTCAACTTGTATGCTGATTTATTGGGCAAGGATGCCCCTGGTACAAAGTCTATTTGATGACTTATAACCCTCTTAGGTGGTAGGGTTGCAGGAGTGCCATCACTCATAATTTCCTTATATTTCTCAAGCAATTCTTGCACTTCCTTTGGTAGTGGTTCCCTTACTGGTGTCTCCTCCTTCTTAGGTCTTAACATAATGGCATAACCTTCACCCTCATCATCTCTGATGTCACTCACAAAATCCTTACCACTTCATAACATAACATTAGGAGTCTTACTTTGTGGTTCCTCATCTTCTAACAAAGACTAACTTTTGAAGGTCTTTCCTCCTTTCTTAAATGTAATGGAGTTCTCTTTCCCATCATATACTGCTCCATTATCAAACTACCAAGGCCTCCCAAGAAGAAAATGGCAAGCATCCATTGGTAGGATGTCACAAAGTAGTCTTTCCTTGTATCCAGCTATTGAGAATTCTACCCATGTTTTCTCATTGACCAAGACACTCTGGCCTTTGTTGAGCCATGTCACCTTATAAGGGTTTACATGGGGTACTTTGGCTAGCTTAAGCTTCACCACTGCCTCCTCTGAAATGATGTTGTCTGTGGATCCAGAATCAACAATCACCTTACACACTTTTCCAAGAATCTTACATCTAATTCTAAATAGTGCCCTCCTATGTTTGGGCTCATCCTTGATTGGTTGCCTTATTAAGACCCTTCTAAACATTAGGTTCTCACCCATTTTTGAATCTAGATGATCCACCTCTGGAGTCTTGACACTAGAAGTATCCTCATGTGCATATGCTACTCTCTTGTCACTGTTTGCTACAGAAGGTTTATCAGGACATCTGTAAGCTGGATGCCCTAGTTGCCCACAATAATAACACTTCATAGTGGCAAAGTAGGATCCAATCCTACCTCCTCTTCCTCTGTTAGAACCCCCATTGTTACTCTTGCCCCTATTATAGCCTCCTCTTGAATTGTTCTCAGTCTGCTGCTCTATCAACTTATTTTCTCCTTGGGATCTTTGTTCACTACCCCTTCCTTGGTAGCCCCCTCTTTGAACCGTCTGTTCTCTTCCTCTGCCTCTATTGTTATTATTGTTCTTGAAACTAGAATCCCCTTTCTTCTTATTCTTCTCTTCCACCTTTAGAGCTAACTGATGACACTTTTGGATGGTGGTAGGTGTCCATAGGCTTAGCTCCTCTTGGATGTTCCAATTCAACCAACCTAAGTACCTAGCCACTTTGATTGTCTTTTCTTCTTGCAACTTAGACCTTAAACACAGTCTTTGGAATTCCTCAGTATATGAGGCCACATCTAGGTCTTTCTGCTTCAAGTTTTGTCTCTTCCTATGGAGCTGTATTTCGTAGTCCTCTGGAAGATAAATCTCTTTCAATTTGGTTACCATAACATTCCAATTTGCTATTGGTTGTTTTCCCATGCTTACCCTCTCATCATGAAGGTATTTCCACCAAGTCAAAGCTGGCCCTCTGCGTCTAGACTTGGCCACTTTAACCCTTTGGGCCTCACTTATCCCTTCACATTCAAAATGATTCTCCATTGCTTCAATCTAGTCCATGACTGCCTCAATATCCATCTTTCCTCCGAATAAAGGTATCCCTTCCAAATCTTTGCCACTTAGTGCTTTTATGGCCTTTAAGAAAGGTTCCTCATTCAACACTGGGTCAGGTTCAGGAATGTAGTCTTCTTCCTCCATCTTCTTCTTACCCTTACTACTAGATTCTACTTCATATTCTTTCTTCCTAGTTGCATCTACTAGTTCTTCCATCCTTATTCTCATTGCTTCCAAAGTACCCTCAAGGAGTCCATTTTTCTCCTTTTTCTCCTCCATATCCTTGGCTAGTTCTAAATTTGTCACCATCTTTGTAGAACCACAAGATTCCACCTCTGACATAAACCAACTTCCCCAAGTTTCTCAACTTTCTCTGATACCACTCTGATGTAGTACTAGTCTTGCTCCATAGACCACTTCTAGGGTCTCTTAGGTCACTCACCGACCTACTAGGGTTCTTCCACTAACCCTAGGATCATTAGGTATCTTATCACAAGATCCTAATTCCTTCAACTAGTAAACATCAACAAAGTAGAACTCACAACTTTTGCAAACCTCATACTAGACCCAAATTGGTCTTTCTTGACCCATTTGTACAATTTGATCCAAATGGATTCCAATCATTACAAAATTGGAAAGGCATCATATGTAGATGTCAAAAAGACCAATTCCAACCTCTACAAACTTAGTTTGTTTCAAAAACACAAATGAGCTCCAAGAACTTATGCAATTACCACCAAAATAGGGCTACAAGCAATTAGCCCTATTTGGTCACCTTTTTTGCATTAACTTGAAAAAATGTCTTAACAAGTGCCAAATAGGCTTAGGATCCAGACACCCTTTTTAGAGACACTAGAGATTTTCTAGGTCTTAGTCCTCAGAAGTGTCCGTACAGTCCTCCCTACTTTCATGCCTAAAATTCAGGGTTTTAGGCCTCCTTTACTGTCTGCACAAGAAATGAACTTTCTTGGCCAAAAAAATAGCTCCTCCCAACTTCTTCTCTTGGTTGGGGGTCCTCCTCTGACTCCTCTACCTTCCCACTTCCACTGATTGAAGCTATGGATGCTTTCAATCCCTCTAGCTAGCTCTACATTCACTGATGATCCCTAGCCATGCCACTCTGGCTCGCCTAGGGCATCATCTTAAAAATAGCTGCCAGCACTTCCAAGGCCCATCTTTCTATGTACACAATATACATGGAGTCCAATTTCATAATCCAAGAGCCCGGGCCAAAGCCACGGTCGAAAAGAAAGCTAAGACCCCATTTGCAAGCAATGCTCAAATCAAGACCAACGACATGACTGAACTTTAAAGATTTTATACAAAAACTTTAAACTAATGAAACTACCAATCTAATATCACAAGAAGTTCAGAATTAACCTACATTACATGAAATAATGCTTACACAATCACTCTCAATCCATTATACTACCCGATCACCTTGAAACACACAAATATTCACTGTTATTGCTTAACACAGTCCGTACATGAAATTTCATAAACTTGCCAACCCTTTACAAATCCCGAGGATGGTCTTATATATATGAACCAAACACTAAATGGTCTGTTTCAGAAAATTAACCAACCAATTTCATCAAAGATGCCAATTTTTCATAAAAGTTGTCAATGTTGTCAATGACAACATTGACAACTTTTGGCAACTTTTGGGTTTGATTGCCAAACTTGGTCAAAACCTATCCAAACTTGTCCAATCCACTAAATATGATGAAACAACATAAAAAAGGACCTCTAGTCCCTCTCTTGGCTCATTTTTCCGCAAGCTACAAAAATTCCCTAATTGGACCTAAATGGACCTAAGGGTCACCAAGGAACTAATAAGACCTATCCTCCTACAAACCCTTCACACACTAGGACTCTTGGTCCCTTTATTCACCTAGTGGTCTGGCTAGAACCACTACAAGCCAAAACAAAGAAAGAGAAACCCTAGGTTACATTTCCACAACTATCCTACCTAGGTGCTCCTGCACCAATTTACATCAAGGGAATTAAACCCAATTTTTTACAATGAGAATGAAGTGTCTCTTTACAAAATCTGCAACTTGGTCTTCAATATAAGGAAGAGATTTGATTGTCTTGATCCAAGTCTTGATGTAATCTTCTTGAAGTTATAGGACATGTGAAGAGGAATTGATTCCAGAAGTGGGCCTTGAAAATTCACCTGAAACAAAGAAACATAGAAATACAAACCAAGGAACCTATCCACAAGAAGAATATCATCTAATATTCAAGTTGGTGTAACTTTGAAACTATAATATCAGAAAATATCTTTAAGGAAATGCATGAGATATCATCAAATAAAGGATCTAAACATGAAATCAAGATACACCAAAAGGTCAAGGTACCAAAAAGAACAATCATCCCCTCATCTCAAAATAAATATGTTAATGCAAAAATGAGGCATGCATCAACATTGCATCAATCACATGGATATAGACAGTCCATTTGTCATGCCCAAAAGTTGGGCAAAAACACACGAACAAATTTTTTTAATAACGCACATAAACAGGATACCCAAACAAACATAAGGGTAACATGTGCATGCAAAATGGTGCAAAGGGATAAATGAAACCAGAAAAGATCTCAAGGAGAGGAATAGCTTTCACAGCTATCCTAAAGGATGTCTAAAGTTCCAAACGGGAACTGGACGCAAACCGAGGCAGTTGATCAAAAGTCAACCAGAGTTGACCAAAAGTCAACTAGAGTTGACCAAAAGTCAAACATCCCTTGAAATATGTGAAGGAGGGTCACTAGGGCCTACTAAGCACTGTGGAAGTTAAAGGCGTGCAAAATGAGACAGTTGACCAAAAAAGTCAACCCATGTTGACCAAAAAGTCAACTGTCTCCAAAAGGCTTGAAACTGAAACCCAAGGGTCCATAGAACATAAGGAACACTGGGTTCCAATATCGAGGCCAACAGACAAATTTTGAACCATGGTTGATCGAAAGTCAACCGTGCACGTCATGGGCCAAGGGTAGCGATAATGCCCCTAAAAGACGTATATTGCGAAGCTAAAGGGGTGATAGGACACCCAGAAAACCAAGGTAAGTCAAGGGTTAACTAAGGTCATCTAGGAGTAGTACCCAAGCTTACCCCAGGGTTAGAAGTTTCTAGAATTTCTTTGACTTATAATTTCGTAGGTTAACTTCAGGGTAAGTTTTTG
>MU227200.1:1890731-1909941 GCA_018584345.1 Thuja plicata | reverse complement strand
TGGCTTGAACCTTGTGAAGGTTGGTTGTTTAAATTCATGTGTGACTTAATTATAGTTTATTATGTTTTGGCTTCTCCTCCTGGGCTAGTACACTATCACCCCACTTTTGGAGAAGGTTTCTTGGAGACCTCCTCCTTGTTAAACCTTGGGAGGGAATTTCTTGATGAACTATTGTTGGTTTCAAAATTGTGAATACTTGTTTTTATGTATGTCTACCATTCATTTCTGGATCCCCTAGCTCGGGGGTGGCCTTGCAAAGGCCTAGGTTGGGAGGTGAGCCTCCATGGTCAACTGAAGATTTCTATGCAGGTTCAATTTGAAGCTTTTGGAAGGCTTGTATTGGTGTTCTTATGGGAAACCACATCTGGTGGTCTTGCGATCATTCCTTTTAAATGAGCTTGTTTTTAAGCCAAAAATGTTTATTATGAAGTCTTGTAAAGGTGTTTTGAGTAAGAGGGCTTTGTGTAAAAGTATTCCTATTTTTTGTAAGTTATAAATCAATTATGTTATAGAGAGGTATTTATGTGAATACAAAAGAGAGATTTTTATCTATGTTGTTTAAATAATATGGATGGTTAAATTATTTTTCTTATAGAATAAAGTTGGTTAGATCAAGTTCAAAGAAAAGTATGTGTTTAATAGATTAAGCTTCAAATAAGCCTTATTTCTAATCTATGTCTTTGTTTATTCAATTTAAAGATAGATTTATGCCATTAATGAAGAGGCAGAGTTATTTACATTAAGGGTGAAATTGTAACTATCTTCTTAAAAAAATAAATTCATAGAATACTTAGGACTTATAAAGTTATTATGATAGGTTTTCAAACTATTTAGATTGTAATGTTATAAAAAGGGGGTTTAATAGAAAAGTAAGATTTCATCTCCTATAGTTATTATAACATGTTTAAATAAAAGTTTTTCGTTCTTTAGGTTAAGGTTTTAGTGCCCAGATTTTGGGGCATGACACCATTAATGAGTTACTGCAAGTTAATGGGTAGCTAATCCATAACCTGCATGACTCATGATCTAAGCAATGAAGAATGCAAACTCATCACATTAGTAAGGTTGAAAAGAAGACTGAGGCAGAAGAAACCATAATCTGAGTAGAACATATATCTCAAGCACCAATAATTATTTGAATTGATTAGCCAATCATGACTACACTTATGAACCATAAGAAATGAACCATTAAGGAGATGATAATTTAAACCAACATTAAGATTTACATAAATTGAACTACGTATTAAGAGAGAGAGAGAGAGAGAACCATGTACCATATACCTGCCAATCATATGAGAAATCCAACAAACTTCAAGTAGGATTTCAAGAACAACATCTTCACCAAAAAAATCAATGGAACAAGTTGATAAACATCAACTGAAGTAAGTGCATCCATTGCATATTATAGATGGAACAAGTTGATCAACATCAACTGAAGTAAGTGCATCCATTGCATCTTACAGATGGAACAAGTCGATCAACATCAACTGAGTAAGTGCATCCATTTCATCTTACAGACGGAGCAAGTTGATAAATATCAACTGAGTAAGTGCATCCATTGCATCTTACAGATGAAACAAGTTGATAAACATCAACTGAGTAAGTGCATCCATTGCATCTTACAGATGGAACAAGTTGATAAACATCAACTAAGTAAGTGCAACCCAGTGCATCTTACAAATGGAACAAGTTGATAAACATCAATTGAGTAAGTGCAACCCAGTGCATCTTACAAATGGAACAATAGATCAAAAGGAACTCATAAAAGATACACCAATAGATCATATAAAATATGAGAGCAATTAATTGTAAATAATGAATTAAACCAAAGGAAGGAAAAGTAGAATGATTACTTGAACAAATTAAAATATTATCAACATGAAGGACATAAGGTAACAAATTACAATACTAAGAGAAGAAATACCCCCTGAAGATGCACCAAATCACTAAAAAGGGCTAGTAACATTATGACAAATTGTAAATGCATGATAGGATGAATTACCATTATCTTCCTTAGAAGGTTGGTGATTTTGATTCATGTGTCTATTATCCTTTTTCTTTTTAAAGCAGTTATTAGTAACACGACCATCTTTCCCACAATAGGTGCAATGGGGTCTTTGATTATTATGAGAATAATTATAAGAGGTATTATTGTTATGAGTATGTGATTTATACGTTTGAATTTGAGCTTTAGATACAAAAGCATGTTCAAAAGACTTAATAGTACCAAATTGTAATAATTTAGCCTCCTCTTGACGTAAAAAATTTTGAAAGATAGCATAAGTTAAACGAGGAGATAAAGTAGGAATAGCAAGCTGAGAGTGAATGTTAGTGATAAATTGCTGAAACTCTTTAGGAAGGCATTTCTTAAGAATAATAGTAATTAATCTGAGATCACTTAAACTAACATTAACACCACTTAGTTGAGTTTTAATTGCATCAAACTTGAGTAAGAATTCATCCATATTATTAAAATCATTATACCTTAAGTCCTCCAAGTTATCTTGGAATTGAATCTTACGGGATTTAGATGAGCTGTCATATGTCTGTTGCAAAATGGCCCATGTTTCATGAGCTTTGGTGCAATGTCTAATTAGGACATAAAGATCAGGAATGATGGAGAGACCAATCAAACGAAGAGCCTCTTCATTTTTTATTTTCCATGCATCTTTTTCTGCTCGTGAAGCAGAAGTAGTTGGTTCAATGGAAGCATTTGTAGCAACTTAAAGTAGGTGTTTAAAACGAAATAGAAGTGAAACATGAGTTTTCCATTGATGGTAATTAGAACTATTTAGTTTAATTTCAGGAATTAGAGTAGACATGATTAATGATCAAATTAACTTAAATAAAGCATATAACAGAGAATATATAATGATCAAGATTAAGAAAAATGAACTTAACTTAATGTTAATCACAATAGGAATGGTTAAATAATGATATTTATAAAAAATTAAATTTAGTTTAAATGGTGAAACAAATTTTAATTATCACTAAATAATGAAGTAACAATGGAAATATGTAGGAATAAATCCAAAGAACTTAAGAATGAAATGATTTGAGATAATATGAACCAGGAAAAAAGTATGATGTTTAAATTTTTTGAATTAAACAACGATTTAAAAGTTTGAAATACTAAATTAGAAGTGATAACCTTAAACTAAACTATGACAACAAATTATTAAGATAGATTAATTGTATGAAAAAATTGAAGTAATCAAATGCAAATGTTAATTTATAATGAATAAGATAAAGAAATTAGAGATAAGTGAGTCAAAGTTTAAAAGCACGTTCAAACTAAAAAACTAAAAAAATAAGAAGTAATGATTATGAGTTCAGAGAATATGCAGATTGAAGATATTAATAGTTATATTTTTGTTAATATTTTCCTTTGAAACTTCTGTAACCTGCAAAAAGAGATTGCCTTTGAATATTGAATCCTCTGAAACCTACACAATGTTAGCAGATGTATAAAACATGCAATGACAGATTTAAATGAAAGCAGTTATAGCTACGCAGAGATATATGAAAGAAGACAAAAGGGAATAAAGTATGCAAAGAAGAGAATATAACTATGCTAAGATAAGGAAACTACATTCAAATCACTCTAGAAAAAAAATGATGTGTAATAAAATAAGTATGAGTTGCACAAAGTCTATGCAAGACTAATGGAAGAAAATGTTAAAAAATACTGCTATTGGATGAAAACGCAAGAAGGAGATCTATAATATACTGCGCAAAGTATAAAAAGTTTAAAAAGCCAAGAAAAGAGGGGCTGCTCTAAAAAGAGGCTGTGCAATGCATATGAATTGCTGCAAAGGAATATGGCAAAGCTGACAATGAAATATATAGTAGACAAAGTGAAGGAAGATATAGCAGCTAGGCTGCACAATGAAGGACTGCAGCGTGAGGAAGTAAAAGGGTTAAAATGGAAGTTGTGCAAGTGATCTAAGAATCAAATGAAATGAATAAAGCAAAGGAAGAATGAATGGGCTATGAAATACTATAAGTTATAATGAAGAAAGCTATGAGTGGGCTGCGTGATATAATGAATGAAGCAACAAAGGCTATAAGCTGTGTGATACTATATGCTGCGAGATATAATGAACATAAGGGATGCAAAAGGAGGAAGGAATAACAATGCAATATAATATAGCAATAAACAATATTTCTGCATGATATGAGGTGAGAAAATGCTTAAGAAGAGGCGCTAGGTACTGCGCAAGGGAGAGGAGGAGTTAACAAACAAATAAATGGGTTGCACAATGAAAGAGAGGGATTGTTTTTCTGCTTGCACTTCTTATCTTTATAATTTTTCTGAGAGCTGCAAGAAACAACAAAGTTATGATAAATATTTAAACAACAATATCCTCAAAAGAATCAGAGAACTATGCTACACTGCTGCGCAAGATTACAAAGAGATGGAGAAAAGAGATAGAGATATTAAAAAAAATAGAGATATAACTGAATGATGGATTATCCTGCAGAGGAAAGAAGTTAGAAATCTGATGAACTCTGATAAATATACATAGATATATTAAAACAAAGATTAAGAAATAGATTTGAGTGAGATATAATGATAGACCTACAATACAAATGTTAGATATATAGATTAAAATATCGATTTAGAGCTTAAAAATCCCTTGCGGTTGCCCGACAGAGGGTAAGATAGATCTTTAAAAACTTGAAAACTAGATTAAAAACACCTAGATCTGGTAGAAAGCCATCCAAAAAAGGTTAGATTTTTTTAAAAATGATAAAGTAAGATGTTAGATTTGCAAAAAAAATAATGAAGTAAAACCTGCAACAAAATGGTTAGATAACAAAAAAAGTCTTTCTCCTTCACAACCAAAATATCCTCCAAATTTCCCTACATGCAACACTCAACAAACAAGGATTAAAATTGCTCAATTACCCTGTTAGAAATAATAAAAAAGAAGTAGAGAAAATGAAAGAATCCAAGTGTGAGTGCATGAAAGGAATTTACCAAGTTAACCAAGAGAGATAGTGAGAAATTTCTACAAAGAATCAAGCCAAGAGATCACCAAGCTCCAAGAACCAAGACAATAACACAAGGACTTGAAAGGGGAAAAAAAATAAAAACCCCTTGTGAAGAATATGAATATGGCACAAGGCCTAAAGATTGAGAGCAATGAGCTCAATACAATATTGAGAGCAATATAAGTATGTGAGGAGAAGTGAGAAAGAAGAGAAGATTATTCAGCAAGTGTGTGAGAGGCATCTCTTGAGTAGAGATGAGTGGAGGAGTTTGCATGTAACTCCCATCTTCTATGAATACCACATTCATATTGTGTGTGTGACAAATGTGAGATTCCTCTTAAGGAGGAATATCTATTTTCCTTATTAAAGGAATTACAAAATAGTGACATGTCCTCCTACTTGGACTAGAGGAAAAATACAAATAAGGATACCTTGGTTTATCCTTTAATTACATAGTTTCAACCAAGGAAAGATTAAACTCTAACACTTTTTCATAGTTACTCTATCAGCCCATAAAACTAATTTCACTTTAGAATGCCAAGATCTTTTGTTGTTTTCAAAATTTTCTTCAAAATCTGCAGAATACTCTTATTACTAGATTCTTCTTATGCATTAGCTTGGGGATGATATGGGGAATAATATGATATCATAACATAGAAATCCTTAAATTCCTCTGACCTGAAACACATAACATTGTCCATTATCAATTTTATAGAGACACCAAATCTGGTTAGAACATTTTCCATCAGAAAATCAATAACCACCTTATGAGTTGCCTTCTTTGTAGGAAATTCCTCTATCCATTTTGTGAAGTGATCTGTAGCAACTAGTACCCAACTATGTCCACCACTAGATTTTTCTGATACTCCCCAATGAAGTCAATCCCCCACATGGAAAAATGTGCCTCAGCCACTACTAGATTCAATAATAAAGCACCATAATGCTTTAGCTTGGAAGCAAATCTCTGACATGATTCACACTTTCTTACAAACTTGAAGGCATCTTTAAATAAATTGAGCCAATAATAACTAGCCCTAAGGATCTTATGAGTAGTAGTTTTGGTAGAGTAATGTCCACCACATACACCAGCATGCATTTCCTTTAGGACCTTTTCATCTTGCCACTCATCTAGGCATAACAAAAGTACATCATTTCTATCTTTCCAATATAAATCTCCTTGTACTAATGTGTATATTTGAGCTTGCAACTTGAGGGTTCTTTTCTGATTATCAGTCATAATCTCAGGGCACTTGACATTTTTGAGATAGTACATGATATCAAAATAATAAGGTTTTTTTTTAATTTTGGTCGCTGTTGAATCTTGTACTTCTACATTATTTATCTGAATCAAATCCATATTCTCCTCTATCATTAGCTTTTCTAGGCAAAGTCCTCTTACTAATTTGGTAATATGGATTTCCAAATTAAATTCTTGAATCCTATTTATCCATTTACATCGTTTACCAGTAACTTCTAATTGAGTAAGAATGTCCTTTATTGCTGCATGAGGTACATATGGAATCACTTTTTCACAAACCAAATAAGGTCTGAATGACTTCACATCTTTAACTAGGGCATATGCTTGTTTTTCCATCATCTCAAAGTTCAACTCTACAACTTGGAGTGATTTACTGAAAAATGCAATGGGATGTTCATAACCCTCCTAATCCTTTTGTAATAACACAACAACAATTGTATGAAAAGATGCAAAAGAAAATAATGAAAATGGCCTACTATAATCAAGAGACCTTAAAATAGGTGCTTCTTGAACTGCCTTTTTTATCTTTTCAAAAGCAAACTGTGCTTCTTCATCCCACTTAAACTTTGCATCCTTTTTTAACAATTTAATTGTAGGCTTAACAATTTCTACAAAGTTAGCAATAAACCTCCTCACAAAATTAATCTTTCCTAAAAAAGATTGTACTCCTTTGACATTCTTTGGAGCAATGACCTTCTGAATTGCTTCTATTCTCTCTGGGTCAATTCTTACTCCTTCTTTTGACACTATATGTCCCGACAATTTTTCTTTTGTTACTACAAACTGATATTTCTTAGGATTCAAAGAAACATCATATTCTAAAGCTTTATTAAAAATCTTTTATAAATGTCCACAATGGTCCTCTGCTTTCTTGGAATATGCTGTCAAATCATCTTGATAGATCACCATGAATAAATTTATGAATTCTTTAAATGCAACATCTATAGCTCTCTGGAACGTTTCCCCTACATTTATGAGACCAAAAGGCATCCTAATATACACATATGTTCCCCATGGTATAGTGAATGCAGTTTTAAATTGCTTTGATTCCTTTAATAATACCTGGTTGTAGCCTAAAAAAACATCCATCATTGACAATAATTCACAACCAGTAACTTTGTGCAACATCACCTCCATGTTAGGCAAAGAATAATTATCCTTTAAAGATGCAATATTCAAGTTCCTAAAATCAACACAAAGCCTTATATCACCATTCTTTTTCCTTACTGGGACCAAATTAGAGACCCAAGTTGAATGTCTTATGGGTTGAATAATCCCTGCATCCCTCAACCTCATCAATTATTGTTGCATTTTGGGGGCTAATAATGGGTTGATTGGTCTCTGTTTTTGCCTAAATGACTTGGCATCTAGTTTCAGTGGGATATCATGTTGGAAAAGATCCTCCTTATAGGATTTTAGGTACTCATATGAGCATGCAAACACATGCTTGTGTTTTCAAAAACATTTTTTTCAAAATTTCCCTAACATGGGATTCTAACCTCCTTCCAATATATACTATTTGAGGTATTGTTTCTGATCCTAAATTTACTTCCTCCAAATCCTCAATTTTAGCACTACTTCTTTTTGATAAATGATCATCTTGATCATTGAAAAATGCTTCTAGTTCTATCAGCCCCTTAGGAATCTGATTAGAACTCAACTGGACAACCTCATTTCTCCAAACAATATCCTTGCCATCAATTACCTCAACTAAAGAATTACAATCTATATGATGGCCTTCATAATGGTCAAGGCACTAAATAAACTTGAGAATATCCTGGTCATCTTCAAAAACTTGCCAGTTGTAAACATTATCAGGGACAACTGGTCTACTCTTAATTTCCATAATTGATACCCCACTCAAAGTCAAATCACCATTTTTTAAAGCAACATTAGCTAGAAAATTTGCCATGATGTTTTTTGAACTTTCTCTCCATTCAATGTTAAAGGCATCAAAAGATTCAATCTGATCCCAAATAGCATGCTTGTACATTTGTAATCTGTCATTTTTTACAACATACTTGGATCTAACTTGTGCTACTACTAGCTCAGAATCTCCATAAACTTTTAAACATTTGATACCATGCCTAGTAGCAATATTTAATCCCAAAAACAAGGCTTCATACTCAGCAGTATTATTTGTACACTGAAAAGTCAATAAGAAAGAGTATTTGAATGTAGTACCTGATGGAGAAATAAACGGAACACCAGCTCTTGACCCTTCTTTAGAACAAGACCCATCAAAGTACATTTTCCACATGCTACCTTGTTGGGTGTTCAACTCTTCAATTAATGGATCAATATTTTTGCATTGCGGAAAGATATTCTCTATTATGAATTTTTCCATGTCTACATCCACACAAAAATTAAGTGTATTATCTTTCACCTTCTCAACAGTCACTGGTGCTTGAGGTTCTCTATACAATTTTACTTCATTCCCATTCACTAGGATTTTTGCATAAGATAAGTCCAATTGCACATGACCTCCAATTGCTGTGGCCTACTGTCTAGATAATAGCATACCGTAATGGGGTTAGGTATCTACAACAACTACATCCATTTTGTAAGTTGCTTTAGGAGAGACAACCATCTTAACTTCTACTCCTTTAAGAGTTCCAACCACAAGGACTTCTCTATTATCCATGGCATAACACTTTCCATAGAAAGTATCAACATTCATACCCAATTCTTTCATTACACCATATGGCATTACATTTGCAGTGGCACCAGAATCAATCATACAATTTTTTACAAGTTTGTTGTTTATCAACAAGGTTACATAAAAAGGGTCTACTTGAGAGGGCTCTTGGGTAATCATATTACCAACTGTATCATCTTAAAATGGAAGCACTTCCATGTTAAGAATGTTTATCCCTTCTTAGGGGGTGTTTTTGACCACCATCATATTGTCCCCTCATTTCTGCACCCTCTTCTACTTTTGTACCTATTTAGGACCCTAATTGGGCCTTTCCAGGCACCATCTTGATGACATATAACTGATTGAATGTTTGATAATGTTAAGTTGAAGATAATTCAAGACATTAAATTAGTTAATGGTTTGTATTGTCATTGATGTCAACTTGATATCATCTGTACGATCATGTATATAATGCCAAAGACTTCAGAGAATCAATGGAACAAAGATCATTCTTTCAGCAATGCATAAAAGTAAAGTATTCACTAAGTGACAGATAACACCGACAGAGTGCACACCATCGGTAAAAGAAAAGAAACAAAGTCATAGTGATACCCGATGAGCAAAAGACAGTGTTGCCCAATGAAGAAAAATCACAGGATGCCCGATGAGCTAAAAATAGAGTTTCCCGACGAGTAAAATCCAATGATGCCAACGGATGGATATCCCGAAGTTGACTAGAGTCACACCAATAGAACTGGTAGTTGTCACCGATGACTAACTACAAAGTTGACCGACAGAACAGAGAGTTTAAAAAATGACAAAATATCTAGCTGGCAAGAGCTAAAGATAGACTTAACTGGTTGTTTTCATTGTTTTATTTGACCAGAGTTAAGTGATTGATTTAAAGAAGATTTGTACAGTTGGCATAAAGATAACTATGAGATAAATCAGGAGCTATGCTTCAAATCAGATTGGCTGGATTGTTTTTCACGCCAAGAAATGGTGAATATCATGTCTATATAACAGACAAGCTTAATTCATTTCCACAATCACATGAAGGGGATGAAGGGGATGAATAGAAAGAGGATTCTAAAGAGAAACTGATGAAGGATAGCTTCATACAGTCCTGATCAATCAAGTTGAAGGAGAACTAAAGAATTCTGTGGACATCGACGAACAGTGAAGCACAACATCACAAAGCAGAAAGTGTGGAGCACAAATAATTGAATTGATACATTGATCAGAGAGGTAATGTACTTAAATAGATCTAAAAATTTATAATTCAAGTTGCATTAGAAACAGGTCATTGTGTTTCAGTTTAAAAATTGAAGCATCAATTCTCTTAACAGAGTAGGACTTAACCATCTTCTATATATTGAGGTACATTCCAAGGAGTGCCAAAAAGGTTGATTCATGAAAGTAGCATTGGACTTGCCAGATACCTATTGACAGTCTAAGAAGAAGGCTGATTCAAGGATGGTAGCAAGATTTTCCTAAAGCCTATTAACAGTCTAAGAAGGAGGCTAATTCAAGGATGGTAGAAAATAGATGCCCGATACTAAGTGACAACCTCTATGTATAAAATCCTCTAACAAGGTCGCACCTAACAGTGTGTTTGTAACCTTTAACAGGGTTGGCTCCTAACAGGGCTCACTCTAGAAGAGCAAAAATTTGGGGTACTGGTCCCAGTGTTTTTTTCCCTTAATAGGGTTTCCACGTTAAAATCCATGTGTTATGTGTATATGGTTTATTACTTTACTGTTTTACATTTCACATATGCATTTCTGGATTGATCGGTATACTCTGCATATTTACTGAGTGTCGGTAAATAGTTTTTACTGCTTATTGGTAATCAAGGAGAATAAGGTCAGAAAAGGAAAATTGACAGATAGTTAAATCATTATTAGTATTTCATGGCATGCATCTTGTAGGGACTTAATAATATGAGGTTTATTGATTGGTGGTTAAGTTTAAGGATAAGTTTTTGAAGCCACTGATTCACCCCCCCTCTCGGTTATTACTAACACATCCATCCCATCTGACATATTTTCCAAGGGTTATGACTCCCTAGGTCAAGGTACACCTCAACCTTGACCTAGGTCAAGGATGACCTCAACTTTGATCTAGGTCCCCCTTTCAAGTTTGAAAGTTTGTTGGCTGTCGGAGGTCATTAAAAGTTCATTTCCCGCTTTTGGGTCAGCTGTTTTGGGTTCCAAAGTGACGATTCTTAAATTATATTTAATATAGGTCCTCTTCTATGGATATAGGTCTAATTGGAATTCAATTCTCCTATGTAGGCCTCTGTAGAAGATTGTGCCCTAGATCCGTATATAAGGAAGTTTTCTCCTTTCATTTTCTCTAAGTGAGCTAAAAGGTACAAAAGTGATAAGTAAGGAAGCCAAGCAAAAGTCTCTCTAAGGGAACAGCTATCATCAAGAAAAAATTTCAAGCATCCATTGTCCTACATGTTTTCAAGCCTTCAAATTGTTCAAGTCCTCCATTGAAGATCAAGGATTCAAGCTTTCAAGCCTTTGAAGGGTGTTGGTTCAAGCATTCAAGATTCATCATTGAAGCCCTAGATCTATCCAACATGGTGGTGTGATATTCCTTCAAGGTCCTTTATGCATCCTCAAGACTCATTCATTCTCTCCTTAAGGTGGATTCCAAACATACAATAATGGATGTTTATGGTTTCTAATATTGATTCCAAACTTTCATATTTACATACTTGTTTACATTCAAAATACAATTGCATATCTATTGAGTACCATAGCTTCATTATTAGATTTAATTCTACTACTTGCTAGCATTCTTTATTTCAATTAATGATTTCAAGGTTAATTCCTTAATTGGGGTTTGACTAAGGCAAATCCCCCCAACAAACAAATCCATTTTTCTTGCAGGTAAAGGTTCAAAATAGTGGATTAGAGTGCGGATTCAGATACCCTTTTCGGCAAACTTTCAGGATCCAAAAATTGATTTCCTGTCGGAGACTTTTTAGGTCAATTCTTCCCTAGGTTGGAATTGTAAATTATGAGTCAATGGTGACATTGACTTGAGGGTCAAAATCAGAACTATGTTAGAATGGAAAAAGATTTCTGGGTTTTGTTCATTTCAACGTTTCTATTCTAGACCCGGTTTTAGATTTTCTAGAAACTGAGTGCAGACCCCCGAAAATAGCATTCTTCAGATTTGAAACATTTCAATGTTAGTAATTTTCTCCTATCTATTTCAATTAAAGTTCTTAATCTTTCTAGATCTATCACACATTCTTTTCTAAAATGGGAATTTAAGATCTTCCTCTTTATTCTCGTTTCTAAATGATTGATTCATTTGTGCATTGATCCTTCCTTTGGAGTTAATCAATTTGGATCCTTCATTTGTGTATCCAAGGATAAAATGGGAACATCTTATCTCCCCCCATACATTTCAAATACACATTTTATATCTTACATTTTGGTAACTACATCTATTTCTTATGTTACACCAACATATAAAATAGGTGTTTCTATCTCATGACTAACACCCTTCATTTTACTCTCCCTTATATCATCAACAAGGTCATAAAATATCCCTTTAAAAAATGACATTATAGAATAACTATGTTCCTTCATTTTTAACATTTCAATCAAAGGAACTGACACTTTCATTTGCATAAAAGCATGTTTCATATTAAACGCAGGTAATCCAGACAAAATGTCATTTGTGCTCTTACCTTTGTTCCTTTTATTAGCAACAACTTGCTTATCAACTTTTGCTTCCTCCTTTTCTCCTTGGGTAGAAGAAAACTCTCCTTCTTTTTTATCATCCTTCTTATCTTTATCTTTGCTTTGAGATCCTACAACAACCTTTGAGCCAGATTCTTTAATGAATACCAAAGCAGGATTACCTTCACCAGGTTCTACCCTCCTATTCCTCAAATTGTAAGAACTCCTAGCTTGATTGATTGCTTCTATGGTCAAAGATATTTTTTCCTCATCACTAGGAAACTTGAAATGGGGATGCTTTTTGTCATCACCTGAAGTATAGATAGTATTTTTCCATACAGTATCAGATTCATCATCTGAGTCAAAGAAAACTTATTGCTGGTATCTTTGGCAAATGCTCTATCCTAGTATCTATATCTTCAACTAGCTCTTCATCCTCAGAGGACCACATATCTTTATGCCTATTCATAGTGAACAAATTTACCACAATGTCTTCTTGTTCTAGGTTCATCTGTTCATTACTATCATCCATTTGTTCAACTAAAGCTTGAGTAACAACACATTGAAAGGGAGAATGGGGTAATTTACAGGTAGGACACCAAGGGGAATTTTCTATGTTGTATGCAAGATTTGTTTTCAAGGGATCAAAGGTTACCTTAGTCTTCTGACTATCATTATTTTCAACAATAGGTCTTCCATCCTTCCAATTTTTCTTGTATGACATATCCTTCAAATTTGGGATTTTATCATACATTTGATATTGATACTGTTAGAAACACTGAGAGGGGGGGGGGGTGAATCAGTGTTTGTGTATTAATTAATTTTCAACAACTTAAACATAAACAAAATACACATAGAATGAAGCTTAACATAAGAACTCATAACACATGATATGATTATGGGGAAACCTTGATCAGAGGAAAACTCTGGTGGGAATTAGTACCCACAAATATTGTACTAAGTACAATGAACCTGTGAGAGTTCCTTGGCCATGTTAGAAGCAGTATTTACAATATGAGTACAATGACCTGGTTAAAGGTCTGACCCTGTTAGGATTCTTTTACAAAACCCTATTAAAGGTATATGGCTCACTGCCTAGGCTCACTTCCCAATAAGATGAAGGCTACAACCTTCTAAAAGATGATATGCACTATATCAAAGTGAATTGCTGTGATGACATTGTTATCTGATTAGTTTTGTGTATGTGTGAATGCTCTTACTCTCTTAAAGAGCTATATCATATACTAACTTCATTATACTATCCCTCTGTATCTTCCTCTTGCATCATAATCGATGCTTGTAACATTACTTTACATTACATACTTATATGTTCATATCCGAATAGGCGCAACCCAAAACAAAACACTAGTCAGCCCTAAAACAAAATATATAATGCTTCCGAACAAGTTATCTCAAGCATGTTTGCTACAATGATAATTACATCATTACAAACATATAACAAAAGGTGCTTAGCCATTACATTACAAAATAATTCACGCTGATCAAAATAGTAGTCGACTTCCATGCTCTGTCTTCTGGACTGCTGGTCTACTGATCTACCTGTAACTTTTCCGTACTATTGTTTCATACTATGCATGTCTAGATGATGAGAATGTACACATGTCATACAAATTATATCTGAACACGCATATGCTGACTCAATCTCTCGCATGTGCGCTGATGTGCTGATCGCTGAGTATCTCTGTCTGCCCTATTTTCATACTTAGTCATTTTGTCTTTCATGATAGAAACTAAACATGACTTTGTTGCCATGATGACAACACAAAATGAGTCATGCATCCTCATGAAGTCAACTTTCCAACAATCTCCCCCTTTGTCATTTATGGCAACAAAGGAATGTGGCCAAGTTACTCAAAATGACTTAACACAAAATGTGACTTATATATCATAACATCTTATTGATATATACATATACTTTACCATATATACACATTATATATTACTCCCCCTTTGACATTAATGAAAAAGGTGTACAAAAACTAGTAAGTCTTCTGCATAATTACTCCATGTAAACTTCAGGGTATACAATTTGAAGAGATTGAATCTCTTTCTGCCAAAATACTTTCATAGCATCAACTATCTTAAGATGCGTGCATAGGGCATATGTCAGTTTCTCCATTTTTATCAAATCCATGTAAGGACCTTGATCATATGTCACCATGGTGTCATCAATCTATTTAATATTCTCATTAAGGACTGCTAGAGATGGCATGAGTGCATTTCTTAACTGGGTTTGTCTTATTCTTATCTTGCTGATTTCCAATTTTGCCTTCTCAATTTTATCTGACTATCCTTGATAGACATTATTGCATATGTTCATGTCTTGTGTGGATGATTCAACTGATTTTATGATGCTATCCACCATTAAGTCTACCTCTTCTACCTTTTTGGTGTGCTTAGAGGTGAACTTCACACTGTCCATGCAGTTTGCTATGATTCTCTTGCCTTTAGCTGCCAACTCTTTTAGTATGGATTGCCCAATTTTTAAAGAGTTCAACTCTAAGGTAAAGTTCTTTACCAAATCATTCAGTCTCTCCTTCTTGTATTCATCTTCTACAATCTTAGTGGCAGAGTCTACTAAGCTTATAAAGTGTGATTTGAAGTTTGACAAAATGTTGTCCACATCTTCAACTGATTGGACTTTAGGTACTTTCTAATCAGCAGGCGCTAAGTCATTCAATATGTTTACTGTTTCCAAAAAGCAAGGATTTCTCATCACTTGTTTCTCTTTTTCCTTTTCTATAGCAATAAAATTGATCTTAATTAGGTCTTATTCTCCCCATGCATCCAAACTTGTTGAATTAGGAGTTAACCTTGACAACAATGAGGTGGATGGTTGAGTGGATGGTGAGAATATAGTATTCTGACTTGTATCCATGCATTAAACCTTTACTGGTTTCTCTTTTATTGGTGTCTTGTCACCTTGAGTATCATCTTGAGTATCTTCATTTATGTAAATTTCATTGATGGGAACTTCATCTTGTTGTGCAGAGGTATCATCAGTGCACATTTCTTTAGTACTTACAAATGCCTTATCAACTTTGTCCATATATTTTTCAGATGCAGTCATGGATATCTTGACATTGTCAACTACTATAGTGTCTTCTGAGTCTTTATCTGTATCAGAAGTTATTGTCACTGTGGGAGCTGAAACCTATGGACCTGTCATAGGTGCAATCTGAATCACTAGTTTTGTAACCTATTTGGGAGGAGCTGGAGTAACTTTTGTTGTAGGCATCATTGGTGGATACATGTGTCTATCCATAAACACTTGTGCAAATGCATTTTTAGTCTCCTTACCTATCTTCTCATATTATTTTTTCATAATCTATAGGGTCCTTGTCTTAGTTCAGAGATGAGGCTTCACCATATCTAATATTATAGCCTTCTCATCATGCAAGCATACAGGAAGACGAGTATCCAATGTTTCTTCTCTTATCCTCATGTCTTCCTCTATTGCATGTCTTTTCATGATCTCCAATAAGTTCCATAACTGATCCAATATCACTATCTTGAGTTCCATAACTATCTTCTTAAACTTGATCATATGAGATATGATCATAGAATGTATCTCAGTCTTATCAATTTCTTGATATTTGTCATAGACTTTAGAAAGTGTATCTAATCTCCCTTCATTTACAATCCTGTTCCTCAACACATTTAGACTAGGTCTAAATCCTACGTCAGGAGGAGCTTGAGTATTCTTTGCTTTTCTCTGAGTGTTCCTTGAGGATGGGTGATTTGTGGGGCACCTGTTTTCTTCCTCTAGTCTTCTTTCTTGGTGTAGACAGTGGAGATGAATCTAAGTCAATGGTTGTAGAGGGCGCAGTGGTGCTCTCTACTTTCTTCTTCTTCTGGATCTGTTCAACTTTCTCAAGTTCTTTTGCTATCTTGGCATCTCTGCCTTTGTCAAGATCTTCTTGAGTGACTCCATGAACTTTCAGTATGTTAGATGTAATTCTGGATGCCTTCCTTTTATTATCAGCACTGTGTAAGATAGTATCTACTTCATTGGTCTTCTCTCTGTAAGTGCCCCACCTAGGCTCATTAGGATCTTTGGGCGCTGACAATAGAACTTGCGCATATCCTTCTAACACATGTTCTTCTACTTCGTAACCAAGAGGATGAATCCATTTGGTTCTAGGTTCAACTGCCTCCATGCATGTGCAATCTATTTCTACCATGAAACATATGGTATCCTTGTACTTGTCAACTATCTTCTCAAATAGTCTGAACCTATTCTGCATTTTGATCCTGAATGTCTTTATATCCATATCTATGGCATCCCTTGCACTGCTTTCTAAAGTGACCTTAAGAGAAATCTGAGACATTATTGGTTTGCTCCTGTCTAGGTAAAGGTCTGCAACCTTTCCAACTATATGGAAATACAAGTAAATGATCAGAGATCCAAACCTGAATGTTTTTCTCCTGTCATGCTTGATAATTTGAATGTTGTCAATCAATTGACCACACAAGATCTCACATAGGTTGTATTGAGTGTTGTCCTTTACCATTCTGATAGCTGCTAGGACTGTTATTGCAGAGACACTGTTCAACCTGCTTGCTTGCTGAAACTTATATCCAAGTATCATTATTAAGAGTTTTATGTCATCTTCTTTGATAGGGTCAACTGTCATTCCATGCTTGTCACTTCTAGATAGGCAAACTTGCTCAATTTGTTTCTTGACATCCTTACCAGTAGGAAAAATTGGTCCAGCCTTGGGAAGTCTGGTCAATTCATGGATTAGGTCTATAGTAATGTGCACAGGGACCTCACCAATCCAATAAAGATCATCATGTATTTTTCTTAACAAAATCTTCACCCACTCTGGCTCATCAAACTCATGTGCATTTGAGTATTTGAAAATAGGGTTATTTGTTAAGTGCGTGAACTCATCCTTGAATGTGTAATCAGGTTTCATCATTGATCCCATATGAGTGGCTATGCTGACATCTCCTACAGTTTCCTTCTTACAGTAAATATACACACATATATCTTCTACGTGAACAACACCTAGCGGGGTTTTGGAGAAATCTCCTTCCACATCATCCAGTATGGATTTGAATGGATGCTTCTTGAATACAAATATCTTCCTCTCTGCTATATCAAACACAACTGGGGTTGCCATACTTACTTGGAAATTTCTTAAGTAGGGTTTCACGAAATTCTGAAACGGTGCAACTGCTAGGGTTCCATTTCAAACTTTTTTTTCCATTCGCTTAACTTCCAAATCTATTATACTTTTGTGCCTTGATGTCTAGTGCTCCAATGCTCTCCGAATTCTGTGCTTTCAAATGCAAGTGTGAGAAAGATCAAACACTTACTTTCTTTTATACAATCTACCACATTTAATGTTTGCAACCGTATGCAAATTACTCAAAGATTTTGAAACTTAGATCTCGATGCATTTTAGATAGTGCGTGAATGCACATAGCAATATTATGTTCTTGTAACCATGATATCATAGGCACATACTCAGAGGTGAGTATACCAACCGCCCAGGGGTCCTAAGCTAGAATAGCTCCCCCTAAGACCAAGAAGGTCTATTCAAGCATAAGTAGATGGTGTGTCCCCTGTGGATGCATCAACTACTTTGTTAACATCATTGTCCTTCTTTACTTCAACCCAAATTTTTCTTGAATCTTCATTTGCTTGAACAAACTTAACTTCTCCTTTGTCTTCAAATAGTGATTTCTTAGGATCTTCTTGCTTTTGAGTTTTGGATCTACAAAACCTTGAGATGTGTCCAGCCTTTTCACATGTGTGACAAATGATAGGAGGTCTGATGCTCTTTTTCATCATGCTGCATTGCTTTGCTGTGTGTCCATTGTAGTTACATATCTGACATGTGGTGTTCTGCAGATTCCTTTGAGGTTGATTTCTCTGATTGTTTTGATTCATTCTTCTTTGATTCTGCTGTGATTGATTTCTTTGATTTGTTCTACAATGTATAGCTCTGTGACCAAATTTATTACAAGAGAAACAATAACCATTAAAGGGTCTTACCTCTTTGCAATCTCTTTCCAAACGAACATGTTTGTTGCATGCATAACAAGTTCTGTTAACTTGCTTGATTTCCCTTTTTGGTAGATCTGCTTTAATCTCTTCAAAATTTTAAACTCTCCTTTCTTCTGAAGATGCTTCATGAGGTTTCTCTCTTTCTTATAATGAATTGACTTCAGTTTGTATTATATTGAATCCAAGACTAGTAGTTTGACCTTTTTACTTTTGTGCATTGAGCTGAGATTGAAGTGAATCAGAACTTGTGTGGAGTTTATCAATCTTATCCTTTGCTTCTGTTAATTCAGATTCCAACTTATTTTTTATGTTTTCCAGTTCCAGAACTTTCATGTTTGTTTTTAAAAGTTCATCATCTAGTTGTTTGCTTTCTTTGATCTTTTCTTCAATAGCAATTTGGCTGTCTGTGAGCTGTTCATCCAAATTTTCAACTTTATCTTTTAGAGACATATTCTCTTCATTGAGCCTTTTGATCATTTTCCCTAAGTCACTTGTAGAACAATCTTTCAAATCTTTTCTTAGTTTCTTGATAAGCATTTGTGAGCCATCAACTTTCAGTCTAAGTTCTT
>MU227200.1:1848622-1869721 GCA_018584345.1 Thuja plicata | reverse complement strand
CGGTTGGCTTCAACTGATGGCTTGGTAGTTATGGTGAAGCTCGGTGACTACCGTCTGCTCGGTAAATGTTGCTCTTCTCGGTAAACACTGCTAAACTGTTCATATGCTCGGTGACCACTGTTCTGCTTGGTATGAACTGTTTAACCAGTGAATGCTCGATATAGGCTGTGGACTGAGTGATGAGCACGGTAAGCATTCAGAATGGAATAAGTGTTTTCACTGATGACAAATATATCATAATTCCAACAGCTACAACAGCCTCTAGTTCCATCTTTTCTAGCTGCTTGGCTAGATATTCATTGGATTATCTAGTTTGTTCAAGTTCTATGTCAACTTGAGAGATTCATGTAGGGATAGTCTTACTTTGATTAGGATCATTAATACTTATGCCAACTACCTTTTTCTTACCTTTATCAGAGACATTTTTATTACTTCTCTAGAGATTTGCATTCTTCTCAATCTCATGTGAGTGCAATTTTCTTAGCCTGCTTCTTTGAAGAAAAATGATATAGATGAAGAGGATACTAAGTTGGAGAAGGAGATCCTAACATGGGGAAAGAGATCAGGAAAAAAACAATTCAAGATTCCAATGAACCCAATTGAAATGGAAAATTACATAACTGAGACATGATTAGTTGGGAGAATCAATCCCATTGTCTTTTCTAAATTGATAGAGGAAGACAAGAAGTTGATAGAAGATACTATTTTTAAACATTTTCTTAAGTACAAAAAATATCCTATAGATGTTAAGGAATGTAACTAGAAAATTTTATTAGAACTTATTAATAAGATGGGATTCAACCTATCATAGACTTGAGGAACTGAGAGTGAAAATATTGAAGAACATATTGCAAAAGTTATCAAAGAATGATGTAGATGTATACATGGATAAGTATAAAATAGAGTTTAGAACAAATACATTACCAACACTAGTACTAGTAAATGAGGAATTGGTACTAGAGAAAGATATAACTGGATTGTGGAAGAAATTATTGAATGTAGAGCAAAATTGAGCCTATTCAGAGGCAAGACCTTCAAATGTTGATAATAATTTTATAGTAAGTGAGCTAATCGGTAATGCGCCAAGTGCAACTGGTATGTAAGAAACCATAGATGCAATTATTATTGAGGACATTCTTGAAGAACTAGAGAAGTCAACCGAGCAACAAGATGATCTAGCACAAGTACCTATTGGAAGAGAAGATGATAAAGTTATCATAGAGAAGACTACAAAAGTCCAATCAAGCCATGAATAGGTCACTGCACAGGTAATGTAGCAAGGAAATTTACCAGACCCCTTACTATAGAGTATAGAATAAATATTACAAGAAATGAAGAAGCACATGAAATCTTACATGAACAAAACCCAATATCAGATTAGCAGCAACATTCTCCCGCCAATATGGAACTGATAGATATCGAGAAGGAAACCAACATCGAGAAGGAAACCAACACTGAGAAGTAGCAAGATACAACAAATATTGGTAATAAGAAACCAGAAACTAGTGGATAATATATTGATGAAGAAAAGAAAAATGAAAAGGAATAAAAGGATGGTGAGAAGAAATATGGAGAAGATGATGATAATGAAAAATATAAAGATGAGAAGAAGGAGCAGAAAGACACCAAAGGTAAAAGGAAAAGAGAATTGGAAGAAGAAGAAGATGAAGATGTGAATGCAGATGATGACGACCCTAAGTTTGATATACTCAAATAGGATCCAAAAAAGTTGAAGAAGAATAAGGGTAAAGAAGAATATGCAAGATTTTTGGATAAGAAGGCCATATTGGATAAGGAAAAAGCAAATAAACAGAGGAAGAGAGTTTTGATTAGAATATTAGATCTATTTGAAGATCTTATGCTAGATGTTACTGTGGATGAAGAAGAATCATTAGTTTACCAACTGAAAGCTTATCTTGATGAAATAAATCAATCAGGAAGAGATTTGGATGAAAGACTAAGTAGCAATGCAACAAAGAAACTGGAAGACAATATTGTACAACAATTGTTAACCAAGATTGCAGTTTTGAAAGTAGAGTTATCCAAATTTATTGAAAATTTGAAGGAAAATTTGAAGAAAGCTATAATGATGTATACTAGTTTGTGTAATTTTGCATAGTTTACCAGAGATATTGATAATAAGATTAAAGTAAATCATACTGAGCTAGCACAACATATCGACAATCTCCAGTCTACAACAAATTTTATGGACCATTTAGCGAAGCTGAGAGAGAGATTATTTAGAAGGAATAAGAGAAGAGAAAGTAAAAATAAAAGGATATTGGAATTGCAAGGTATAATCACACCACATATAGATATCATTCAAGATAATGTTACCACAGCGGAGAAAATTGTGCAAACACGAGAGTTAAGTGTCGTGGACAGTCTTGAAGAACTTGCATCATACTTAAACAGAAATATGATAGGATTGAAAGAACTACAGGAAGCATGGGATAAAAATTTGGAGAACACAGGAGATAGGTATAAGTTCATCATGGATATACTATAAGGATATGCCAATTGCAAATATCATTTAGCATTGAGTTCCAAAAAAGGGGAAGTATAAAAAATGGGGGAGAAGTATAAAGAACAAAAAGGGAAGTATAAAAAGGGGGGAAGTATAAAGAACAAAAATAGAAGTATAAAAAAAAGAGGAGGCATAAGAGAAAGACATATAATGATATATCTAAGGTGAAGTATATCGGAATACACATATTATATTGGCATATATAGGACATATGACATATGACATTGTTTTTGCCATCTATGCCAAAGGGGAAGATTGTTGGAAATCATTAGCATTATGATGAGTTTTGTCATTGATGTCAAATACCAAAGTAATTATTATCAGAATTACTATCGAACAAAAGGAAGAATTATCAGAATAAGGAGGTCAACTATTGGAGGCTGACCACTATTGGTCATAAGGAAAATCATGAAGCAACCGACAAGATGAATAACATGAAAAAGGTTTATGGAATGATTAAGATTAAGTTTTTGATTAACCCTAAGATCAAAGGTTAGGAATGAAGGATGAGTTAAGGAGATTCAAAGATAAAATCTTAAGGAAGAGATTATTAAGTAGAAGTTGTTGAGAAGAAGTTACAAGGATGAATTGAGAAGAGAAGAAAATCAGAAAGCAAAGAAGAATTGAGAATAGATATTTATAGCACAAGGGATCTGACAAGATTTGGAAGGAAGCGTATATAGGTCAATTAATATCTTATGAAGAATCCTAATAGTTTCTACAAGGTATTGTAAACCCCTTAACTGGATTGTCTCTAATAGGACTGATAAGTTCATTTTTGTGTGAGCTTTTTGTAAATCCTTTAACAGGGTGAACATTGTATAGGCGAGATTAAATCTCTTAGAAGAGTAGTATTAATAGGACTATATATACACTTAACAATGTATCAGTCACTCCTAATCAAGTGAGTTTCTTAGAAGGTGACATATGTAGTCCCTAACAGGGAAAACAAATTTCTACAATGAAGAGTTGTGGGTGTCATCCCCACCTCAGTTTTTCCCTCTAACCAAGGGTTTTTGCGTAACCAAAATCTATGTGTTATGGGTGTGCGGATCTGATTATGTATTACTGTTATTTAATTTATGTATTAAGTTACAACATATCAGTAATACTATGAACATTATCAGTTAAAGTTACTATTGGTTGATGTTTAATGGTTTAAAGTTCAATCAAAAGAAAAAAAGTGTTATAATTTTGTTAATACTGATTCACCCCCCTCTCAACCTAATCTTTCCAATTAACATCATGAAAAAGGGAATGAGATAAAAGACATATATCTAATGCAGTTGTAATATTTGAAAGAGATACACAATCCAAGAAAAGAAGATCTTTTATATGAAAGACACATCTAACTATCAAATTCAAAAATGTAATGCATGCATAAGTAGATATAGATCTAAATAAGAAGCACATAAAGGGAATATAACACCAAAATAAGAATGGAAATGTAATAAGTCAGGTTCACCAAAATGTACAATGGGAAAATGGGGAGAGCAATGCAACATATAATATACTAAGTGAAATACTTTCCCATTTCATCGATTGCACATTAGGAAGGAATAATATCTCCAATAGGCCAAAGAGATGACTCAAGTACTAATTGGAAATAAGGTTTTTCCTTCACTAAATAATGTAATTGAAATGAAATGGAACTGATTATGTAATGTAATCTATCAACTAGAAAATTCACTAAAAAGATAATCAAAATAGACTAATATTAACTTATATTGACCTGAAACTAAAAGAAATGGAAATCAGAAGATGATACTGACTTGGTCTAGAAATTTTAGTAAAATATGATAGGGATAGGGTGAAATTTGATTTGTACCCAAGGGATAGGGTGAAACTTGATTTCTACCCAACACTTTCAGATGAAATTTTCTGATGCAGGAGCATCGTGGGTTTGCTCAGTGATTTCTTTGGAGTTCTTGAAGGGTGGATGCTCGGTCATTGTTAGGTGTAGTGTTGGCCGAGGAGCTCGGTCGCTGAAAGGATTGACACATACTGGTGCTCAACCTTCAATGTTTCTCTACATGTGTTGGCTGAGGTGCTTGACAAGTTTTGGTGCTCAGTAGAACCTATGGCTCGGCGATGCTCGACAGCTTTTGCCGATGCTCGATAGTGTAGCTTGCCGACTTGTGTTCTTTTAGATTTGGGAGGCCAAATTGTAGCATTTAATTTGGATCTCTCATTGGGGGGTGTGTTTGGACCTATTTGGGTCTTGGATCTTTATCCTAGGTGTATTTATTATCTTTTGCAGGCTGACTTGTGGCTTGAATATGTAATTAATGTAAGGGTTTGTTTTAATTATAATTTTACTAGGCTGACATGTGGCTTAGTTGGGTATAAATAAAGAGGGTTGGGTAGAGTGTTAGAGGTGGAACATGAGATAAAGCAGAGATTCAATTTTGGAATTTGGAGTTGTGAATTTGTGAGCAAAGCTAGTGGCTAAGGCTTAGAAACAACAAATTTCTTGGAGGCCTGTGTGCCCAAGTTCAGATCTTGCTAGATGTTTCTACCAGATTGCTGTGCCATGTTGTTGCAAATTTGGCTAGCTAAGGTTTGGGTTTAGTTGGATCTTGAGGGATCTTGTAGAACTGTTATTTTCTTTGTAATTGGCCATAACTGAGAAGACCTTATAGCCTGACACATTGCATGTAATAAGTTGTTTTATGAATAAGATTTAGATTGTTATCAGATCTTGGTTTCCTATTGTGATTCCATTGTGTGGTTGTTTAGTTGGGGGCTTGGACATATCCTTTGGGGATTCTCCATGCCTTGTACTATGTCAGGTGGTATCAGAGCTTGAAGCTCCTGAGTTTGTGGATAGATCATTGAGGGTGAGGCAACTTGCACCAGGACCTTGGATTGTTTGAAGTTGATTGTTCTTTTTGGAGTCCTATATCTTTGTTGTGAGGTAGCAGATCATGGTTATAACTTACAATTGTAGAGTAATTGCAGATGAATCTTGATATGGATCGATGTTTGCGAATATGAAAGGTTGATCTTGTTGAGTGAAGGTTGGATCTAGTTGGATATTTGTTGTAGAGAGTTTGCAAAGATCCTGAAGGATTCCTCCAAGAAGATTGGACCCTAGGGCGATTGTAGATCTCTATGATGTAGTTGAGAAGAAATTTGCTCAGTTGGAAGCTAGTTTGACCAATCAAGTTAAGGAATGAATGGTTGAGTTTTGTAGGATTCTCTAGAGCTGGAGTCTACCAATCCAGAAGTGAGTGGTCTGGCTGGTTAGAAGATTTGTTTGAGAGAGAAAGGGGTGTGACAAGGTCAAGGTGGAGGTTGGTTTTGTTGATCATTCTATGGAGTTTGATGAAAAACCTGTAGAGAAACTTGTGGTCATTACTGAGGAGATTCCTAACCTTATTTATGTTGGGATGGAGATTTTTTTTCATGTTCAGTTGATTGTGTCTGACATGGAAATTGTAGAGCACCTTCTTGATGATGAGATTGTTGATCGGTATGTGGTTGTAGATGAGAGTGGTGAAGATGGTGGACATCTTGATATGCTGCTTGTTGATATGATTGAGTGCTTTGTTGAGGCTACTGTTGATGTGGATTTGGCTTTGGATCTACATGTTGATTGGTTAGTGGTGATACAAATATTTTTGGTGTTTGGATGGTTGAAGCAGATGTGGATGATTTTTAGATTGGATCTCTTTCCCTTGATGGCGTGGAAGCCTTTGGTGAAGATGAAGCTGGCTGCAATGCTTTCTTTTGGCACCAAAGTGTGGGGAACACTTTTCTATTTACCTAGGGAGTCTGATGCAGGAGCATCATGGGTTTTCTCAATGATTTCTCTGGAGTTATTGAAGGGTGGATGCTCGGTCGCTGATCGGTATGTGATTATAGATGAGAGTGGTGAAGATGGTGGACATCTTGATATGATACTTGTTGATATGATTGAGTCCTTTGTTGAGGTTACTATTGATGTGGATTTGGCTTTGGATCTACATGTTGATTGGTTAATGGTGATACAAATATTTTTGGTGTTTGGATGGTTGAAGCAGATGTGGATGATTTTTAGATTGGATCTCTTTCCCTTGATGGAGTGGAAGCCTTTGGTGAAGATGAAGCTGGCTACAAAGCTTTCTTTTGGCACCAAAGTGTGGGGAACACTTTTCTATTTACCTAGGGAGTCTGATGCAGGAGCATCATGGGTTTTCTCAGTGATTCTTTGGAGTTATTGAAGGGTGGATGCTCGGACGTCGCTGTTAGGTGCAGTGTTGGCCAAGGAGCTCAGTCACTGAAGGGCTTGATACATACTGGTGCTCAGCCTTCGATGTTGTTTGACATGTGTTGGCTGAGGGGCTCAGAAACTTTTGGTGCTCGGCAGAACCTATGGCTCGGTGATTCTCGATAGTTTTTGTTGATGCTTGGTAGTGTATCTTTCTGACTGTGTTCTTTCGGATTTGGGAGGCTGACTTGTGGAATTTAATTTGGATATCTCATTGGAGTATGTGTGTGGACCTATTTGGGTCTTGGATCTTTATCCTAGATGTATTTATTATCTGTTGTAGGCTGACTTGTGACTTGAATATGTAATTAATGTAAGGGTTTGTTTTAATTATAATTTTACTAGGCTGACTTGTGGCTTAGTTGGGTATAAATAAAGAGGGTTGGGTAAATTGTTGGAGGTGGAATAGGAGATAGAGCAGAGATTCAATTTTGGAATCTAGAGTTGTGAATTTGTGAGCATAGCTAGTGGCTAAGGCTTAGAAACATCAGATTGCTTGGAGGCCTGTGTGTCCAAGTTCATATCTTGCCGGATGTTTCTACCAGATTGTTGTGACCTGTTGTTGCAGATCTGGATAGCTAGGGTTTGGGTTGAGTTGGATCTTGTAGAACTATTATTTTCTTTGTAATTGGATGTAACCAAGAAGGCCTTACAGCCTTACAGCCCGACACATTGCATGTAATCATTTGTTTTATGAATAAGATTCAGATTGTTATCAGATATTGGTTTCCTATTGTGATTCCATTATGTGGTTGATTAGCTTGGGGCTTGGACATCTCCTTTGGGAATTCTCCCTACCTTTCACTGTGTCATTTTCATCGAATTTTCAACTATTCCTGTACTACTCAAATCTAGAATTGTAGCATCGTAACATGTTCCTACACACAGAAAAATGGGGAAAAAGTTGGGAAGAGAGGTTTTCCTTGGTCATGCCCTTATTTAGAATCAACCTTTAAATATGATAGAAATTGCATAAAATAATTAATATAAAAGGAAAAAAATTTATTTACCTTGCATAAACCCTCGTGAAAGGGTGTAGAAATTGCTCAAATTCATGAAGATGCTTGAATGTGATTGAAATCCAAAGAGTTGACCTTGGAATGCAATTTAAAATCAAGGATTCCCTCACAAATGTATATATCTATGTTTTTGACTCCAAGATCTAGAATAAAGATATGCTTGATAACCACATGCAAAGAAGGAGAAAGAGAGAGGGATGAATGAATCTTCTTGTTTAATTGATAATTCCTCTACTTGGTCATCATGGGAGAAAAATTGCATAAATTGGAGAAGATTGCTTTTGATTTTATGCATCTTGAAGAAATGGAGACTTGGAGATCTTGAATGGGATGTTTTCCTTCAATTCTTGAATCCAAGTCCTTAATTGCTCTTGCTAGCTTGAAATATTGATAACTTGGTTGCCAAAATGCGTGCACTTGTTTATGATATGCCAAATGAGAGGGGAGGAGGTCCTTTTATACTTTACTCCCTCATATCAAGATTCAAATTTATTGATGCTTTGTAGCTTCTATCAGATAAATCCTATGAGACTATTAAAAATACACACACACACACACACACACACACACTTATGTGAGATATAATATATATAGATATATCTATAATAGTATTAGGAGAAATTAATATAATAATGATTCAAACATATTACACGTGTCTGTGTGTGTGTATATATATTTATCTAGTTACATAATCACTTTTCATCATATTAATCACATAATAATGAATAGACATGTCCCATGAAGGGATATGTCTCTCCTATCCTCATTCTCAATATAAATGAAAGAGAGATTGCTGCATTTGGAAAACACATATAACATAGAGTGCTATTAAATTTGCAACTATCCTAAATCTTAACAAAATTTGATCTAGGCTGACCATAATTGAAAACCTCAGAAGAAGACCCTGATAATAGGCCCTGAGCAATATTTGGGCCCAAAACCCTAGGGAAAGATTGACATTGACGATATTTCCAAGGTAAAATAGGCTCAAATTTTACAAGGAGATCGAGGATTGTGAATAGTGTTGTAATTTGTGCACCCTTGGTCTCCTTGTGTTTGGAAACACAATAATGGTTCATGTCATGGCTAAACCACCTCATGTGCTTGTATATGTTAAGTGGTTATATCAAGCATTAACAAGTTCATATTTTGGTACAACGACATCCAACAATTAGTATCAAAGCCGAGGTCATGGTTTCAAACCCCATGTTTGTGTTGGGGGATTGTTTTAAGGTGTGTTCCCTTGGTATCCTTATGTTGCATAGCACAACAGTGGTTCGTGACATGGCTTAATCACCTCATGTTCTTGTATGCGTCAAGTGGTTGTATCGAGCATTAATAGGTTGATATTTTAGTGTAATGAAATCTAAAAAATAGGTGTGGGAGAAGAAAAGATAGGTCATAGGGATCAAGAATAACAGGCATTTGGACCTTGAAATCACCAAAATGGGGACTAATAGGTCCTAAAGCATCCAATTATAGGTTCTAACTTATTAGGACTTGTATAATAGAAAATGGCAAGCAATGCTAAAATGTAGATTACTTATAAAGGACCATACATACATTGTAATACAAAACCTCCCATAAAATGAATCTAATTAGCACAACCAAAGAGAGGATGGGTGCTAATGCAAAATCTATACTTTGTGGGGTTTTTTATTCCTAAAAGATATTGATAAATGATAGATTGTTATTTATTGTGATAGATCTGAAATGAAGTAAGTTAAAGGGAAAATAAGTAAGAACAAGTGCACCTAGAAGTGATATGATGAAAAATGAACTTTGAATGTAAATTCGACTATCACTAGAATGTCGGAACCTGTTGTAACTTTGGATTTGGAAGACAAGGACTTGAATCTTTCCATCTTGAAATTTTAAGCCAAAAGGTGTAGGAACAAGTCAAGGTTCCATGGAAAATTTGACAAGTCAACTTGTTCCCGGCTACTCCGAATCTGATAAAATTTTCTGGGTTCCTGCGACTGTGTTTATTCTTCATAGATCTGAATCCACAACTCTGTAACTTGTTCCTACACACAGAAAACAAGGGGAAAAGGTTGTGGAAAGGGTATTTCCTTGGTCAAACCCCTATTTAGGAATTAACCATGAAATGAAATTGAAACTGTATAAGGAAAGATGAAATGGAAGCTAAATCCAAAACACAAATCACCTTATAACTTGACGATGCAATGTATCTTTGGATGTGATCACAAGTGTTGATACAATGTCTTGATCTCCACAAAAACCTAATAGGAAATCATGAAAGCAAAGCCTTGAATCATGGATGTTGTTGTTTTTTGCAATGCTTGATGAGGAATAAGGATTGAAGACTTAGATGATCGATTGAAGAAGAGATCTTGAAATCCATTTTTTCTTTAAATAATGGATCACTTCTCAATTGTAAATGGATCATGGATAGCTTGCATAAGAATGGATCCCTCAAAAAGAGAGAAGAAGGTCTCCTTTTATACTCATTTTGGGGCTCAAATAAAATCTAGGCTGACTGTAAATCTAAACCTCATAGGAAAACCCTTCCATCGGGCACTTGGCCAAATTTGGGCTCAAAAACCTAGGAACAGGTCAAGATTTTAGGTACAAGTTGACAGGTCAACTTGTTCCAAGTAAAATCAACTCAAATTTTGTTGGGATGTTAGGGAATGTGAAAAGAAGATGGGAAAAAAATTATAGGTTGTTGTGAGATCGGGAAGGGTCTCAAAAGTGGAAAATAAATGCATTGGTAATAGGTAAGGAAATGAATTATTTAATAGGAGGAAAAATAGGAAATCATCCCTAGAAGCAAGAGACAACCTTGAGTTTTGAAAAAATAATTTTAATTTGAAGGTCCAATAAGTGTTAGAAGAATGTGAAATTAATGTGGGAACCCATACATACTAAAATGGGGATAAAAATGAGTGTTAGGGTTTGACAGAACCGGAAAAATATAAGAATAAACAATTATACGCATAAATAATAGAAGAAAGAAACTAAACGCAGATAACACACAGATTTAACGTGGTTCACCCAAAACCTGGGCTACGTCCACTTACACAGCCGTCCAAAATTTCTTATTATCCAGCAAAAACATACACCACACTACAATGCATTATACATCTCAAACGCTTATAACATGCATTTTAGGGCAGCCTCTAAAATCAACCATTTTAGGGTTTTACAATGTCAGTCTTCTTTTTCCCGAAAAAGCAAATCTCAATATCAACATCTACTACATGATCAGTCACCGAAATATCAACAATGAGCACCTAATAAGGGTACTTAATTTTTATGATGATGCATTTAGCCCCCACTTTAGAGGGAGTATGAGCCCACATCATGCTCACAGTAAATTAGTAGAAAGAGAGAGAAAGATGAATATAATGGACAAACTACAAGGATATAATACATAGATAAGCTTAAGGACATAAGCCCACAAAAAAGGATCTTAACTCATACATCCATATGCAAGGATACATAAAACAATAAAAAAAACCCTAGAGCTTACTAAGATTCCAAGTCAACTAGTTGAAGAGAACTTACTAAATAAAATGTATCAAACACTAGCATCATTCTCATAAAGATATTTCAAAAGAAAAAGTGGTCACCTAAAAAGAGAAAGGGAACACATCAAAGATAAGATAAGACTCCATGATCTAATCAACTATAAAAATGTGTTATGCTATAGAATCATAGAGGAGAGATAAAGATAATAATTGATGACACATGATAGGAAATTATGTTGCACTAGGTGGTCCATGAGAGACAAATAAGAAAGGGAGAGAGAATGGGGAAATAGTCTAGCAAATTTTTTTATGCTAGTTCCACCCATAAAAGAGACTGTAAAGTGGGAGTTGAAGGTATAGGGCATGCTAGTAAAATCATGAAAAAATTATGTAAATGAGAGGTTGAATGGTCTAGAAAAGTGTTATGCTAGTCAACCCATAAAGTTTGTGCAAAGGCTAGGTCAAATAGTCTAAAAAATTATGTTATGTTGTTCGACCACATCCTGAAAATGTGTATAAAGAAGAGTGATATGGCCCTGGAAAATTGTGTTATGCTAGTGTACTCTACCTGACATGCTGAAAGTAAAAAAAATATTTTCAATAAGGAGGCCATGTATGTTTCCCCCCTTAAGATGGAAAAATAATTACTATTTTTGACATCTTATGGAAAATATGAACAAGGATAAAGCACTTTAAACTCTAAGACATTATCCACAAGCAACACCCAGTCCAAGCCAAAGAGGTCACAACTCTTATTAGGTCAAGGAAAGGAAAATTGCAAAGAGATACCATGAAAGGAGTGTAAAAGGGATCCTTTTGAAACATGTGGAAAATAGATCATTAATAAAAAGGGAAGGATTGACACCTTCCCTATTTTTAGGTAAAGGGATTCTTTAAGGAAAGATGATGCACTTTTAGTCTCCAAGGTAAGAGATCTATTTACTATGGAAAACCAATTGTAAACAATGAATGGGTTATGATCAAGGATACAGGTCGCTTGTATATAATTGAATCCTTAATGGAAACCAACATATCTATGTAATATTGGATATCGCATAATAGACAGATGTTGCTTAACCAAATTAAAAGTGGATCCTGAGAGACAATGAGAGAGATTGATATAATACCCTTTCCCCCCAGGTGTGGAGAAAAATATAAGGATAAAGAGGACCTATTATGCTACTCTAAAATTATGATCACACGATGCATGATAAGGAGCCACTAAAGGATAGGCTACCAATGTTACATAGTGTGGAGAAACATAATAGGGACTCAAAGGTTATTCAAATAAATTACAATTGAAAAATAACTCATTGTGACATGTTATGTGACTAATGTCATTATCAATGATTTGTTGAATTATTTAGTGTAAGGCTTGACATTCATTAGTAGAGTGGTCACAATATCAATGATGCATGCAGAAAGGAAGATGAGTAATATTTTGAGTATGATTTTGTTTTCATTGGGGTCGAGTAATCACCTTAGCATGGAGAAGGTTAGGAAAAATGATTTCTTGATTAAAGGTAGATATATAAGAAGTGTTAGATGATAAAGGAGAGGATGTGGACAAATGAGTAGACTCAAAACAAAATGATTCACTAGGTTTCTCACTATTCTCAATGCTTTTTCACGCACATCCTAGACCATATTTGAGATTGTGAGTTCAATTATTTTAAGAATAAGGTTGAACCAAAGATACAATAGGTCCCTTAAAGAAGATCATGTTGTCATTAGGAATCTTGTATTCACCCACAAAAGATGGTGTAAAGTCTAATGACCCCCAATGATCATCTAAAAGGGCACTTGTAGGAGAAGAAGTGTCTTTGTATTTAAATTTTGTAGGGATAGAAGGAGAATCATATTTAGTTCGTAAGCAAGGATTAGGTCTACCATCATAAAGAAGTGTGTACAACAAATTATTGTAGATTAAATTCACTTTGTGATGAATATTTGAAGGAACAAAATGCATGCCATGTAACCATGGTCAGCCTAAGAGAATATTATAGTTAAGAGTATCGAACATGACATGAATAAGTGTGGGTAAAATAATAGGACATACCATTATAGGAAAATTTATAACGCCCAATATTTTTTTAGAAACATTATCAAAGACATGAATAGGGACAAGATCAGGTTTGATATTTGAAACATCATCTTTGATTTCATGCAACATGTCCATACTACAATAATTTAATCCAAACCCGTTATCAATTAAGGTCCTGCAAATAAGATTACTATTGATAAGGAAAACCACCATAAGGGTATCATGTTTATCTTGGATTTCTTTAGAAGGTAACTCATCTTGACAAAAAAAAATTTGAGGTTTGTTGATAGTTGCATTCATGTATTCCAAGAATGAAGTGATATTGTCATTCTTAGGAGGTGGGAAAATCACATTTCACAATGCTTGTTGTAATGCTTCATGATAAGTAGGTGAAGTTTGAAGAATCTCCCAAAGAGATATCTTGGTAGGAGTAGCATGAAGTTTTTCTACTACATCATACTCCTTTCCATGATTTTGAGGAAGACTGGGTGGAGGAAGAAGCACTGGTTGATGAGGAAGAGAAGGAGGAATAATTAAAATTGTAGGTTGTCGATTATTTCTTGTGTTATAAGTGTGGGCAACCGCATGATAATTAGGTTGTTGAGAACCTTTACCATAATTATCGGTTTTCTTTGACATAGAGGGCTATTTAGGAGAATATGAACAACCTTAGCTTTTTGAGTACTTAAAAAATTGACAACATTGACTTGATCAAGCTCTTGATTGTTCATAGGTTCATCACTAGAAGGGAGCGTATTAAGGAAATTAGTAATGATATTATCATCTTCTTCCAAGATAGGATTAGGGACTTCCTTTAATGCTTCATCTCTAGAGGGAATACCAAATAAAGGTAAGGTGATATTAATAAAAGTTTTTATAATGTCCTCCTCTTGCTCTAAAATGTCCTCATAAAGGGGGTATGTCAAAGGAGAAGGATAATCAGTCACTAAGTCCTCATTTGTAGAGGGGAAATCATTAAGATGAATAGAAAGTAAAGTTCTCTCAAGGGGATGAACATTATTGTTCTTAACCAAGGTATTATCATGGCGGAGATGCATACTAAGAGAATAATCAACATTATCTTGTAATGGGTCATCCCAAATAGACAGATCATTAAGAAAATGATTATTTTCTTGCCTTAATATGCCCTCATGAGGAGGGTCTTTAGGAGAACAAAATGAGATTAACCTATAGAAAATGTTCATGATGACATGTGAAAATCTTTATTTTTCCATTCAAATGCATTAAAAAAATAAAATGATCTATGTGAATTGCAATGATTACTATTTAATGCATAAAATGAAATATTTATGTTATTTTTTCATTATTTTGAAACATGCCTATGTAGAGAAAATTTAACAATGCAATGGATCTATGAAAAGAAGATATCAATACATACAATGTAAATATGGATTAATGACAAGGTAGATCTAGAGGCCAAATCAAAAGTATGCAAGAAGAGTCAGGTTCACCAAAATGTATAATATAAAATGGTAAGCAATGCTAAAATGTAGATTACTTATCAAGTCCTACATACATTGGAATACAAAAATTCTCACAAAATGAATCTGATTAGCACAACCAAAGGGAGGATAGGTGCTAATACAAAATCTATACTCTGTGGGTTTTTTTTATTCCTAAAAGATATTGATAAATAATAGATTTTTATTTTAAGGGAGATCTAAAATAAAGTAAGTGCAAGGGAAAAGAAGTAAGAATAAGTGCACCTAGAAGTGATATGAGGAAAAATGAACTTTGAATTTAACTATCATCAGAATGTCAGAATCTAATGTAGCTTTGGATTTGGAAGACAGGGACCTAAATATTTTTGTCCAAAAATTTTCAGCAAAAAAGTGCAGGAACAAGTCAAAATTTTGGGCACATGTCAAGATTCCAGGGACAAGTCGACAAGTCGACTTGTTCCTGAATTCTCTGAATTTGATGAAATTTTTTGGATTCCTGCAATTGTATTTGTTCTTCCCAAATTTGAATCTGTAACTCCATAACCTATTCCTATTGGAAGATTTTTGAGCATGTCAGAGTTTGGTTTTGGGTGTGTTGACATTAATGTTTTGGCGTTGATGTCAACATACTGGTTACTATTTCAAACAATATGTTCAGTGTGTTCAATGAAGAATATTTCAGTTGTCCAAGTGCTATATTAAAGATCTTGAGTTGCGATCGTGATGTATTTTTCCATTGTGTCTGTAGTTAGTCTATAGAGGTTCGTAGATGTTGGGATGACAATTTTACTGAGGTTTAATCACATTGTTGGTTGTTTCTATCATAGTGTTCCTGTGTATAGAGGTTGAGTATTTGGATCGATACATCTTGGATTTTATGTTTCAGATGTTGAAAAGATTTTGATTTCATGGTTCCTTATCATTGTGTTCATGGCTAGTGTTTTTCATGATTCAGAGTATGGAAAGCTATCTTTTATTGTGACAGAGTTTAGTATTTTAGTGTTCTTGTTGATCAGAGATGAAGATGAGTTTGGATTTCATTCTGGATGGTATTCATGGTTCTTGTTGGTGTTCTTGGATCATGTAATAATTGTGTTATTGGATTTCATTATTTGTGGTGATCATATTTTTTTGTTTTGGGTAGTGTGTTAGCATTTCTTCGTTTAGGTCTTAGTTGACTTGATGGAGTAATGTGTTGTGATTATTGATGCTACTTTGGTGATGCGCTATTATGTTTGTGGCTGAAATTTTGGGTCCTATCTAAGTCTTACACAACGTTATTTAGATATCTTTGGAGATTGAGCATATTGTTTACATCTTTTATTGTAATGGGTCTGAGCCAACCTAGTGGTTAATTATTGCATGTCCACCCTATTGTAATTGAAGATAGATCAATGAACTTGAATAAGGGCCAGATCTGTGATTGTATTGTGATTAGTGTGCCTACATATTGGGTTGTAAGCCTCTGGTTTCTTGTGCAACCTTTTCTCTCTATTTTTCTCTAAACTGGACAGTACTTTTAATAGAGTAGATTCATCTTATGGGTTTGATCCCCATTGGGGTTTTCCCTTAACCGATTTTCCTCGAGAAAAAATCTTGGTGTTCTATGTTGTGTTGTGGATCTTGAACTTAATGTTTATCTTTCAGATTTAAGTGGATGAAGTAGAATTAAATTAACAAGGTGTGTACAACTGATTCACCCCCTCTCTCAGTTATGCTTGCCTCCTTTTGGTAATAAAAATTGGTATCAGAGCTGAGTCCTTTTATAGAATCTTGACCGCTTGGAGGAGATATTTCATGGCGAGTATAAGAAATGAGAGTTTGAAGTTCGATGGAAACAACTACCTAATCTAGAAGGATCAGATGACTACCTGACTGATATGCATGGGGATAGGCGATGAGTACTGGCAGATTACTATGAAATCTTATGCTATTCTAAATAATCTAAAAATGCTACTATAGATGAAAAGAATAAATTCAAGGATAACATGTTAGCAAGGGAGACCTTGATCAACGCCTTATCTAATTTAGAATATTCTCACATTTTGGATTAAGAACTGCACATGAGGTATGGAAGAAATTAGAAACTATTTATGAAGGTGATACCTATGTTAAGAAAGCTAAGTTGCAAGGGTTAAAAGAAAAATATGAAGATGAGTGAAGGTGAAACTGCCTTAGTCTATTTGCAGAGAGTAAATGATCTAGTTTGTGCCATCAAATGTATTGGTGGTACCTTGACAGTGTGTGTGTGAATATTGTACCTGTAAAGCTGCAACACAACACTTCAATATGTCATTACATCAATGGTTAGAAACATTAAATTTAATTGGAAATCATAAAGAAACCAAATAAATTGACATATTTCTTCCTATTTAGAAAGAGTATGATCTAATTATGAATTTTCTCTCATATTATACATTTAGACCAATGACATTTTAGTTCTAAAATGGAAGATTCAAATGTAAATGAAGCTATTTAGTATCCAATTCAAGCTAAAAACATGAATCGTTGATTTATTTAAGAACAATTAAAATGTTTTCTAATTATCTATCAAAGCATGAAATCAATTTGGCAGCATATGATTGAATTAAGAGTTCTAAAATTAGGACCCTCTTGAGCTCAAAATTTAGTCCTTTTATGGAGGAGAAGGAGAAATGGAGGGTTGAGATCAATCCATGAGCAGAGGTGAGGATTGAAACTTAGTTGATCCAAGTGAGTGAACTCTCTGTGGTCCATGGATTGACTTTCCATGTGCAAGTGATGAGTTGTAATTGATAGTATTTATTAGTTGCCTTTTAATTAATTAATTTAGCCAAGGAATTTAATGAGGTTGATTTGATTAAATAGGCCATGGTAATTAATGTGAGGTGGTGATAAATCACTTTTATTTGAGGGATTATCTTGATTTTGATGAATTATTCCAATAACCAGATAGTTGGAATGACATAATCGAGAGTATGATCACATTTAGGGCAAACAAGGTCCCTGGTTAGAGTAGGCCAATTTAGGGTGATTAGATTCTCCCCTCTTTGAATGGATGTGTGAGTAGCGCATTGATTCAAAGAATGTATGATGTTGACTTTAGGAAGTTTTGAGAATTCCAAACTTCATTGAACGAAATTTAGTTGATGATACCAGTCTCAAACTTGATTGAACTAAGATTGATAGTATCGACTTCATAATTGATCAAACAAATATTGATTGCATATTAATTAGAGATATCAATTTTGAACTTGATTGAACTAGAATTGACAATACTGACTCCAAACTTGATCGAACAAAGGTCAGTAAGAAGCTATTGAGAGCTTAGAGATATCAATTTTGAACTTGATTAAACTAGATTTAACAATACTGACTCTCAACTTGATCAAATGAAGGTCAATGAGAAGATGTTGAGAGATTGATAAATGATCTAAGAAATTTTAGGCATAGATATCTGGTTTGTTTTGCACTAAAGCCTTTTATCCAATAGTCCCAACTTGAGAGAAGGAAACTGACATGCCCATAATGTTTTGATGATGAAGTCAACTTTGCTTTTTTAGCAAGAAATTGATTGATTTTAGGTGTGATAACCCCCCTCGAGAATGAAATCAAAGCAAATAGTAATGAAATCCCTCTATAGGAATGTGAATATCCATGATAGATCAATAGAAAACTTGATTGAATCAATAAGAAGCAATTAGAATATGCATTGGAGAAAATATGTGTTAAGAGAAAATATAATCTTACCAAGTTGACTACTTTGAAATGTATTTGCGAGCAAGATAAAATGATATTCGAACAAGATTTTAAATATGTGATGTGTAGTTGTTGATAAATAACCTTGAAAAACCACTGCGTAAATCTTGTGAATCATTTTCTGCATGTATAGATCATTTCTGCATTTGTTGGAGACCATCACAAAATGAGTACAAAGCTTTGATTTACGTTGTCTACGTGTTGGATTTCTTTCCTGATAGATTGAAGAAGGAAGATATAGAGTACTGATAGTTCTCTTAGGGGTTTGAAGGTTCTATTTAGCCCTAAAAGGTCAATATAAGTCTAAAAAATGATGTACTTGGTCGTTGTGATGATTTAGATTATATTCATGTGATGACCCCATTTATGCTCTTTGCTTTTCACTGATATATAGATGTGTTAAATTATTCTATGTGAATATGTAGATGTATTTTTTTGAAGTTTTCTTTATGAAAATATATGTATGGATACACTTAGGATGTAGAAATGAAACACCTAGATGATTTATGTTCTTTATTTTTTGCTTTTCTGATTATGAATGCAAAATGGTTATGCTATGGATATGTAACACAAAAAATATATCAATAAATAGGGTAAGTAGTCAAAATTGGGTTTGAATGAAACAAGAAATCTTTTTGAGCTCAAGCACTTATGCTACCAAATGAACCATGCAAACTTAAATGCAAACCTCTAGGACTGTCACTGATCTTTTTACGCTAGAATTTTATCATCATAGAGCATTTGTGTAACATACATCATCAGTTAGTACAACTTTTAGTGATGTCATGGAAGTATCATGAAAGTATGAATACTATCTTAATTGGATGCAATGTCAAAAATAAACCTAACCATCAAGGCATAGAGGCCAGGATGACTTGTCATTTATCTCCTTTCAATTTAAGAATCATCTTATGTTCATGTATAATATAAGATATGTAACCCACAATGACCCTTAATGTTCATAGACTTAGGTACATAATGTTCCGTACACCTTACTAAGAAGTTGATTAGAAACAGACAAGGAAATTTATTCAACCTCACTGTATCTTACACATAAAAAGGATCGAGATATATGCAGCTATCCACTGCTTTTGGAAGATCTTATCATAAACATCCAAATTAGGTGAAGTTCGTAGGATCATTGAAGCAATCACCACAAGAAAAAAACTAAGAAAACGTTATGCCCCCTGTCCTTGCAACTCTTTGTCATTTAATAGACGTCATGGAGTAACTCGAAAGACATAACAAGAAACAATTGATAATCAGACAAAGAAAATTAATAACCACTTATATGCCCCTAGTTTGAAACATCATTGAAACATTAAAAGAGTCATGATTAAATCAAGATTAGTCTATATGTGTTTATGTGGTGTTTAGGAACACCTCTGATTTATCATTCAATCATAGTAGATAAATCATCAATTAAAGCTTAAATTTTAGCAATGTATATCTATGTCTGAGTCAAAGAGATAAATAATATCAGTAATTGCAATCCAATGGAGTGTTGAGAAACATTGTTGAGAAACACTAGTATGTTGTATGTTAAAGGTAGGTGGTGTTTAAGAAACACCTTTGTTTGTGATACTGATAATGATTTTTTGTGAGAGTATTAAGAAATACTATTTTATGTCAATGGAAAAATTTCCTAGACAAGGACCTAGGACGACAAAGAAACTAACAACCCCTAACTGACAGAACCAAGCTGACCGCTAAAATTGCTAGGACACATGCCCCCAGTGAAGTATGACTATCCTAAGACTCAAATATAGACAAATTCTAGGAAAGGAAAGTATATTATTGAAGGTCTCAAGTCCAGCTAATGTCGAGAAAATTATCGTGAAGGATATGTGCAAGAAGTACATTAATAGATGGAGCATTGAGTAAAAGTGACACATGTTTACCAGGTTTTCACCACTTGGAAAATTTCTATTTTTTTCTACCAAGACACCTATTTGCCAGCATTTCGCCAAGGAACTTTCTTATTTTTCAAAATTTTTGTACTTTTTTTTGTCTTTTTTTAGTATCAAGGCACCTGTTTGCCAGGTGTAGACGCCCAAAAATATTAATATTAATATTATTTTCCCTCTTATTCCTCTAACTAGTTAATTCAATCAATTAAATAGTTTCATTTTCTAATAGTTTAAATACTATTCTAATGTATTTTATTTAAATACATTTGTCTCATGAAATTCCCTTTTTAATAAATTTACATTTATTAAATCCTCCATTTTCCTAATTCTTCCAAACCATAATTTATTCAAATTTGATTTGAATAATACACTAAATCCTAGCTAGGAACCTATTAATCCTACCCTAAAGTCTACCATATTCCTACCCTATTCCCATCACCTCATTTCCTAAGTATACTTCCCCACCTAACTATCCTTTAACTATGCTTAATGGGTGATTCCTAACCTTTTTAAGGCTAATGGAATGCTCACCCACATGGGGAAATTCTATCCAAAATGGGCACCCATTCCTCTTTAATTCCTTCTTACAACTTTGTCTCCCCTTTTGAAATATTGAGCTACTCAATATTAAATGCCAATTTTGACTCAAAAT
>MU227200.1:1830376-1848484 GCA_018584345.1 Thuja plicata | reverse complement strand
AAATTGGTGAATGAATCTTAATTTCCATCTAGTATATGCATATCATGTTCATAACTAGCTTAGAATATCATCATTTTGAAAGATTTGAGACTAGTTCCCTATACTAGTTCTTGAATTCTTTCATTTTATCAATCTTGCATTTAAATTGAGATCCATTTCATTCTTGTGTATTTTGAGAGAGCACACCTACATCCTATCAAGAAGAGCAAATCAAAATGAGTAAAATAGGGTGCATTGTTTACTTATTTTAAGCTCAATCTAATGTTATGTTGAGTTCTTTGTTGCTTGCTTACTTTTTCATGTGATTTTGAATTGATGTGCAAACCCACTAATGTTTTCATGTTTGAGCTTGCTCCCAACAGATTGAAGAATTCCTCATACTACATTCTGGCATGCCTGGTGGGACCATGCCCCTAAAATTTCTAATTTCTTGTCTTTCCTTCTTCAAATTTTGCCAAGCAGGTAGATCAGTGTCTGCGCAAACATCGGTTCTCCCTGAACTGTCGTTCGATGTCTATGCTTAACCAGCATCTCTGCTATGCACTGGCATCTCTGCATGGAATAGCTAGTTTGAAACTTTGCAAACACCACTTTTCAGTTTATCAGGATTTTTGGTTTTCCCACTGATTTTAGGAATCTTATCATTCTATTTTTTAGCAGAGACTCATTTTACAAGCAAAAATGATGCCAAATTTTCATTAAGGAGAATAAATCTTGATAATGGTTCAAAGAACACTAGCTTTTAGTTGTTTTAATACTCTCAAAATGGCTAAATTTGATCAAACTAAAGACTAAGAAGGAGAAAAAGTAACTTTATTTGTTATCTTTTTGTGCTTGCAGGTACATTAGCATCCTCATAAATGCTGGTTCATGAACCAGCGTCTATGATTCACAAACCAGCATCTGCGTATAACTGGTGTCTGTGCTCTACAAATTGATGTCTCCGACTGGTATAGCCTCTCTCTAGTTTTCTCTATTTTTAGCCTATTTTCTACTTTCTGTCATTTTTAGGCAAAAACCAGAATCAGCGTCTGCACCCTGAACCGACATCTGCGCTTTGTCAAAGTTGGATTTATCATGTACTAACAATTGTTAAGTGGTTCTTGTGTTTTTAACGCTTGTCAAAGGCCAAACTTGAAATTACTAATCAGTTGTTTTGCAGCACCTCTTGTCAAAGACACAATCTTAAGAATACTCATGTTTGTATTATAGGTTGCCTCGAATCTACATCAACCAAATGATCGTGTTTGTGTTAATAATTTTTTTAGGCACCTAGACTAATTAGTTAGATTTTTTTGTCTAATCCTAAGTGAGTGTTAGGGGATTATGCTCTCTTCTCTTTTGGGAAGATCAAAAACCTAGACACACTTACTTAGTGTTGAACAATTGAATCTTTTGGAAAGAACAAAGCGTGTCTTGCGTGCTTGTGGAGAAAATAATACTGGATAGGAGAGTATGTTCTTTTCCCCTTGTGGAAAAATTATAAATCTAGACTCCTTTTTTTCGCCAATCCAATTTACTTTGAATCCTTTAGATGGGCCTGTCAGTTGAGGAAAAAATCTCTTGGGAACAACCCACATGAGAACAAGGTGTAAGCCACACCACTCTAACTCACGTTAATCAAATTTAATCCTTGGGGTTAAAGCCTCAGGATTCAGTTGGAATTTGAGCTTATACTCGGCTCTCATCTAACTTAACTATGGCCTCGCGGTCTCGATCACGTTTATGTGACCACTTTTGTCAAGATGCTCTATGGGGCTATACACCTAAATCGTGCTTGCATGGACATAGAGGATACAATTGAATGGAGAACCATACTAAACACTCTAGGCTTAGAAGCTACCCAAAACACCTCCGAAAGGTGATAATGATTGTGCAAGGAAGATAGTAACTTCCCCAAGATCACTCGTACATTCGTGCCACCCTGAGCGTTTGGAACTGGATAATACTACATCATGACTAGAGCCATTACGTGCTTGGTGACGACTATATTTTGATTAGCTCTTGTGTGTGTGCCTAAGCTTACGAGCAAGTATTTTCATGCTATGCCAATTCCTTAGGTAGATTTTTGTGCTTGAAAAACATTTGCAAATCCAAAACACAGACAAAATATCCAACATTCAAATTTGTCACATGCTTGTGTCCTTCAAGGTTGCTTTGTCCCTTATCGGATTATTTTCAGACACATGCTTGTTATTTTCTGATTTGATTATGTTGAAATTGGTTCTTTCCATGGGACAAATCTATTGAAAAATTAGAACAAGATCAAGCTTTTGCTAGATTATCAAGACAACGTCCTTTTGCAAAAAATTCAGTCTTTTATGAGATATGTCCTAAAAACCTCCAACTATTCATCCAAGACTAGATCTACTTATAGGACATGACCGATTCCAAGAAGCATAGGAAGGTGAAAACTCCGTTACCACCCATGCAAAGAGAATAGAAAAACACAACCCGAGAGGCTACCAAGTACCAACACATTAATGATTCTGTCAAGGAAGAAATCCATAAACAAGAACAATTTGAAAAAGTGATCTACAACAACAAAGTTTCTCATTTCATGGGAAAATATCATCTAAACTCTACTTTTGTTGGATTTGAACAATATGACTAGTTGGTTTACCACAACAAACACAATTTCCTCCTCTTCTTAAGCTCACTTAGCTTATATTTTAGGACCTCACTTAGGTTGTCATCTTTAGGAACACATCACACACTCATCCTAGCATGATCTTGCATTAATCAAATCAATCCTAATCAGCCTAGCATCATCCTAATCATCATCCAAAGCATCCTTGATCACACCCCTCACTTGGTATTGCATACCCTTTTGAGTGTCTAAAAACCTACATCTTAATCAAAACCCATCCTTGAACGTCCTTAAACTAAGCATTGTTTTAGGATAATCCCCTTTGTCTTTTTGCAACCTCATCACCTTGATCAAAAGGTTGGTAATGCAAAGAATCTTGTCCGTCGAAGACCACAAGTTTGTCTGAGGTAGACAATCATATCCACTTGATCCTACACTAGGGAAAGAAACCCTTGATCCTTGCATAAATCAAGTCATCCTTAATCCGTAGAAGTGCATCCATCATCTTTAGTTTCCTAGGTGCATCCTTGCATACATCTTACATCTGATATCCCCTTAAGATAGTCATTTCATGCCACCTATCACACAAGCCACTAAGAAGAGGAAGAACATGGATCCTAATCTTGCCGCTAGCTCATCTAATCCTACGACTGACAATACCAACGCCATGGTTACTTATGCGCCTTAGCCCAATGATCAAATTGAACATATCTGGGTAGACACTAATGAAAATCCCACTCTAAGTATCATGGAAACATTTATCAACCATCTACCGCATGTCCACATGGTAAATGCCATGAGTGGACGCAACATCAATTAGGTACTCTTGGACATACAACAACAAGGACTTCAACTTCCACCTTGGATTATACCCACACTTGTCACATGACCTATGGCACTTCTAGGGGAACGTCCTTATCCCACTAGAAATGAAGTTTTTGATCCACTTCAATGAGCCCTACAAGTGGGAACTCTTCTCACACAAGTATTTCATCCCTCCATTCCACCTTCCATCATGCACACAACACCCTCACCTACCTCAAGAGCCCCACCTCTTGATGCCACATCAGCAGCACAAACAATACCCCCTATCACTATGCAAGCACATCTACAAGCCAAAATCGCCCCTCTTTCGCAAGAAATCCCAACATTCATTGCAAACTTTCCACCACCACCAGTTAACACACAACAAACCATCATTCCACCTATTCCAACTTACCCCAGTCAAAATGCAACAACCAGTTCACAGCATCAAAGCACCCAATTCTCCATGCATATTCTGTCTTTCTTCACCATAGGCATGCCACCTACCAATGCCTACAACTAACCCTTATTTCCACAAGGGTCCACTTTTCCCGCTCCACCAACAACGCAATCACAATGAATGCTAATAGTTATACCTCAAACATTGTTAAACCCAAATCCCTCCATACCACAACCATCCACGAACCCCTTTGTCACACCCCAAATTCCCACCCAACCTATCCAACAGCAACAACAACAACAACCTATCCAACAACAACAACAACAACAACAACAACCTATCCAACAACAACAACAACAACAACCTATCCAAAAACAACCACAACAACAACCTATCCAACAACAACAAATTACCAATCCATTCACATCTCAAGCGCAACAAAAACCAATCAACCCCTTCACCACTATACAGCCCACTATTCAAACTATACAACAACCAAAACCACAAATGCAGGGGGCAAATCCCCTCATGGCACAACCACTGCAATAGTTTTCTAATCCTTTTATCCAACCCGTGCAACAACAACAACCTCATTCTGCCAATTACATAGCCATTCCATCTTCTGTTGCATCACAAATAATTCCCCCTCCACAACAAGTTCTCACTGGGGGCATTCCACCGCAAAACACTTATCCTCCATCCTATATAGGTGCACAACAGGTTCATCCCACCTATCCAATGCCGCAACAAACACAAGCATATTTTCAGTAGTTGCAACAATCTTATCAAGCACTGACACCTCCTCCACTACAATATTCCCCTCAACCACAACTTCCACCACAACAACACATGTACGTTGACCAACAACCATCATACCAAACACTGCAATATCCCCCACAAAATCCTCCATTTTTTCCATTCGATCCATATTAGGTTCAAGGAAATCCTGCAATCATGATCAACAATCCTCCCCCGTAAATCAATCATGAATGGGAGGAAATGAAGAATGCTCTCAAGGAGCTAAAAGCTAGGAAAAAAGCTAAAACATTCAAGTTTGAGGAAGTGTGTCCTTATCCATTTGACCGATCCATCACTGCTATACCCTTCCCCAAGCACTTTGAGACCCCAAAATTTGATAAATATCAGGTGAAGGGCGATCTTGTGAGTCACGTGAAAGAATTCTACATGGCCTGTCAAGAAGTGGTCTATAGTGATAAATTCCTCATGAGACTATTTCCCAAAACCTTAGGAGGCACCGCTCTTGAATGGTTCTAAAAAATCCCTTATGGCACAGTCTCTACTTTCGCTGAGTTATCTAAAAAGTTTGTGGCCCAATATGCACATAATTTCAAAAATAAACTCTCACTCCTTGACCTATGCAATTCCAAACAAAAGCGAGGAGAAATCCTAGCCGATTATCTTCAGCACTGGCAAGGGCTTACTACAAGGTTGTCTTACCAACCCCTAGAGAAACACCTTATCAAAATCTTCATTAACAACCTCCATCCTAAGCTTGCCTATCACATGCACATGAATTGTATACAAACTTATCATGACATAAGAATCAAAGGTATGGATCTTGAATGAGGTCTTTTAGAAGAGGGTATCATCAAGCACTACAAAGAATCCCAGCCTGACCAACATAACAATGATCGATCACAATACTGGAACAAAAATAAAAATGCGGTAACAAATGGAGCCACTGACACCAAACACGTTCAAGTTGTGGTAGCTAGTCCTAATGCACCTACCCAGACTTATCAGCAAGCACCACCAATGTACCCTCAACCTCCTCCCATGTATCAATAGCCCAATCTCATGTCTTCCCAGCCAACTTACCAGCAAAACATGCGCCCTCAAAGTGTGACTATCTATCCCCTTCTAGGGCCATCATATCAACACAACTATCAAGGTCCTATGAATCAGACAAATGCTATATCAGTCCCGCAAGGACAATAAAGACCTCACACTTTGAATACACCACAATGCATGTTTACCCCTTTGGGTGAACCTATAGATGTCATCTTCCACAAGACAGTCCAAGCTAACCAAGTCGTGTATCCTAAAACACAGCCATTTGATGACTCAACTCCTAAACCATCTTGGCACAAAGACAACGAGTACTATGAATACCACCGTGTTAAGGGACACACCACTCTCAAATGCATGAAGCTGAAACACTATATCCAGTATCTCATTGACTGTAAGGAGATCGAAGTGGATTCTCCTGTCTAATCATCGCCAAATGCAGACCTTAAAATTTATCAAAATGCATTCCCTAAACACACTTCAGGTACAGGCCTAGCCAATCCTACCCAGCCCTCTGATCAGGGGAAGGGTAAACAAGAAGAAAATACCAACAAAAAAGATTATACGAATGCATATATCAACTACGATAATCTCATCGGCTGCATATCCCAAGTCCAGTCCTTCGTCAATGTCATTCATGTCAAGGGTGTTGATAACCAATGCGCCATCACCACTCATAGAGGTAGGATAAAAGTCATAGGTTCTGGTCCTGTCCCATCTACTGGGACCTAATACAACATTTTGGAACACCTGGGGAATACCCCAGTCCAAATTTCCATCCTGGATCTTCTCCACACATCACCCACTTATCAAGAGATCCTCAATAAATCCTTGCAAGAATCCCGTGTTCCCAGTGACATCAACCTCACTGAATTCCAAAACCTTGTCAGACACTTGTCTACATCTTGTGGGGTCTCCTTTAAACCAACATACGTACCCTTTAAAGAAATCGATCATAATCTCCCACTCTATATCACTGTCATGGTTAAATATTTTTCCATCAAATGAGTCATGATAGATAATGGATCGGCCCTAAATCTGTGCACTCTAAAATTCATAAAATAGTTGGGTTGCACAGAAGCTGATATAACAAATGATGTCATCACAATAAAAGCATATGATAATTTGGAGCATACTTCTGAAGGCACCATATCATTGCCCATTCAAGTGGGCCCAGTTATCCAAGAAACATTATGTCATGTTGTTGATCTTGACCTTCCCTTCAACATTCTCCTTGGATGCCCATGGATTCATTCTATGCAAGCCATCCCATCTGCCTACCATTAGTGCATCAAATTTCCATATCAAGGCACTGAGATCACCATCCACGCAAATCCCAAGCCCTCCGCATACTGCAATGCATTGGAAACATCCTTTCCACATTCCAATCACTGTCCTAGGATCGATATTGGTACCTCTATCGCCAGTTCATCCTGAACCCATGCAGACCCAGAAACAATCCTCTCCTCCACCTTGTCCATGGTCAAGATCAACAACAAAGGTTGTAGTGAGTATAATTTATCTGATGCCTTCACAGTTGGAGCACTGCCAATTGATCCTCACACTTAGGGTCGCCAACCTAATCTAAGAAAGACAAAGAAAACCAAGGCACTACAATTTGGTTCTACCACTTTTATATCAAGAGGTACTTTGACTGGCAAGGAAATGGCACCAAACATCAACCAATGGCTATATAAAAATCCACCACCCAAGGACACCAGTCACCTCAATTACTTCAAAGATAAGTACCCCACAATGCACAAACTGGTGATAGAAAAATGGAATTACCAAGGAGGTGGCCTTGGTTATGAAGAGCAAGGAATGAAAGATCCTATTGTACCTACCCAAATAGAAAAGAACCTGGGCCTTGGTATGGGCTTTGACATGAATGGGGACACTAACGAGTTCATAAACTACTCCTCTTGTCCATCCCTAGGCGAAATCGCTGACATCGAAGATATCCTGGAAGAAAAAGTTGTGAGAGCTTATGATGATGTTTTCAATGATGAAACCTTCCTGGGCAATGCTGTTCTACAACAAATTTCCATCGTCTTCATTGACCTTCCTCTCTGCCATCCTGAACTCATAGACTGGGACCAACCAAGTGTCGTACACATTGACGAGTTGCAAAGTGAGGACGAGCTCCTAAGCTTTATGAGAGCAATTGAGCAAAGTAGTGATTGGGGGCAAGACTCAGCATATGTCTACAAACTGGACCCAAAGGCATACTTTGGGGAAGAGGAGAACTTTAGCCACAAAAATGACATAGAAAACAAAAATAAAAAAGAGAAAAATTGATCCCCTAGCGAAAACACCTCTGGGGCGCTATCTGATCATAAAAAAGTAAAAACAAAGGGTGTATCCCCTAGTGAAAACCTCTCTGAGGCACCAGAGGATGAAGATTCTCCTCTTCCTCTTATCTGAGATTACAGGCCTGAATAGTCATCAATTCTCATTGAAGAAGAAAAACCTGTTAACCTGGGTACCAAAGAAAATCCCGCCATCACATACATAGCAGCATCTCTGACTGAAGCAGAAGAAAGTGATCTTGTCACTTTATTAAAGGAATCCATCAACAATTTTGCATGGTCTTACTCCCACATGCTGGGGTTAGATCCCAACTTGGTGGCTCACCATCTAGCAGTGGACCCGAGCATCAAACCTATCAAGCAAAAGCTTAGAAAGATGCACCCTAAAGTGGCACTACTTGTCAAAGCGGAGTTAGAAAAATTACTCCAAGCCAAGGTCATCCACCCCATTGACTATTCTGACTAGATCTCTAATATGGTGCATGTCTCTAAGCCTGATAAATCAATTAGGATATGTACAGATTTTAGAGATCTCAATAACACATGTCCCAAGGATGATTCCCCCTTGCTAAACATAGACATGATTGTGGATCTCACAGCAAGACATGAGATGTTGTCACTCATAGATGACTTTTCCAGATATAATCAGATCCGCATTGTAGAAGAAGATCAACATAAGAAAAAATTCACAACCCCTTGGGGCACCTTCAGCTATAACATGATTCACAAGATCCTTGAAGACTATGTGGATGGTATCTTGACAAAATTAGTAAAAAGGGAAGATCACCTAGATGTTCTGGAATGCTTCTTTGATAGAATTGGACACTACTATTTTATGCTCAACCCTAACAAATGTTTCTTTGGAGTCACATCAGGAAAACTCCTAGGGTTTATTGTATCTAAACGAGGCATTGAAATCAATCCACCGAAAGTACAAGCTATCATAGAGATGCCTCCACCAAAAACACTCTAAAAACTACGCAACCTCCAAGGAAAACTATAATCTGTGCACCATTTCATCTCTCAACTAGCAGACAACTGCCAACCATTCACTCATCTCCTCCAAAAAGATAATACATTCAAGTGGGATACTCAGTGTCAGAAGAGTTTTGACAAAATCAAAGAATACTTGGCTAATCCACCCATCTTGGTACCACCTGTACCTGGTCGACCAATCATCCTATACATTTTTTCTACTACCACAACATTGGGGGCACTCCTTGCTCAATTGGACGATGAAGGCAAAGAAAGAGATATTTATTATATCAGTCGAACCTTAGTGGGTTATGAGCTCAATTATTCTCCTATGGAAAAAGCATGTCTGGCAGTGGTCTTCGCCACTCAAAAACTTTGCCACTACATGCTTAGCCACACAACCAAGCTCATTTCAAATGTCAATCCTCTCAAGTACATACTCTCCAGGACTACACTTATAGGTCTAATGGCAAAATGGGTTATGTTGCTAAGTGAATTTGATATTCAGTATGTCGACAGAAAATCTATTAAAGGGCAAGTCATTTCTGATCAGCTAGCTGAAGCACCATTGGTAGATGCATATCCTTTGGTCACAGAATTTCCAGATGAATATTTGTGCATGGTAGAAGAACAAACAACATGGCAACTCTACTTTGATGGGTCTTGTACAGCTCATGGCGCAGGGGCAGGACTACTTTTTGTCACACCTCAAGGTGACTACATACCCATGTCATTCAAACTGGGATTTCCCTGCACAAACAACATTGTAGAATATGAAGCACTAATTTCAAGACTTCGCATGGCCATAGAATGGAACATCATAGATATCTAGGTCTTTGGTGACTCCCAACTCATCGTTAAACAAGTCTTGGATGAGTATCAAACCAAAGATGACAAATTGATGCCATATAAGCAGATGGTTGACAAGCTGAAAGAACACTTCCTCCACTTACAGATAACATAGGTACCACGCTTGCAGAAGAAGGTTGTTGATGCAATGGCCACAATTGGCTCCCTCTTAGAGATTCCTCATGAATCTACACAATACAAATTCTTAGTTGAGAAACTTCATGCTCCCGCTTATGAGAATGATGACTCAAATCATGTATGTGTCTTGGTTGGTCCTTAGTCTCTGTGGTACCACAATATCCAAGCTTACCTACAAAATGGTATCATATCCCCTCATCTCACTGCAACCCAACGCCAAAACTTTATCTGCAAAGCTTCCCAATACACCCTCGTAGCCAACACCCTTTATCATTGAGGTTATCACAACGTGCTCTCTATATGTCTAGATGAAAATAAAGCCGCCCAGGCTTTACAAGAGGTACATGCTAGAATCTACGGTGCACACATGAGTGGCACGGTCCTAGCCAAACAAATTCTACATATAGGGTACTATTGGCCTACAATGGAACATGATGCTTGTGAGTTCGTCAAAAAGTGCCTACCTTGTCAACAACATGCTAATTTGATCCATGATCCTGCTCAGGACCTCAGACCTATTGCGCCTCCTTGGCCCTTCTCTTGTTGGGGTTTTGACCTCATTGGTAAGATTACTCCCCTCTTCTGAAGGCCATAAGTACATAATCACAGCTACGTAGTACTTTACAAAGTGGGTTGAAGAAATTCCACTCACACTCACTACTGGTGTCCAGATATCCAAATTCATCCTCTATCACATCATTTTCCACTTTGGAATACCCTCCACTATCTTCATAGATCATGATACACCATTTGAAAATCAACATGTTAGTGATCTCTGTGCTCGCCTCCATATCCATCATTGTTTCTCCAGTCCCTATTTCCCACAAGGTAACGACCAAGCTGAGGCAACTAATAAAACCATCCTCAAAATCCTCAAGAAAGTTGTTAATGATACTAGTCGTGACTGACATCTCCAAATCAATCCTTCCCTCTGGGCATATCACACTTCATACCACACTCCTACTAGCACCACTCCCTACTCCCTAGTCTATGGTGCTGAAGTCGTCTTACCAATTGAGGTTAAACTACCCTCCCTCTGAGTATCACTAAGAGTCATGATTAATGATGAAGATTACTGAGTGGCATGACTCACACAACTTGATCTATTAGATGAAAAGCACCAACAAGCTTATGATCACTTGATTGTTTACCAGAATATACTCAAGCAGAACTATAACAAGAAGGTCCACCCACGCCAGTTCCAGGTAGGGGACCTTGTGCTAAAAGAAAATCAGAAAGTGGGTACTGATCGAGAAAAGAAATGCAAGTTTGAAGTCACCTAGCAAGGTCCATATGTTGTCACTACATGCTTCGGTTCTAGGGCATATCAACTCTCTACTCCAAAAGGAGAAACATTGAATGATCCTATCAACATCATTCATATCAGGCGCTTCTATTCCTGATGACTGGTTGTTCATTCCAGTTATCTGAGAAAATCCATAAAAAAAAAGTATAAAAAGTCCTGAAAAAAAGCACAAAAACAATGTAAAACAGTCCTGAAAAAATCTCTAAAAAGAAAAAAAATGTAGCTGAAAAAAATGGTTGTCCCAGTGAAAACCTTGTAAATAGGCACTTGGGCAATATAAAAAAAAATCAAAAAGCTCCAAAGAAATCAAAAAGAAAAACAAAGAGAAAAACTTTTGTCCAATGGTGAAAACTTGGCAATCAGGCACCTTGGACAAGTATGGGTGATAAAAATCTAGAAACAGGCGTCACACATAATGGACCATTCCATTATCTATCAAAATCTCATTTCCTTCTGTCACCAACACCACATCTCCACTAATCTCTACATTTCCTATATTCCCTGGGTGTTCGCGTATCATATGCACTAGTCCACAATGATCTTCCTATCTCATATCCTAAGCTTTTGTACACATAATCTTGTATATTATTGTCCATATGTTTTACTATCCCAAACCCTAAGCGTCAGTCCTATATATTTCTCATGTCTTGAGTTTCTCCTTGTAAGATCCTACATTGGTTCTACAGTTTGCTTGTAGTGCACATTTGATGAATCAACTTGGTAAGTCCCATATTTCTGGAAATGAGTCTCGAGGATGTATCCTTCCTCTCGTTAACTTAAATCTAGATCATCATCATCTTTGGGTTCTCACAGGATTTATCTTTCCTCTTGAACTAATCAATTATCACACGCAACTATCACGCGCATCAAGACAAGTAACATGATCCAATCAAATCTCGGTAGCAACCTTTGTACATAATCACTGTAACTAATTGCTTGTAATTAATCACTTAGTTTGATCCTTGTACATTCGTGACACATTCGATCTTCTCACCGCCACACTAACATCCTGAGTTGTTATCCTGCTAACATTCCCTACCTGATTCTCCATAGTCCACCCGTCTGGTTTATCCGTTGATTGTGACACACACAAAAAAAAATATGTGAGTCCCATGGCACCAATTGCATCCATTTTGTCCATTGCCTCTAGCATCATTATGGCATCTATCATTAAGATTCAATTACATTATTCATCATTTTAGATTCCTTAGATTCATTAGAATCACCGTTAGATTAGATCCATCATTCAGGTCACATTGTTCATCATGTTAAATCCATTATTAAATTGCATTAATCATCAAGTCAGTCATTTACTTGCATAGTTAGTATCATTTTAGAACTTTGCATTATTAATCCATTATTTAGCTTTCCTTGTCACTCCATTTTAGGTTCAATATCTTGCATTGTTAATCCATTTTAGATTCATTTTAGTCTTGCATTGTTAAAAACATGTACATCTTGCATAATTAAGTCATTTTAATCTTTAGATTTAGTTTTTGTTAAAACATCTAGATTTCATTGTTCACTCATTTACACATTCATTTTAGTCTTACATAGTTCATCCATTTTAGATTCATCTGGCATTCATTTAATTCATCTTGCATAATTCATCCATTTTAGGTTCATCTTGCATTCATCCATTTTTATCATCTCACATTATTACAACATTTAGATTCATGTACCACTTGCATAATCAATTCATTTAGAATCATTTTAGTCTTGCATTTGTTAAAACATCATTTAGGTTCATCTGACATTCCTATACATATTCATCAGCATATATATTGCATACATCATAAAAACACATCACATCCTGTATCCACACACGTCAGTACACCATATATATATATAAGCATCATCCATCCTGCATAAGTCATACATCATATATACATACTCAGGTCTTCCATATACATCACATCCTGCAAGCATCAAATGTCAGTAATCATATAGGCGTATGCATCAACACATCATATAGATCATACATCATAAGCCATCAAAAGAGTCCTCATCAATCATATATATATATATCAATGTCTGTCAATAAAATACATCACGTGCACCTCGGTGCCAATATACATGTATATCTCAAAAATGCAAAATTGTGTGTCATATAATCCTCTGACGAATCATATCAGTGGCTATGATTATCCACCTCCCTTCCCTTGTGGTGGACATGGTGGCATCCCCACTGATCCCTGTGATGTTGAAGTCCACACTGTGCTATGAGAATGAGACCTCTCTGAGTAATCTTGTCTTTGTCCCTTGGGAACTAGCTGATGATACAAGGCACGATAGTGCGATGCCTCCCTACCTACCCTGTTCACATCTCTATGAGCTATGAATGCCTTAGCCACCACCTGCTTGACCCCACCTACAATAGCTACTTGTCTAGAAATGTCACACTCAGCCCTGTACACCTCCGCCTGTCACAGTGTTGCATCCCTCTCTAAGGTCAATGCTGAAATATGCTCAGTAGCCTGCTCCATCTATAGGGTTAGAGTATCCAACTAGCCCGTAAGTGTACCTATCTCAATACGTAGCTCTCCAGTATTCTATGTCAGATTGACTATGGAAAACTCCCCTACATTAACCTGACCTTGTAAGGTGTCTAGTGCACCCTCTACCCTGTCAACCCGTGCTGTCTCTGCAGTTAGTAACCCCTGTATCCAGGCAATCTCTGCGTACAGACTCGTGTCAGACACCATCACCATGTCTAGTAAACCTCACAATCTTGTACACTCTGTCTGAAGACTGTCTTGCTCTATGATGACAGTATCATGGGTCTCCTGTGCCTACACCTATACCTGTGCCTGCACCTGTACCTATGCTGGTGGGGCCCCCTGTGGCCCTTGATCCTACCCTGCCCCCGCTTGTGCCTCTGTCCGAGGTCTCACCCGTCTCTGTAGCCTCCTCCTCTAACCTACTACCGAGGTCTCTGGGGCATCCTTGATATCTATCCCATCTTCCACATCCATGTGCCCTATCGGCTGCTCATGAGTAGCCACCTGAGCTGGGTCCGTCAGTCTCAATGGTGTGTGCGCAACCCACCATGCTGCGTACTCTGGGGTCATCTCTGCATCTGTGATGTCAAGATGCACCACAAAGTTGATCCGTACCATGTCCCTCTAGGATTCCCTCACTATGAGAGCATCTGTATACCTCCCCCATGTCCCTACCTCCCTAGTGACATGAGGATGTAAGGCATCCTCTACCACCACTCCCTGTTGTAGCCCAAACTATCGCATGACCCTGGATGGTCTGTACCTTTCTATCTGGTGGATGGTCCTCCCCAGAAAGTAATTGGTCTGAACATATGATAGGTATAGAAAGTCCTCAAACCCATCCTCCACTCTTGCCACCTAGTCCATAGCCCCCCATGGCTCGCATAGTCTGTATGGGGTCCAGTAGAAAACCTGTACCTCATCTAAAAGTCGTCGCCAATACCTAGTTTGGCCAACGAAGGTGTATCTCAAGGGAAGCTTGTATCTACAGGCATAGGGCTCCCTAGGCTATTGTGACTCCTGAACTCTCATAGGCTGGAATACTACAATGTGCTCCCAAACCCACACTAACATCAAGGTCAGTCCGGTACCCATGTTGCGTGCCTCGCGGTACACAGCCATGTGTAGATCATGGTATAGTTGTCCTAAGACAACATACCCCCAAAAATAAGAGGTCCCCTCCTCCTACATCTATGCTAGCACCCATGAAAATCCCATGCCAAAACCATGTCCCGCCAGATCAGCTAACATGCATCCCCTGATCAATCCCACCAGATAAAGAGCTATCTGCCGTAATCTCCTGTCAACTGCTAGTTGCCAGGGCATCTAGGTCCATTATATTGGAATCTGCCTCATCGGCCACCTAAAAGAAATCTCCATATAATAATCAGTGTCCTCCAACCAGTACCTAGGAATCGCCCCTCGAATAGGTATCTGCAGAATTCGCCAGACGTTCTCCAAAGTGATGGTTGCCTCTTCAGTAGGCAAGTGAAAGGTGGTGGTGTCACTGTGCCACCGCTTGATCAATGCGGTCATCATCCCATTGTGCACCTGTAGCTTAGGCCAACAGGGCACATAGTCCAACTCAACTATAGCTAATAACCCCTAGTCATCCTCTGTAAGCTACGACTCTAACTCTATGGTAGGAGGCTAATGCTCTCGCGATCCCAATGGTGGCAACTACTCCTGCGAGAATTTCAGAAATCCACCATGTCAGTCACCTCTTCTTCTAGTCCTAGTCTAAACCCTCCCAAAGTGGGGCATCTTGTCCCTAGGTCTTTTGCCGACCCATCCCCAGCCCCCACTGGGTCCCTCCATTTCCCTCCCTCTCGGTGTTTGCCCTTTTAGGCACAGACGCCAGTTCAGCCAGAAACACCGGTTCATACACTGATGTCTCTAACATCCTTTACTGTAGACCACTATCTTCAAAGATGCGAGTCTGGGTCTGGCATCTTCGACGATGCCGGTCTGGCACTGTTGTCTCTGGAGACAGTGATTCGGGGATCACCGTCTGTGAAGACGTCGATCCAGGGATCGGCATCCTCAAGGACACCAATTCGAGAACTGGTGTCTCCAGTCTGAAATTCAAATTTCCCCTCATTAATGCCCCATCTACCTCCCAAATCATTAAATAAATTCACTAGCAATAAATGTGAGGTCTTGAATAGCTCACTCATCAGTACCGGTCGCTCGGCGGGCCTCCCATGTATGCGCACGCGCTCTCCCAGCTGCCCCTTCATCCTCTCGTCAACCATATTTTCACTCCAGAGCTTAGATTTCACTATTCACTATTCACAAATGACCTTCTTTAACCACCCTAGACCCTCTTATAGCCCCCATTTTCCTTGAAATTTTTTTCCCACCCCCATTTCCCCCCCGTGTATACTTTTGTATATATCATCCTGTTGTAAAGATTGAATACGCATAAAAACTCTAAAACATTTAAAAATCATGAAAAATCCTAAAAATTCAAAATAATTCTTAAAAATTCCAAAAATATCAAATATTCTCAAAAATCATGCAATAAACACTTCGTTCTTTCTGATTTATTCCAGGTCTTCACTTTCAACACACGTTTTGACTCATGCGACTGCGACAATATTTTTCACCAAATTAATTTTACAACCGATTGCCCTTGCTCTCCATCCTATTCACAACTTTTTCCAGCGAATCTCTTTTATCAAATCAAATCCAATCTTTGCCCGTCAAGATACATCCTTCCGGTGTCAGCTTCTCAAATCCTTCATCACATCAATCCTGTTCATGGAAAGAACTTTGGATTGAATGACTACTTGGTCATGAGGCCTTCTTTATTGATTTTATCTTTTTGTGTCAGTTAAAACCTACTCACCACTACCTCGATCTGCTATATCTTGGTGCATTGTGACTGGTCACAACTGAAACATGCGTCTTTTGCAGTGTGCTTTTGTTTGAGCATCTAGTCCACGCAAAGGAATCTGGTCATATGTGTTTTATAACACCTGATGCATACCTCCTATTGCAATATCAAAATTGGATGTGCTCTCCATATTTTTCACACAAATGGATCCCAATGCTCATTTAGCTGCATTTACATTCATTTGCATTTGCATTTGCATTCTTAGCTGCATTCTTAATTGCATTTCAAAAGGCTTTTATTTATTCCCTCCTTCCTTTCCTCTCTCCCGTTGCATCCTTTTTTGAGAAAATCCCACAACCTTGTTTGAAACATCATTGAAACATTAAAAGAGTCATGATTAAATCAAGATTAGTCTATATGTGTTTATGTGGTGTTTAGGAACACCTATGATTTATCATTCAATCATAGTAGAGAAATCATCAATTAAAGCTTAAATTTTAGCAATGTATATCTATCTCTGAGTCAGTGAGATAAATAATATCAGTAATTGCAATCCAATAGAGTGTTGAGAAACACTAGTATGTTATATGTTAAAGGTAGGTGGTGTTTAAGAAACACCTTTGTTTGTGATACTGATAATGATTTTTTGTGAGAGTATTAAGAAATACTATTTTATGTCAATGGAAAACTTTCCTAGACAAGGACCTAGGATGACAAAGAAACTAACAACCCTTGACTGATAGAACCCAGCTGACCGCTAAAATTGCTAGGACACATGCCCCTAGTGAAGTATGACTATCTTAAGACTCAAATATAGACAAATTCTAGGAAAGGAAAGTATATTCTTGAAGGTCTCAAGTCCAGCTAATGTCGATAAAATTATTGTGAAGGATATGTGCAAGAAGTGCATTAATAGACGGAGCACTGAGTATAAGTGACACATGTTTACCAGGTTTTCACCACTTGGAAAATTTCTATTTTTTCTACCAAGCCACCTATTTGCCAGTGTTTCACCAAGGAACTTTCTTATTTTTCAAATTTTTTGTACCTTTTTTTTTTTTTTTGTCTTTTTTTAGTATCAAGGCGCCTGTTTGCCAGGTGTAGACGCCCAGAAATATTAATATTATTTTCCCTCTTATTCCTCTAACTAGTTAATTCAATCAATTAAATAGTTTCATTTGCTAATAGTTTAAATACTATTCTAATGTATTTTATTTAAATACATTTGTCTCATGAAATTCCCTTTTTAATAAATTTACATTTATTAAATCCTCCATTTTCCTAATTCTTCCAAACCACAATTTATTCAAATTTGATTTGAATAATACCCTAAATCCTAGCTAGGAACCTATTAATCCTACCCTATTCCCATCACCTCATTTCCTAAGTATACTTCCCCACCTAACTATCCTTTAACTATGCTTAATGGGTGATTCCTAACCTTTTTAAGGCTAATGGAATGCTCACCCACATGGGGAAATTCTATCCAAAATGGGCACCCATTCCTCTTTAATTCCTTCTTACAACTTTGTCTCCCCTTTTGAAATATTGAGCTACTCAATATTAAATGCCAATTTTGACTCAAAAT
>MU227200.1:1769239-1800077 GCA_018584345.1 Thuja plicata | reverse complement strand
TGTACTTATTAATCTAGATTGATACAAAGTAAATGCACATTCAGATAACACATTACACAACACATCAATTTGGTTATGGGGAAACCAAATGGTAAAAACCCCAGTGGGAATTAGTACCCACAAAGAAATATATTGTTTGTAGTAATCCCTGTTAAAAGATCATACAACCCTGTTAGGAGTTGTTCATTAGAATGTAGTAGTATAGTGACCTGGTTAAGGGTATGACCCTGTTAGGAGTCTTTTATAATAACCCTATTAGGGGTGGTGGACTCACTATCCAAGGAGTCACTGTCCAAGTGGTGAAGGCTACAACCTTCTGGTTATTTGATACACACTGTATCAACAAGGTGAATTGTTGTTTGTGACACTGCTTGTCTGATCAGTTCCTTTTGTGTGCCGATGCTTTAACCTCTTATAAAGCACTAAAAAAATCTTATCTATATTCTGAAAGCTTCAACTTCAATATCTATATTATCAACATATGATAAATATAGCTCTGCTACTTAAACACTTTGCTCTACTTTTCTTATCTCTGGCTTTCGCAACTCTTCTTATCACAAATGACCTTCTATCAGTAAATACACCAAGTATGAGATCATGGGACCTATTAGACAACTCTTCATAACATCCTTGTCGGCTCTACTAAGAATGCAAGCATAATTACAACCGCGCAAGTATAAATTCAATAGATGCGTCGCTTCACTAGGTCGGCTTCACCAATTTAATCATAACTTTGCAATCTTGTTGAAATATGTTTGGCGACTTTAGAGTAATATCAAAAACTCATAAATAATCATGAATATACACACACATATCCTGAAGATAGGTGCAACTTAATAAACATGTTACATACGTCGACCTTAAACTGTTATTCCTCCAGAACTGTAACCGTCAATAACATAATTATATATCTTTACTAAAACATCATATCTGGGTCTGCGTGTATGAACATAGCATAATAAGCATGTCAAAAACATGTATCTATCCATGCAAGTATTCATGTCAACATATGGATAATTACATACAGAAGTGCTGTTGTGTATTATATGTTGTCATCAATGACAAACATACAATCAATCAACTGTTTAGAATCAAATCTCCAACTTGTTTGTCCATCGGGAAACACTGTGGCTTTTAGTTCCACTTGGGTATCACCATGGTTCTTCTCGATAATGCTTTCTCAGGTTTCTTTCTTGGGTATCACTGTGACTCTTCTCTCAGGGTTCTCTATCTGTCGAAGTGCACTGTCCGTCGGTGTTTATTGTCACTTGGTGTATACTGAAATTTTATGCATTACTGATAACATAACCTTTATTTCTTTGGTTCTTTGAAGTCTTTTACAATATGTATATAACCAATGAGATTATATCAAGTTGAAATCAATGAAAATAAAATACATTAACTAATTTAATGTCTTGCGTTAACTTTCTGCATCTCTGTGATCATCAACTTAACATCTTCAAACATTCAATTGGTTATTGTTCATCAATCTATTTGGTATTGTTCATCTATGACAAGACCTTTGAGGAATACTCGCAAAGAATGGATTTCTACTTCAATTGGTAATACTGCCTTTGCACCATAGACAAGAGCAAATGGTGTGGCTCTTGTTGGTGTTATGATACCTTTTTTGTAAGCCCATAGTGTTGGATTCAATTGTAAATGCCAGTCTCTACCAGATTTTCTCACAGTTATATGTAGGATTTTTAGAATGTTCTTGTTTGAAGCTTCATCTTTTCCATTACCTTGAGGATAATAGATGGAGGAATAGTGTTGAGTAATGTGAAACTGTGTACAAAGGTCATCAATGTCTTAATTCTTGTACTTCCCTCAATTATTTGTTACAATGGATGAGGGTATCCTGTACCTATAGATGATGTAGTTGAAGATGAACATAGCTACTTGTTTTTCAGTGGATTTTATTAGCGACACTACTTTGACCCACTTTTTAAAATACCCAGTGGCCGTGATGATGTATTTATGTCCATTTGAAGAATTGAGATAGATATGTCAAACAAGATCAAAAGCCCATTTTTGGAATGGCCAATGTGTGATAAATGGTATGAGTTCCCTCGCTGGAGCATGGATAATATTTCCATGTGTTTGGCATTTTGAAATTTCTTGGCATATTGAACTGCATCTTTCTCCATTGTAGGCTAGTAGTATCTTACCCTTAGAATTTTTATAGCTAATGAACAATCATTTGAGTGAGATCCACACACACCTTCATGGACCTATTTTAATATACGATTAGACTCTTCTTTCTCTAGAAAATCTAAGTAGCATTTCATCAAAGACCACATCTATATAAGTTGGTAGTTATGAGTACATAATGCAATGTTGTCCTAATTAAGGCTCAATTTTTATTTCTAGATAGGCCATTGGGTAAGGTTTTATTTGTAAGATAGGCATTTATATTAAAATACCTATATTGGTTTTGGACATTTAGGGCATAAATAAATTGGGACTCAGGTGTATCAAATGTAGGAAAGGATAGTTCTTCCACCAAGAAATCATAGTGGAATTGATGTTCCTCCACTTGTAGCATGGATGCTATTGTTGCCATTGTGTCTGCAGCTCAAATTTCTATTCTTGGAATTTGTTGAAACGTGATATACACAAAGTACTTCTTCAAATCCTCTACCATATACTTAAAGGGAAATATATTTTCATCTTTTGTTTGGTATTCTCCATTTACTTGATTGATGTTGAGTTTAGAGTCACCATATACACGTGGCTCTATGATTTTCCATTCAATGGCTAGCTTGAGATCGTTTACCAATGCTTCATATTTTGAAATTTTGTTGGTGCATGGAAACATCATTTTGTATGCCTTAGGTATCTTGTAACCTTGAGGAGTGATAAAAAATACCCCTGATCTAGATCCTTTTTGTGTGAAATAACTGTCAAAGTAAATTTTCCATGGATGTTCTGTTAAGTGCATTATTGTCTCATCTAGTAACTCTATTATCAATAGTGTTGCATCTTGTAATGATGAATCAACCAGTTGATCAGCTAGCACTTGTCCTTTAATGGCCTTTCTATCTACATAATCTATATCAAATTCACTCAGTATTAAGACCCATTTTTCTAGCATTCATGTTAGTGTTGTCTTACTTGGGAGGTATTTGATAGGATGAATCTTTGCAATGAGTTTTATTGTATGTGAAAACATATAGCGTCTCAGATTTTTGGGGCACAAAAACAACTGCAAGACAAGCCTTTTCAATTATCCTATAGTTGAGTTCATAGGATACCAATGTCCTGTTGATATAATAAATTTATCTTTCCTTCTTGGTATCATCCTCTTGTGCTAGCAATACTCCAAGTGATGTAGTTGTTGCTAAAATATAGAGAAAAAATAGTTTTCCATGAATAGGTGTCATTAAGATAGGAGGATTAGCTAGATAATATTTTAATTCCTTGAAGTTGTTTTCACAGTGTTCATCCCATTTGAAAGTCACTCCTTTATGTAATAATTTAGTGAAAGGTTGTGCTCTATCTGCTAGTTGAGACATGAATCTTCTGATTGACTAGAGTTTTCCTTGGAGAGTCCTCATTTGACATATGTTATGAGGGGATGGAAATTCCATTATTGCTTTCACCTTTTCTGGGTCTACCTCAATTCCTTTGGCTGATACAATGAATCCTAAGAGCTTTCCTAATTGGACCCCAAATGTGCATTTCTTTGGATTGTGCCTTAGTTGAAATTGTTCCATTCTATCTAGTATCTTTCTCAAGTCTTTGATGTGATTTGTTTTGATCTTCGACTTGGATAAGGTATCATCCACATAATCCTCCATGTTCTTATGTGTCATGTCATGGAAGATCATTGTCATAGCTCATTGATATGTGGATTTGGCATTCTTTAGCTCAAATGGAATTACGTTACCCATGCACATGTAAATGTTGTCTTTTCTTGGTCTTTAGGGGTGATATTTATTTAGTTTTAGCCCAAAAATCCATCCATGAGTGAATAGATTTTATATCCTGTCGTGAGGTCTATAATCATATCAATGTTTGGCAGTGGGAAGTCATCTTTAGGACAAGATTTGTTTAGATCCCTAAAGTCTGTGCAAATTATGATAGACTTGTCTACTTTAGAAACTAGGACTACATTAGAAATCCATGCTGCATAAGAAATGACCCTTATGAATCTAAATTTTAAGAGTTTTTCTAGCTCTGCTTTTACCAATAATGCTACATGTAGATGCATATTTCTAAGTTTTTGCTTGACAGGTTTGATCCTAGGAGCTATAGATAAGTGGTGCATTATTAATTCGGGGCTAATCGAAGCATATCATAATAATCCCATGCAAAGTTTATCTTTTTCCCTTTAATGAACTTAGTGAACTGTGATTTTTCTTCCTCTAATAAAGATTGTGCCAAATGGATAAATTGAGGAATTTCAATTGTTCCCAGATTGATTGGTTGTGTTGGTTCTATTAGTACTAAATATATTTCCTAGAAGTTCTCAGGGAGAATATCAATAATCTCATCCTTTGGCACCTCTGAGAGATATAAACTATTAGATACATCTTTTATTTTGACTTTTTTAGAATTTGATACTACCACAAAGTGGTTTTCACCATCAGTTTTTTTTTCTGTTTACTCTTCAAATTTTTACTAAGAAACTTGATATCCTCCTCTGTCATATTTTCACTCCTTGAACTGGTGGAAGATGGATATGGTTCAAAATAATTTAGATAGCATGCCAAAGTGTAGTCATTGGGAAAGTTAATTATAGTGGTGGGTTCTCATTCGGTCCAATAAATCAATTTAGGGTTTACAAAGGATAGTGACTCAGAGTGTTCTAAGGACAACACCACGTTAGTGTCAAGACTATTAATTGATAAGTATTTTTTTTTTAAGTTAGATTCTATATCTCTTAGATTATTAATAATTGGATCATTATTATTAGTGTCATTATTAGTGTTATGCGAACCTAACTCTAGTGACCTAACATTTGAGCTTTCTTCCTCTTCTCTTATCACATTGGAACTCATCCTTTGTAGTATCCTTTGGAATGCTTCTGTTCCTATTAAGACACCATTGTCTGCATCAATTATACTTGGAAACACTACATTAGTCAATTCTATGTCAAGATTTGTAAGAGGGGTAGTGCTAGAACCTTTTCCTATTTCATGTTGAGGGGAAAACTTGTGTATCACATCTACTTCAATGTACATAGTAGCATCAAACATCTCATCCCACTCATAATCATGTGAATCTAAGATATTTTCATCAGATCTATTTAGAAATTCAACAATAGTTATCTGGTGCACCCTATTGGTTATTTTTGGATCAAAGTATTGTAGATCCAGGACATTTGAAATTCTCACCAATTTCCCTTAGTTAGGATGTACACTTTTTTGTTGTCTCATAGAAGGTAACTCTTTAAGAATGTCTATGCTACTTGCTTCTTCTACCATGTTTATTCCTTCTTCTTGTTCCAAATGTGTTTCTTCATGGTATTCCCCTCCTTGTTGAACCTATGGAGAATTACCCACTTCTTCTTCTTCCTCTTATGATTCTTGGACATTTGTTTGTGACAAAAAGGGAATATGGTGCTCTGATTGTTCTATAAGATGAGTAGGTACATACCATTTGCCAAGATTTCTTTGTCTTCCTTTTCATCCTCTTGGGAGGTTGTGGCTCTAACCATACCAGTTGGTTCATGAATAGCTCTTTCTTTTGAGGTGGAAGGTGTAAAGGATGGGGAGGGTCTTCCATATGATCTTGGAGATACTAGAATGTTATCCAATGATGGCATTGTATCCAATTTGTTTTCCTCCATGCTAGTTTCTTCAAGTTTTAACATTTTTTCCAAAGCTTCTCATCACAATGTCTTTGGAGGTTTCAAATGATAATTCTTTTGGAACTTCCTTATTGTGAGGAACCATACTATCTACCTTGATGTTATTGCAAGTGTAGCTTGAATCTGTAGGAATTGTTACTTCCACCTCATTGCGTGGGACTTTGATACATTGGTGATAAGTAGATGGCACTACTTGCATTTCATGTATCCACAGTCTCCCTAGTAGTATATTATAGGCCAATGGTAAATCAAGAACTTGACAGATCACATCTCATTCTATTGGTCCTATTCTTATTGGTAAAACAACTAGTCCTTTGGATGACCTTTCCTCCTCATCATAGGCCTTGATGGTTATCTTACTCCTTGGATCAATTGTGTGTTTTGAAAATGCCATTGCTTTAACCAGGTTGAGGGTGCATATATTCAAACTTGTGCCTCCATCTATCAATACACATTTTACATGGTGTTTATGGATCAAAACCTCAATGTGCAGGGGCTGATTATGGGGATGAGTCAAAGATTTATCATCCTCTTCTGAAAAAGAGAGTTAATGGAGGGCTGATATGTGATTGACCATGCCTAGAATTTGTCTACATCTATGTCCTTTAGAACATTGGTTTCATGTAGGGCTTGCTAAAGTAATTCCCAATGCACTGAAGAGATATTTAGAAACTCAAATATAGATATTTGAGCCAAGGTTCTTTGAAATTGGTCCACCAAATTGTATTTAGCGGATGATGTGGGAACCATTTGTCTTGACGTTGCTGCTTTTAGAATTGTGACAATAGGTGGTTTGGATGATGTTGTCTTCTTAGATGAGGAATTAACCCCTTTAATTGTGATTGTTCTTGGCTTCATGTTACATAATTTGAGTGTGTCAACTTGTCCTTGAGACCTTTGATAGTGATCGTATTGATTGATTTTCCTTTTATGTCCAACATATTGATCACATTATCATTGTGAGAATAGGTGTAGTTGACTTCATTTCCTTTTGATTTAGAGGCTTCTCCTTTTTCATAGTTGGGAAATGGTTTATTAAATTTCATGTGATCTTCATTAGATGTTTGACCTTCTACTTTGATCTTGTCTCCATCGATGAGATCTTGTATGACGTGCTTGAGTTTGACACAGTCGTTAGTCTTGTGTCCTTTATTTTTATGGAAATCACAATAGGCATTATTGTTCCATCATCTTGGTTTTACCTTTGGTTCCCATGGTTTTGCATTAAATAAAGTAATGATTTTTTTATCAAAGAGAGTCTTCAAAAACATCTCACGAGGTTCTCCAAATGGAGTAAATATCTGTTTAGGCCTAGACACCCATGGATTATTCTTGTTGGTACCAGTTTTTGTTTTTGGTATTGTTATTTTTTCCTTAGCCTCTTTGTTTGCTTGCAGGTTATTTGTAAGATTAAACACATCTGGTTTAACATTCATATTTGAGGCCTCCACCACTCCATCATTAACAACATTTTTGTTCTTATTACACCATTTAGGCTTGTTTTTATAATTGTTAGAGGATTTTTTGTCATTATGAAGTGTGATTTCTCCTTTTTTTTTCATAACCTCTTCAGTACGAATGGCGCTCTTAATCATTCTATCCAAACTAGGAGAATCTTGCATTTGTAGGGAATAATTCATTTCAGGTACTAAGTTATTTATAAAAATCTCCATCTTTTCTGATTCAGGTATTTTTTGAGAGTACCTTGCAAATATATTTCTCCACTATTGCAAGAAGTGTGTGAAGGATTCACATGTTCATTGTTTAGTATTACAAAGATCCATCATGGTAACACTATTTTGTATGTTATAAGAGTAGTGATGGACAAATATTAGAATCAATTACTCAAAATTTTGTATACTAGGTGTTAGTTTAGAAAACTATTCCATGGCTTGTCCTCCTAAACTTCCCAGAAACAGTCTCATCAAGTACGTTGGTTCATGCATAAACTCTATACTCAAAAAGAAAAATTCTCTCGCATGATCATGAGGATCTGTTTCTCCCATGTATTTTTCATACTTTTGTCTTGCCATGTTTGGTGGAAAAGGAACCATTTGCAAGTTCTTATTAAATGGGAACACACATATGTGTTCCAATGAGTATTTCTTTGTGGGCTTATTCATCTCTTTTAAGCACTGTGAGCTCTGTTTGCATTTGATATAGTTATTTTGAGAGAATTGAGATGGGTGTTTTTATCTCTTCCACTTTCAATTGTTTGACATCATATTATTTGAGAATTTTAACTCCAAGAGAAGCTAGGTGGAGAAAATATTTTTCCTTGTCTTCTTCAATGATTTTCTCCAAGGTCCTTCAGAAACTTCCAACTTTGTTTGAGCTTATTATATTCTTATTCTGTTATGTCTTCCTCACTATTTGAGTCAAACAAGGGTTGATCATGATTTCTTTCCTCTTGATAGTCTATTTCATCTTGGTTATCTTCTTGATTATATTCCTCAAAGGCAACACTCCATTCTTGATTAGGTATATCCATTTTAGGTGAGTCTTGATAAAAGACAGGGTTCTTTCAGGATGTCTCTCCTTGATGAAATTTTAGCAATCTTGGAGGTCTTTCTAAATCACTGGCTAGATGTTGTTTACTTATTATGTTAACCATGAAAGCAGGATATCAATCTTGTCAAAAGTGTCCCAATGGTGCCAAAAGGATTTTAAAATTGTCCAAGTGTGTTTGTCCAAGGTTTGGTGTTTGTGAGTTTGATGTTTCAAAGTGACGGATTCAAGTGTTAGAGGTTAGAATTCCATAGTAGTTAGATAGGAATCAAGGAGATTTGATTTTTAAAGTGACAACATGAATGTGATCAATAGTGATAGACCTAAAAGGCATGCAAGGTATGCTTACAACATGACTGATAAAAAGCTTCAGGTGGACCAGCAAGAACAACTGAATCAGACTAAAGATCAAAAAGGGTATCTAAAAATTCAAATTTCTAAATTTTGACACATGTCTAGGTACCCTTTTTCCTAGATGCAAGCCAATATTTACCAGATGCAATTGTGTTTACCAAATGCGATCTTATTTTCACAGGATGCAAACTAGGATCCCTAATACAACCTTATGACAAAATTTTTATGTTTTACACTTTGTTTGGGAGATAATAAAAATTTGTTTAATTCCAGGTTTTATCTGACAAATTCCGGAGTGTTTGAGGTAGTGAAAATATTTGTGATTGTCAAAGGACTGATTCATTTGGGGTGATTATCTTTTCATTGGAATTTTGAGACATCAAGTATATTTATTAAGAACCAAACACACCTATTCCTATACCATTGGCTTAGAATGAAAATATTTTCTCATAGACTCAGGTACACTCACATGTTAATCAAAATGTGGTCATCACCAATCATGCAATGGATCTAGTCATGATGCCATATTATCCGACTCCAAATGCAAGTGAGGGCACAAAATGAAAAGTATCTTGGGGAGGTTACTATCCTCCTTGCACAAATATTATCACATTTCAGGGTTGAATCAGGTGGTCACTACCATAAAGTGTTTGTTTCAGGCATCTGTTATTAATTGTCTCCCACATAATTGCACAAGGAAAAATTGAAGCATATAGCCTCATGAGTACTTGGATGAGTCTAGTCTTGCAAGAAAGATTGAAGTGGTCCAAGCATTTCCAAGGAATGATAGTCATAATTCAAGGGAAAAAATTGATTAAGTCTTCCGAGATTTTAATCTCAAGGAAGAATTTTGATTATAGTGAGATGGAAGGGCAGGCATTTACCTGGTCTCACTTGGGTCGTTCCCAGGAGATTGTTTCCTCAACAAAAAGGCCATCTAAAGTTCAAAGCAGTAAAAGAGGATTGGTGACTTAAGAGTCTAGATTTTTGATTCTTCACGAGGAAGAAGAGCATACTCTCATATCCATGTCATTTTCTCCTGTCAGGAACGCAAAACAATTTTATTTCCTGCAAATTATTAAACTTGACACTTAATCCTCCATCTTGAGTTTTTTATTTTCCACTTGGGAAAAGAGCATAATCCTCTAGTTAGATTAAGAATCAAATTCAAATTTTATGTGCCTAGAAAAGAACTTAACCAAACAATTGAGCAATTGATTTATTTTTCCCAAACATCTATTCAAGACTTAATTTGATGTTTGAGGTTCTGATTTTCCATGACTAAAAAGAGCATACTTCTCTAATCAAATTACAAATTGGAGAGAAATCAGATTTAAATTCCTAAAATTACCAAGAAAAATACATTGTTTAGTTGAACTATGCAAAGACAACCTACAAAACCACTCATTAGTAGTTTTTAATGTCTTTACTACATCTCTTTGGCCAAGGAAGTCTTCAACAATGTCCTACAAGAACTTGTTAGGCTTCTTAATGATCAAATTTGCCAAAAACACTCAAACTTAGTTGATTAGTCATCAAATCAAGTAGTTATGCAAATTAGCTAACTAGATGTGATCCTTAAATTTCCTAAATGTGATCCTATTTCCTAAATGTAATTATGAAATAACCAAATGTGAGTAATTACCCCAAAGACGATCCAGGATTTAGTAAATGCGAGTCTTCCTAGATGTGACTCAGGATTCCCCAGATGGGATCCCCTTTACCAAATGTGGATCTTCTCCTAAAATAGAGTTAAATATGTCAATCAATCAGCTCAAAATAATGAAAAATATGGGGCTAGGCCCTACGTTGGGAGCTCAAAATGTGTGTGAATATTGTACCTGCAAAGCTACAACACAACACCTTAATATGTAATTACATCAATGGTTAGCTACATCAAATTTAATTGGAAAGCCTAAAGAAACCAAAGAAATCGACATATTGCTTCCTATTTAGAAAGAGTATAATCAAATGTAAATGAAGCTATTTAGTATCCAATTCAAACTTAAAACATGATTCATTGATTCATTTAAGCATAATTGAAATGTTTTCTAATTAGATATCAAAGCATGAAATCAATTTGGCAGCATAAGATTGGATAAGAATTCTAAAATCAGGACCCTCTTGAGCTCAAAATTTAGTCCTTTTATGGAGGAGAAGGTGAAATGGAGGGTTCAGATCAATCTATGAGGAGATGTGAGGATTGAAACTTAGTTGATCCATGTGAGTAAACTCGCATTGTTCCATGGATTGAATTTCCATGTGCAAGTGATGAGTTGTAATTGAGAGTATTTATTAATTGCCTTTTAATTAATTACTTTAGCCAAGGAATTTAATGGGGTTGATTTGATTAAATAGTCTAAGGTAATTAATGTGAGGTAGTGATAAATCACTTTGATTTGAGGGATTATCTTGATTTTAATGAATTATTCCAATAATCAGATAGTTGGATAGACATAATTGAGAGAATGATCACATTTAGGGAAAACAAGGTCCTTGGTTAGATTAGACCAATTTAGGGTGATTACAGAAAGACAATAAAGTTGTAGAAAAGATTCTAAGATCTTTGCCCACATGTTACAATGAGAAAGTTGTTTCTATTAAGGATTGTGAACTATAAGAGTCATTTCTAGAGAAGTTGTGATAGGGAGACTCTGTGCCTATGAGATGACTACACTTAGTAAGGAACTTCCAAAGGTTGAGACTGCATTTAAAGCCAGTGTGACTAAATATGACTAGGAAGAAAGCTCTACAAAGATAAAATTAAAAAATTATGCTAAAGATTGGGAAGAGATCATGAAGGAAGAGATAAAGATTGATGAACTTGAAGCCTTGATTGCAAGAAGACTACCTAAGGGCTCTAGTAAGTATGAAGGAAAGTTACCTTTGAAATGCTTCAATTGTAATAAGATTGGTCATATTGCATCTAGATGTCCAAAAAAAACTCTAAGGATAGTAGAGACAAGTCTAAGTAATATAATTCTAAGGGTCATATCAAAATTTATGCTGCTGAAGAAGGTGTGACTGATGATGCGTCTATTTCTAGTGAGGATGAGAATGTGTTTATTGCTATTAAAGAAGATAATCCTAATGAATAAAAAGCATTGGTTTCATGAGTTGTTAAAAGAGATGAATGGGTCATTGTTAGTGGATACTCACATCATATGACTGGTGATAAGGATAAGTTTTTGAAGCTTGAAGACTATGATGGTGGTGTTAATAGATTTGGTAACAAAGATCCTTGTTTGATTAAAGGAAAATGATTTATCACTCTTTATGGTAAAAAAAAATATTGAGGATGTCTTGTATGTTGACAGTTTAAGTCATAATTTGATGAGTGTTGGATAGCTATTGGATAAAGGTTAAAAATTGGAATTCATGGCTGGAATCTGTAAGATCACTAGAAGTATAGGAAATCTTATTGCATTAGGTACACAAAGTGCTAGTAATCTATTTCATTTGAAAAATGTTGAGAATAAATGTTTGATTGCTAAGACTGATGACATTTGGTCATAGCATAGAATATTTTTTCATGTGAAATTTGATAATATTGTGAAATTTAGCACTACTAATGTTGTAAGATATTTTTCCTAAACTGGTGAAGCCTAACAATATGTGCAAAGAATGTCAATTGGGTAAAATGACTAGATCTACTTTCAAGAACAAGACATACTCTTTGAATGGATTGTTTGATTTGGTTCATATAGATCTATGTGGTCCTAATAAGAAATAAGCTATTATGGTGAAAGATATTTTATGTTTTTTTATTGATGACTATTCAAGAATGATGTGGATTACATTTCTAAGAGAGAAATCAGAAGCTTTTCAAAAATTTTAGATATTCAAGATGATGGTAGAAACAAGATCTGGAAAGAAATTAAAATGCCTAAGATCAGACAGAGGTGGAGAATTTACATCTGGTGAGTTTTATTCATTTTATGAAGAACATGGGATAAAGAGATAGATTTCTTCTTTGCAAACCCCATAGTAGAATGGTGTTGTAGAGTGAAGGAATAGGCCTATCCTAGACACAACTTTGACTATAATGATTGAAAGTTATGCAAATATACTGGAGAGAAGCAATGTGCACCGTAGTATATACTTTGAGCTAAGTATATATTAGATAGGGAACTGGTAAGAGTCCTTATAAACTATGGTATGGTCATATTCCTACAGTGAAATACTTTAGAATTTTTGGGAGTAAATGCTATATAAGAGAGATAAGGATATTAGAAAGTTTGATCCTAGAAGTGATGAAGAAATATTTATTGGATATTCTATAAAGATCAAATCATATAAATGTTACAACCACAGACTGAAAAAGATTGTTGAAAGCAAAAATTTCAGATTTGATGAGAATGTGTAGAGATGAGAAAGAACTTTCTGGTATGACATAACTAAAGAAGACAATTAGATTATGTAAGTGCAAAATCAGAATCAGGATGGATCATAAAAGCATAAAGTACCAATGTAAAATGAAGTGGATATTGACACCGAAGGGTCTGCTACATATTCTACACTGAAAAATCCATGGTATGTAAGGATTAATCATTCTAAAGATATCATTATTGGTGATAAGAATATAAGTGTGCAAACTAGAGGAAGAATTGCTAGGGATGAAACATGTTTGTTGTCTGAATTAGAACCTAAAGATATAAAAGAAGTATGTATTCATGAATTTTGGATGAAATAAATCAGAGAAGAACTTGATTAGATTAAGAAGAACAAGACTTGGATCCTTTTTCCTAGACCTAGTGACAAAAATGTGCTCGTGACTAAATGGGTATTCAGAAACAAGTTGAATGAAGATGATAAAGTAGTTTGAAAAAAAGCAAGATTAGTATGCAAAGGATATTCATAGATGTAAGGTATTCACTTTACATACACCTTTTCTCCTATATCTATACTTGAAGTTGTTATATTAATTATTTCATATGCAGCTTACAGAAAATTTAAAGTCTATTAGATGGATGTTAAGTCTACATTCTTAAATGGTGAACTAGAGGGAGACGTTTATATTGAGTAGCATGATGGTTTTACTCTAACAAAGGAAGAATACATGGTTTGTAAATTGCATAAAGATTTGTATGGACTAAAGAAAGCTCCTAGAGCTTGGTATGCCAGATTAGACAGGTATTTGACAAAGATTGGTTTCAGCAAGGGTACTGCAGATAGTAACATATATTTTAGAATTTCTAAAGATAATATCTTGATTGTTGAAGTATTTTTTGATGATATTGTATTTGAAGGTAATAATAAGATGAGAAGAGGTTTTTTTGATGAGATGAAAAAATAATTTGAGATTTCTATGATATGTGAAATAAAATTCTTTCTTGGATTGCAAATTACACAATTAGATAAAGGAATTTTTATCACACAGTCCAAGTATGTTAGAGAATTGCTGAATAAATTTGGTATGGAAGATTCAAAACTAGTAGGAAATCCTATGGTTACTAGTTAAAATTTAACCAAGGATGATGATTCCCCTTGTGCTAATTAGACATTATACAGATCTGTGATTGGGGGACTGCAATATCTAACTCATTCTACACCAGACATATCAAAAGATGTTTGAATTGTTGCAAGATTTTAAGCTAAACTAAAGGAATCACATATAGTTGTTAAAATAATTTTCAGATACTTAAGGGGTACACTTGACCATCGATTATGGTATGGAAATGATGATGATTTTACTCTATGTGCATACACTGATGTTGATTGGGTAGGTAGTGTTGATGATAGGAAAAGTAATAGTGGAGGTGCATTCTTTTTGGGTGAGAGACTAGTTGCTTGGACTAGTGAAAAGTAGGATTGTATTTCTCAATCTACTATTGAAGATGACTATGTTGTTGCCGCAATAAACTATAATAAAGTTTTTTGGATGAACCAAATGCTAAAAGATATAAGGATAAACATTGATCAACCTATTTTTATTTATTGGGATAACTCTAGTGCTTTAAATATCTCAAAGAATCTTGTGTTACATTCAAGGAAAAAACATATTTCTATTATGTTTCATGTCTTCAGGGATAAAGTCAGTGAAAAGGAAGTGAAACTAGAATTCGTGTCTACTAAGGAACAGATTGTTGATATCTTTACAAAGCCTTTGTCGAAGGATACATTTGTGTATCTCAAGGAGAATCATGGGGTGATAACCCCTCCTTATCATAATTAATGATGTTGAGGATGACATCAGTCGAGAAAACCTATCATAATATTATTCATTGGATTGATGAGTTTGGGGACTACTCCTTAGGGGGAAGAAGTATTATGGTTATTATGATTTGGTACTGATATTTTACTACTTTTACCTTCTTGAGGTGAGTTCAGTTCTTTATGATGTATTTTTTCCTTTGTCATTGATGTCAAAGGGTGTATATTGTGTGTGAAAATAGAAGTGATTATTGTTATCTCTAAAAAATGCACTCTTGCTGAGTCTCTGAACTTAGCTTTCTAGAAAAACATGGGAACACTCCAGAGTCGTGGGCTACTCAAAGTTGGAGTGAATCTCCAGATTCTAGGTTGGTTCCTATATGTTGATTCACCTAAAAATTACTAAAACTTAAGCTTTGAAAGAAAAGGGATAAGAAATGATAATCTGGAAATGACTGGAATAAGACTTAAAAGGTGATGCACCAAGATTATAAGGACAATAATGTCATTTAAGTACAATGAAGCTTAAAATAATCTAACTGTAGGATACAACCTTGAAATGATAACTTGAGTATAACAGTGCTTCGTAAGACGGTCTAACAACAACAATTAGAAGGAAATTATTCACAACTAATAACTAAAGTCTTCACACAACTTATAATTTGTACAAATATTCACTTATCAAATGTGTTGTAAGGAGATATACATTAAAGGATTTTAGAACAGAAACACAAAAATTAACATCAATCAATGATAAGAACACAAAAAATAAGGCTCAAAATAGATCCAATATGTAGGCTATATTATGCTCCAAAGCCAAAATAGTCATATATCTCTGAAATAGTTACAAGAAAAATACAAAATGTTAAGGACTTAAAATAAGTCACTAAAACACTAGCTACATAAAATCCCAACTCCTTTATGAGATCAGTAAAGCATACACAATGTAAAGGAATCAAAATAAGTCACTTGGAAAAGGTTGCCTCCAATCTCTGAACTCCCAAAATGAGTACAAATGAGGGAATATATCATCCTCAAGTTCCCCCCAAAATTCTCATAAAGAAAGGAACTAAATTTTAAGAATGGGGTCGAATAAAATAAAATAGCCCCAAAAAATAGGAACGAGATCTTCCCAAAAGGATCTTAGAGAAGTGGAAGAGTCTTGTTTGATTAAGAACTCAGGAGGAAAACTCTAGAAATTCTCTTCCTTCTCTTGTATCTTCTCCAAGTGTTTATGAGCTCTCCACATTTATTTTCCATGTAAATAAATCACATGTAATTGGTACCCATCATGTCCTCATTGTTTTGAATGCCCACATCAATCATTCATTGGCTCCAGAATCATGGCAGTACCTACCTTTCCCTCATCAAAGTCATGGAAAAACACTTGTACATGTGGCTCCCAGTCTCTATGTCTTGGCCCAAACAACTATTCCATATATAAGCTTGTGACCTAGTGAAAAGCCATGAACCATACCATCTGAGACCCGCAGCGCCAAGTCGCTAGCTCTTGGCCTAAAAAAACTAACTGCATCATTACTTGAGACCTCATGGTCAACATCTCTTTGTTACCATCGTGACCTCATCTCAAACTCTCCATCATTTCATGCAATCTTCCTTAACCATTGTGAGATGAAAATTGGAGCCTTTAATTCAAATAAACTGCCATGTGTAAATTGTGCGCTAAATCTCTAACTGTCCTCTTGACCACCTTGCAACCCTCGCTATACCGTGACAACTCTCCATGTGGCACCCTATCGCTAAATCTCCAACCTAAGAATAATATTGTCTTTCATCCTGTGAGCCAGTGATGAGTAACCAAAAACTGTTAGTCGTCAACTTTCCAATATTTTATGTTACTTTTACTAACATTCACGAGTTGGAGACAACCATTACTTCAACATTCTGGACAAGTGGAATTCTTTCACTAGCTCTCCAACTAAAAACCTAACCACCTTTAACACCTGAGAGCTAGCGATAACCATTGATCTAACCTTATCACCGTCGCATTTGAACCTCCACCTGGAAGTTGCTTGCTAACTCTCCAGTCTGACAATAATATTCCTTTTCATCCCGCAAGCCACCAACAACCATCAATCTTTCCTTATCACTGTCACATCTGGATGTCCACATGTAATCTTATTACTAACACTCCAACCTAAGATAATATTCATTTTCATCCCGTGATCCAGTAACAACCATCGATCTTCCAGATATGTGGAAGTGTATCACTAACTCAAGTCTGACATTTATTAATTGCTCATGACCTCGCGACAACTGCTACTCACAAGCTCTTTGTTTGATCTATTGACTATCTTTAACCACTGTGACCCAACAACAACTACCAATCATAAGCTCGTCAACATATTATACTATGTTCCATGACTATCGCGACCTCGTGACAACTAACAACAATTTCTTTTCGCGAGCTCTCCACTATTATGTCTAACCACCTAGGAAACTTGTGACCTCGCGACCAAAAATTGATGTCACCTCCATGGGCCCCTCTTTGACTACCACATCACTAGCCACCTCATCATCTTCATCACCACTTTGTGCCATGTGGCATGCATTCATTTTATGCCAATCTTCCTTGACCGCCACATCACCTTAGGTGCACAAAATATTCCAAGTCAACCACCATTTGTCCACCACACATGCCTGAGACTCCTACCAAAAGGTGTGTGCCTTTTTGGAACTTCTAATGTGTGTGCCTATGTACAATAATAACAAGTTACCCCTAGACATGATCAATATGGGATAAAACCCTCTTAATAAATTTTGTCTTGATTATGGGACTGTACCTACATGTTATTGTGCTCTTTGTTCCTTTTTTGTTTCTACATTTTTCCTTTTCTACACTTAACATGTAGCTGATAGGTATTCATCCTCTGACAAGTGGATGTTAGATTCTTCATTCCTTAACTTGCCAAATGCAATCAACTCTTCCTGTTTTGAACCAAAGGTAACATTCCTGGTGACCTCTTAGGGGTGTTTGCTTGCTAAAATAATCAAGATCAGTTGCCTTGCATATCCATTGGGCACAAATTTATATTACCTTGAAAATTGAAACCTTCTCAATTGAAAAATAAAACACACTTGCTGAAATAAAACACACCAAATGAAAAACTTAAAACTAAATGTTGCATTTATGATACCTCCATTAGATAACTATGTGTATGCACCCTAAAATAGTCACCTAGACTATGGGCCCCCATTCTTCAATTTATCAAATGACAGAATCAATTTATCAAATTCCTGAATCAATGCTTTGCAACATTTTAATTCAATTCAATTTCCTTGATCAAATCGTAATTAATTCAATTATTTCAATATTTCCTAAGGTTTGATCATTTCATCATTTATCTTATTTAATTAAAAGAAAATAATTTCTTTTTATTAAATAAAATAATCTTATTAATTAAAAACTCTTTGTAATTAAATAATCTTATCTTATTTAATTAAAATCTCTCTTAATTAAATAATATTATCTTATTTAATTAAAATATCTCTTTTAATTAAATAAAATAATCTTATTTAATTAAAAGAAAATCCCTCTTTTAATTAGATAAAACCCCCACTTAATTCTTTTTTCTACACATCTTCCTAAGTGGTGGGCTTTTTCCCTCTTAATCATAGCCTTTGATTTTGCCTTTTGAAGATATGAGCACATGGATCAACCGAGATTTAATCTCCACCATTGCTCATTTCTTTTTACCTCTTAATCTCTACCGTCCATTGCTCTTTAAAAGGAAACCTCTCCTTCTCATCAAGATATAGAATTTTTATGTTATTGTTATGTTGCAGGCTTGGAGAGAAATTTTGGAGGAGAGTTTGAGCATTTGAGATTGAACCATGCAACATCTTCTTCTTGTCTTCTTCTCTCATGCATTCATGAAAATCCATTTAGAGTAGCTTCATGTTAATTTAGATTCATATTTCCTTTCAATAGTTTAAGCTTGCATATTTCCTTCATAGATTAATTTTCATATCCCCTTTCATGCATTGTTATCATATAGATTAGTTTACTTTCATGCATTGTTATCATATAGAATAGTTTCCATTTTCATTTGCAATGCATATTTGATGATCATGGAGACTAGAATTCTTGCTCTTTCTCTTTGAATCTCTCATTTTATGGTGTACTTGCATGGGCATAACTAGGTCTAAACTGAGGGCCTTCATCACAAACCCTTGCACTCCATGAATAGGGAGCTATGAGTCACCATTTGAGACCTCATTGTTGAGCAATATTGGATATAATGACTCATAGAAGTGTCGTATTTTCAGCACACATTTTTGGCACCCACCGTGGGGCAACCCACCTTTACATGCTGGTTTTGATTAGTTTTGGAGCTAACCCCCTTATGCAGATTTGCTTGGAGACAAAAACCCTATATTTTCAAAGATTTGATCATATCTCCCAAATGGCTTGGTGTTTCAGTATGAATGTTTTTTTGCAGGTTGGCAACATATCATAAAAGCTTTAGTAAAAAATTTAGAATTTTATGAGGTATTGTGAATTTTTAATATTTTTTTCTTTATTTCTCATAATTTTTTTTTTTTTGGCACAAATCAGCATATTTTTCATAAATTTTTACATTTTCAGAAATGTATTTAAATTTTACAGGGGTCCATTCTTTGTGTTTTAGATTTTGATGCAATATCATAGCTCATTTGGTCAATTTATGAAAACTAGTCTATTTTGGGAAAATGACTCCCTAGGGAACAAATGAAAAGATCTTTTTAAAATTCTGACATTTTTGGAAAGCTCTCTATTTTTTAATAAGGGTCTCTTTTCTGCATTTAGGGTTTGGGATCCGAATTCATTTCATATAGGTCCAATCTTGTTGACTAGGTCAAAAATCAAAATTAAAAGAAGGGCATTTAATGATTAGCTTGCACTTATTTTTCACATGGTTCAATGCATGATATGAGTTGTCATTTAGATTATTTGCTAGTTATTATTGCTCCTAACAATTAATTTTCAGATCTAACCCTAGGGTTTGCATAAGTTGAGTATACATTGCATATCTTGTTTGTTGTTTGCGGTTTGCTGTGTTTTTCTGATTTTTATTTCTGAAATAGCTTAACATGTGGTTTGCAGGACGTTGAAAAGAAGACTCAAATAAAGACTACTGACGAATCATCTTGCAAGTTTCCTTGATCGATAGCATGCTAAAGTTTGTACTTGCATTTTGTTTTTTTTATTAGAATAGGAACCCACAGGCAAGACTTCTAAAATAAACTTCTATTTTGGTATTTTAGGAATGACAATGATGTTAGGAAACTATGCTCTCACCCTTTTGGGATGATAAAAAATCCAGAAGCATTGTTGTCATTTTATTATGTGTTTTAAGTATATTTTAGATTGTAATCCTAATAATTATATGAATGTATCCTCTCCCCTTGCCTTTATGGATCTTGGGTGTAAGAGAAACTCATATAATTCTTTGATTTCACAAGTGACCTTTCTTGGAGTTGGTAAGCTAGAAACCATCCTTGTTGAGAAGATAAAACTTTAAGATCCTTTGATAAAACACTTGGAGAGTTTTGGTAATCGCTTGTACATCCACTTTCATAAAAATTCAAATTCAATCAATATAACTTGTGTAAATCATCCTCCTGAACCATATGTGTTAGGGTATTCACCCGTTCATTGGGCACCTCTATGGCAGTGTTGGTTTACACCCCTTGCAAAATTCTATCTTATCACCTCTCTTTTCGGCAAGTTAATTCCTTTACTATCCTAGTTTGGTACCAATGTTTCTTAGGGTCATCCTATCAGCTAGTACCTTTTCTTTCATGCTAGTTACAACAGGATATGAAGTAGATCAAGGAAAATGACCTCAAGTAGTCTTTAACCAATTACCCTTAGTTCAAACTCACCAAAAATGTAAGGGAAAAGAACTCGTATTTGATCAATCACCTAGGAACAACTCAAAAGTTTGGTTTGATTCTAAGAGTCACCTTAGTGAGTTGGGTACACCCTTAGCATCTTCTCACTTGGATATGGATATGAGTTACACAATGACTCAATGAGAGAGGGAAGACATGGATAAATGCCTTGATGACATATTTGAAAAACATAGAGATACCATTTTGTTTGGTGATTCCTCTCGTGATGATCGACCGGCTTCACCCCTTATCTCAACTAGATATCTAGATGCACACCAAAGGGTTGAGAGAGGTAAGAGGCAAGCCTATCAAGATGAGAAAACACAACATGAAAACCAAGATGAGGAACTTTATGACACTCGCATAAATGCAACATACACCAATAATTTATTTTGACATTTAAGACCAAGTTCACCGCTCAAAACATCTTCAAGATACACGAGTGAAATAATTAAGAGAATTGAGCATGAAAAGAAAGCCTTCCTAGATGAAAAAGCTGAAAAGGAAGAGCAATTTAGACTCCTAGAGTTGGAGAGACAAACCTTGTTGGAAATAGAAAAGAAATCCCTCCAGGAGGAGCAAGATGGACTCTTGGCTCAATGAATCAATGACCAAATTAATAACATGCATGTTAGTGGTGGAAATAACTCTCCTCAATCCACTCCTCCTGGGACTCCATGAAGTGGAAGAGGTTCAAGGATTCCATCACGATCTCCTATCCCTATAGGAAGAAGGGATTCAAGACATGATCATTATAGGAGATGAACATCTCCTAGGAACTCAAAACAACCTTCACAACATGCTCATCATGGTTCACTATATGGGGGTAGTAGCTTGATTTTTGACCTCACCTCCCAAGACTTCATGAAAATGAAACAAGAACCACTCTTCCAAAAATATGTGGAGAAATATTTAGAGAAAAACAAAGACAATTTCCTAGAGAGTTTAATCAACAATGGTGCTAGAGTCCCCCACAACTTTGATGTGGACAAGAATATTAAGAAGCAAGGTCCATCTCAAGAAGAGGAGATCAAAAACTTAAGAGTATGAGGGAAAAGATGTTAGCACCCAAGAATTCATGCTCACTTGATTTAGTTTGTTCTAATCCTTTTGACAAAAGTGTTAACATGAAAGAGTTCCCTAGAAAGGTTGAGATCCCTCAATATGACAAGTATGATGGGAATGGAGATCTACATGATCATGTGTGCCAATTTTTTACCACAAGTTTTGAGTTCCATCAAGAGGAATCGTACCTTATGAGGTTGTTCCCAAGGAGTCTTAAAGGTCAAGCGATGGAGTGGTTCACCAACATAACTCCTCCTGTCAAGACTTTCAAAGATCTTGTCCATAGATTTGTTCAACACTTTGCATACAACAAGATCTATCACCATGTTGGACTTATGCAATCTAAAGAAAAATTAAGGGGAATCCTTTGTCACTTTCTTGCAGAGGTGGAGATGACAATGCTCTCGCTACTCTAGAACCATTCCTAAAAATGAGAAGATTGACATCCTTGTGAGCAACTTGGTTCCTGAAATGCGGTATGAAGTTAGGAAGATGGTTTTTATTCCTTTGACACCATGCTTGAAACCACATGCAGGATTGAGGATGTTTTGAAAGAACAAGGAATTTTGACCAAACATGGAAACAACAAGAACAATGGTCAAAATAACAACAACTCTAACAAGGATAAAGGGAAGAACTCACACTAGAATAGGAACAAACAAGTGGTCAATGATGGAGTTGTGGACTCCTCTCAACCCAAAGATCAAAGTGTGCTCCACTTTTCTAGCGTTGTTCAAGCCATGAAACTCGATGCATCTAATAAAAAAGAGAACAAGCCAAGATACCAAGATAGGCCTAAGAAAGAAATACTTCAATTTTCAAAACTTGGTGACTCTTATGAGGATGTCTTGAAAACACTCATTGCCAACAACCTTGTACATCTTCAAGATCCCACAAAACATTATATACCTTATGTCAAGCCACATTGGTGGGATGAGAAATCCTTTTGTAAGTTTCACAATGGTATTGGACATGACATTGAAAACTGCTAGAAGCTCAAGCATATTATTCAAGATCTCATTGAGAATGGAAAACTTAAGATAGATGGATTGAACACCAACGTCGATCATAAGGCATTCAAAGAATTGTTGCCCAAGTATGAAAAGGGGGAAGCCTTTAAAACTAAGAATGAAAAAGCTGAGATCAATTACACTTACATAGATGTGGAGAATACTATCAACATACTTGTATTTGTAGAAGAAAATGTCAATATGATGAGGGGTAAAGATCCCTACGGTTATGATCTAGACGCGGACTCTCCTTGTATCTTTGATGAAGAACCCATCATGGTGCTAAGGGGTCCTAACTCTAGAGTGTCCTCGCAAAACCTTAATGTTGTCACACAAAGTCAAGGTCCTATTATCATTAGAGGACCCAATTCAAGTCAATCAAGTAAACCTAAGCAAGTGGCATCCAAGAATGTCACCTCAAAACTAGAAGTTAATCCTAAGTCAAGCTATAGTCTTGTTGATCAGTTGCAAAGAACCCCAGCTCAGATTTCAATCTTTGAGCTCTTAGAGTTGTCCCCGAGACACAAGCAAGTCCTTGAGGATGCTTTGCGCATGAAAAATGTCCCCAACAACTTAGACGTCTATCAATTCCAAAACATGGTTAACCACATTGCCAACCCTCATTACCTTACCTTTTTGAAGGATGATGATAAAGCCTTTAGCCACCCACATAATATTGCTTTTCATATTGAGTTCATGATCCATAGAACCCGTGTTAGGCGTGTGTTGATAGATGGAGGTGTTGGGCTTAATATTTGTTCCTTTAGTCTTTTTAAAGAGTTGGTTTATTCTAAAAAATTCATAGATACCAGGAAAAGGATCACTATCAAAGCCTATGATGAGGCGGAAAGAAGTTCCAAGGGGTTGGCCATCCTTCCTGTTAGGATTGGTCCAGTTGAAAAGGATATTTTATTTCAAATAGTTGATGCTGGCCCCCTTGCATATAATATCTTACTTGGTAGACCGTGGATTCATGATATGCAAGCGGTGTCATCTACCTGTCATCAGTGTGTTAAGTTACCCTATAATGTAATAGAGATTTGTATACCTGGGGATAACACTTTATTTGTTAACTCAATTTCAGCAGGGAATCATGTTCCCCTCAATAGAGAAGCAGAAGACTTCGATGCGAACTTAGCTCAATGTAAAGACAAGCTTAAGTCAATAGACCTTGGCATGGGGGGGTATCAACTAAACTCCCTCACAACATTACCAATTTCACCTCAGTCTTATGGAAAGCCTTCAAAGGAAAAGAGACCCTCCTCTTCAGCTATGACTTTATTTGGCATGTTTGTGGAGTCCTTAGTGCCTATTCAAGATGAGAAAGAAGAGACATTTGTTAGAGTCTAGATCTATAGAGAAGAGAAATATATGCACAATGAGAACTTCTATCCCTCTCCTAAGGCTTACAGACAAGGGTATAATTTTGTTAGATAGATGGGCTATCCTGGACATGGCCCTCTTAATCACAGATTGGATGCTAGAGCCAAACCTCTTGATCATGCTCTTTTGGGGCGCAAGTCTAAGAAGCCAGTTGGCCTAGGCTTTGTGAATCACAAAAAACACAATAATCCTATCCTTGATAAGTTAGATAGTGAAGATAAACTAGAATATGTACCTAGTTTGACAAATCAAAAAGACATGTGTGAAGATTGGGTCCCTTCAACTTAACTCCTCTGGGGAGATTCAAATATTCTAGTCGCTCATGTGTTGGTTGTAACTTTAGTACAAGAATCAGATGTAGAAGATCCTTTCAGAGAACGTCAATGAAAGAATCTTGTTCATTTAATGGGAAGAGAGGGTGCTACTCTTGATGACACTAGACATTCCACATCAAGATTTCCCAAACCTTCATGGTGTAAGAATCCTAGTCGTAGTTCAGACAGAAGTTCATATGAGTATGAATGAGACTCCTTCTCAGAGCCTTCCATAGTTGACCTGGATGTTGATTTCATCCACACTTATAGTTCTCAACCTGAGGCAGCTGACGAGTCACATGTAGGATTAGAGGATTCAAGCGCACATGTTTCCTTAGTAGATGATTCTTCACTTGTTAGGATGAATCCTGATTTGGGTAGCTTAGAAGGATACTGGAAGGACTCTGACTCTTTGGTCACCAATGATAATATCATTCACATTTATAACCTTGAACCATTCGTTGACCTGCCTCTTTTTCATCCTAACCTCATTGATTGTTCTCAACACTATCAAGAACCTAAGCTCTTGACATTTCAAAATGATTATGGGATAGCCTGTTACCTAAATGCCATTGAACCCATAGTCTCTTCCACCAGTGAACCGGCTACCAGCATGATAGAGCCAGACATCAAGTACCTTAGTCACAAGATAAAAAGAAAATAAAATCAAAAGAATAGGAGTTCTTATGGTGAAAACCACTGTGTGGCAGTGTCAGAACCAAAAAAAAGTAAAAAGAAATGATGTATCCAAGGGTGGAAACCTCTGTGAGGTGCCTAAGGATGAGGTACTTGATCGTCTCCCTAGCTAATTTTAAGATACATCTTCGGTGCTTATTGAACCAACACAAATAGTCAATTTGGGTACAAATGAGGCTCCATAGATCGTACAGTTGGCTGATTCTTTGTCACCACAATAAAAAGAAGCCTACATTAAGTTCTTATAGAAAAAGAAGATCAACTTCTCATGGAATTATTCAGATATGCCAGGGTTGGACACTAATATTATCATGCATCACTTGTCCATAGCTCCAGGTGTTAAACCAGTTAAGCAAATATTGAGAAAGGTGCATCCTCACATAGCTCTCCTAGTCAAAGAAGAATTAGAGAAACTCTTTGGTGCAAGATTCATAAGAGCTATGGCCTATGTTGAATGAATATCAAACATTGTACCAGTTTCCAAACATGACAAATCCATTCGAGTTTGCACAGATTTTAGAGATGTCAATAGAGCATGCCCAAAGGATGACTTTCCACTTCCCAATATAGACATGATAGTGGATATGACTGCGGGTTATGAGATTTATTCTTTGATGGATGGTTTTTCTGGATACAATCAGATTTAGATAGCTCCTGAAGATCAAGAAAAGACTGCATTCACTTGTGCATGGGGTACCTATTATTGGAACGTTATGCCTTTTGGATTGAAAAATGTAGGAACCACCTATCAATGAGCTATGACAACCATTTTTCATGACATGATGCATAAAAACATGGAAGATTATGTGGATGACACCTTGGCTAAGTCTAAGAAAAGAGACACACACTTAGATGATTTAGAAGTCATTCTAGATCACATGGAACAATTTCAACTATGGTTAAATCCTAAAAAGTGTGCATTTGAATTTACCTCTAGTAAACTACTTGGATTCATCATTTCAGTAAGAGGAATAGAGGTGGACCCTGAAAAAGTCCAAGCAATCATAGATATGCCACCTCCTAGAAACATTAGTCAAATGAGGAGTCTTCAAGGACGTCTTCAATATATAAGGAGATTCATTTCACAATTGGTAGATAGATCTCAACCCTTCAAAAAGAACTTACACAAAGGATTCAAATGTATTTGGAATGAGGATTGTCAAAAGAGCATAGATCAAATCAAGAAATACTTGGCAAATCCTCCTATTTTAATGCCTCCTGTCTTAGGGAAACCACTTATTCTATACATTTCAGTGATAAAATATTCCTTGGGGGCATTACTAGCTCAACTTGATGAGCATGGGAAAGAAAGAGAAATATACTACATTAGCCTCACTCTTGTTTCATATGAGGCTAACTACACCAGTATTGAGAAAGCTTGCCTTGCAGTTGTGTTTGCTTCCCAAAAGTTGTGACATTACATGCTTGAACACACTATACACCTCATAGCAAAGATAGATCCACTCAAGTAATTGCTAGGTAAGGCTGCCCTCACAAGTAGACTTTCTAAATGGATGATGATCCTTTCAGATTTTGACATAGAGTACATTGAGCGTAAAGCAATCAAATGAAAAGCCATAGCAGATCAATTGGTTGATTGCCCATTGAAATAAACTGCACCTATTCAAGTTGACTTCCTAGATGAGCACCTCATGTATATGACTGAAATAACATGGAAGATGTTCTTTGATGGATCCTTTAAGAAAAACGGTTTAGGAGCTGGTGTGTTGTTTGTTTCTCCTCATGGGTACATGATTCCTAAGTCTTACAAGTTATTGTTCCCATGTACAAACAATATTGCTTAATATGAAGCTTTAACAAATAGACTTAAGATGACCATAGAATGGAGAATCACAGATTTACACATCTATGGGGATTCACAGCTGATAATCAACCAAGTTAATGATGAGTATCAAACAAAAAATGAGAAATTGGTACCTTACAAGAAAATGGTTGATTCCTTGAAATGATACTTCACATTTGTCACATTTTAGAAAATCCCTAGAGAAGAAAACAAATCAACTGATGCTATGGCTACACTTGCTTCACTCCTTCAGTTAGAGCAACACGAATCCATATTTGAATTCCTAGTGGAAGAGCTACATCACCCTATCTATGACTCCCCAAAAAGCCATGTCATTTGTACCCTTATTGGTCATGAGTCATCCCGTTATGGTGCCATTTACTCATACCTTCATGATGACATTATACCTGAAACCTTTAACCGATATGAATGTAGAAACCTTACCGAAAATGCCTCTTGCCATTCCCTTATCTCTAGTGATTTGTATAGGAGGGGTCTAGATGGAACACTTCTTAGATGCCTAAAAAAGGAAGAATCTGACCAAGCGTTAGTTGACATCCATGAGGGAATCTATGGGGGACATTCCAATGGTCTTTCCATGGCCCAAAGGTTTCTTAGGGTGGGGTACTATTGGCCTATGATGCAGATTGATGCAACAAATTTTGCAAGTCATGTGAAAAGTGTCAAAAACATGGTAACCTGATACATGCTCTAGGCAGGGAGCTCATTCCTTCTATATCTCATTGGCCATTTCAGCACTGGGCCTTTGATCTTGTTGGGAAGATTCATCCCAACTCATCAGGTGGACACAAGTTTATTATCACTACTAATGATTACTTCACTAAATGGGTAGAAGATGTCCCACTTTCTGTTGCCTCGGGCAAGACAGTTTCTCTATTCATTTAGAACCATAATATCTTTCGATATGGAGTGCCTTTCAAGATTATCACTGAAAATAGAGGTCAGTTCAAAAATAAGGACCTTAAACAAATCTACAAGAAATTCAAGATTAAACAACATTGGTCCTCCATTTACTTCCCGCAAGGAAATGGTCAAGCAGAGGCATCAAACAAAACCATTCTTAAAATCCTACATAGAACAGTTTGTAAGAATGGTAGAGATTGGCAATTACAGACAAATCCAGCTTTGTGGGCCTATAAAACAAATATTTGTAATCCTACTGGGGCTACTCCTTTTTCCCTTGCATATGGCACTGAAGCAGTGTTACCTTTGGAGGTTGAGATTCCTTCACTTAGAGTTTCCCTCAAAGGTCTAGTTATAGATGAAGACTACCACACCATGAGACTTCAAGAGTTAGAAATTCTAGATGAGAAACCTCAAGCATTATTTGACCATACGAGGGTTTATCAAAAGCGCATGTCCAAAGCCTTCAACAAAAAGGTTCTCCCTAGAGTATTCCAAGTAGGAGATCTTGTCCTATGTGAAAATCCTAAGAATCAACACCATAGAGATCAAAAGGGTAAATTTGAACCTAATTGGCTTGGAACTTACATCATTACAACAAATTTTGGGTCAGGTTCTTATTTACTGTCCACAGTAGAGGGAGAGAAGCTTCATGATCCTATCAATGTCTTGCACCTGAAGAAGTTCTATCCATGATTCCCATTCTGTCTGGGGGCACCTTTTGTACATAATTATTGATCCTGAAAAAATCCAAAAAAATAATATATTGTCAAAAAGTTCTAAAAATAAAAAAATGTCCTAAAAAAATGATCATCTTAGTGAAAACCTAGCAATAGGCACTTTGATGTATCTCCAAACAAATTATATATTCCAAAAAAAAATTTCAAAAAATTTCAAAAAATTTCAAAAATTGAAAAAGAAAAAGAAAAAGTGCCTTGGTGAAAACCTGGAAACAGGTGCCTTGGTAGCAAAACATTGTAATAAAATCCAAGTGGTGAAAACCTTGAAATAGGCGCTACTTGAGGCCTTTGCACCCCTATTTCTTAGCGCGTGTCCTCGACACTTAGCCTTTCTCCATCCTGCCTTGTCCCTATTGCCTGGGTCTGGAATTGGTCTTTGTCTTTGTCTAGGGGGCATAACTATGTTAGCTTTGGTATCTTGGATGCGTTAGTCTTTAGGAAATCTCACCCAAATGGTGTTTTTCAACACCAACCCAACTATATTTTTCAACACAACCCTTGACATCGAGTGTTTTTCAACACTTATCGGTTTGGTCTTACCAAGTTTTGTCATGTGATCTTACCTACTTGCAAGCATTCAATCCTTATCCTCAGAACTTAGTATCAGTTAACACACTTAAATTTTTAAACACAACACTTAATGCTTGAGCTATGTCATGATATTTTCTTTGTGTGCTGATTGTTATTGATTTTTGTTGAGTCTCCTTGTCTAATAAGTCTCTCCGAGATGCATAGCTAGAGGACTTGGGGCATGGGGCATGTTTTTACTTACTTTCTGCTTGTGGGTGTGGTCTTGAAACTCTCGAGTGTCTCTTGTTGTTCCCTTGAAACACTTAGGAGATTTGAGGCATCATCCTTGACTATTTTTTTTGCACAACCATTCTTCTGGTCATCCTGGCATCTATGCCTTGATGCGAGCGTGGTTTTTCTACATTAAATTGGGTAAGCTAAAATCATAGTCATCTTCACGTTTATGTCTTTGATTCTTATGTTAAAATCTTTCCACATTCCAATTCAATATAAATCTCATTCATATCTTCATAGTTGGGTTTGTGACTAGTGATGATTGTGTGATTTTCCGATATCCGTTAATAATGGCCCAATAATGAAAATAAGTTCCTTAAAATTCTCTGATGAATGATGAATACAAAATCCTATGTTACAGTTTCTCTATTGCAAGTACACCTTTGCATTTCCATGTAGGTTTCATTGTTAGACTTCATGTTAATTTACATTTTTAGGCTGCATTATGAGTTTGAGAGGGTTTTTCCCTCATCTTGCAGTGTGGACTTTTAATCAACTATGATCATGTTTTGATCTTCATTTCCTTATCCTCTTTCGTGATCTTAATCAAAATTTTCTATCTTAAACAGTTGATTGATTTTGGGGCATTCTCTTTCTTAAAAGAAAATTCTCTTTCTTCTCTCCATTTCTTTCCACCTCTTCCAAACTTCTATCTTCCATTCGCTTTCACCCCACTTCTTTTCTTCTAATTCAACCTTGGGGCATAATATTTCATGCTTGATGATCTAGCTTGGTTCTGTGATCCTTATATATTTCATCTTACATCAAGAACCTTATCTTTAGTTCGATTTGATCAAATTTATCAATTTGTTGTTTTCCCTCTATCTCATTTTGATTTCAATCACGAGGGGGTAGTACCTATCAAACTTCAATCCTTGATTCAGCTTTGTTAATCCTATCAATTACTCTGCTTGGGGTAACCTTGCTTAAGATTCTTATCTTGGACATGTTAATTACCTATTTATAGGGGTGTTGACCTTGTCTTTTTCAATCATCTTATCTTTGTCCTGATGTGTTCCCGTCCGTCGATCACACGTCAGTGTTGTTTTGTGATCCCAAATCAATCTCACACTTTAACTGCATTCTTTGACTACATATGTTCCCATAAAGATCACAAATTAGTCAAAGAGGGGCAAATGTATGCACCCTAAACTGGTTGCCTAGACTATGGGCCCCCATTCTTTATTTTATCAAATGACATAATCAATTTATCAAATTTTTGAATCAATGCTTTGCAACATTTTAATTCAAATCAATTTTCTTGATCAAATCGTAATTAATTCAATTATTTCAATATTTCCTAAGGTTTGATCATTTCATCAATTATCTTATTTAATTAAAAGAAAACAATTCCTTTTTATTAAATA
>MU227200.1:1736136-1768891 GCA_018584345.1 Thuja plicata | reverse complement strand
GAGTTTGAGCATTTGAGCTTGAACCATGCAACTTCTTCTTCTTGTCTTCTTCTCTCATGCATTCATGACAATCCATTTAGAGTAGATTCATGTTAATTTAGATTCATATTTCCTTTCAATAGATTAAGCTTGCATATTTCCTTCATAGATTAATTTGCATATTTCCTTTCATGCATTGTCATCATATAGATTAGTTTACTTTCATGCATTATTATCATATAGAATAGTTTCCATTTTCATTTGCAATGCATATTTGATGATCATGGAGACTAGCATTCTTGCTCTTTCTCTTTGAATCTCTCATTTCAAGGTGTACTTTCATGCGCATAACAAGGTCTAAATTGAGGGCCTTCATCACAAACCCTTGCACTCCATGAATAGGGAGCTATGAGTTGCCATTTGAGACCTCATTCTTGAGCAATCTTGGATATAATGACTCATAGAAGTGTGTCACATTTTTAGCACACACCATGCATTCTTCATAGAAACAAGCCATGAGGTTCTCTTCTATGCATGATACACACTTTTTTGATTGATGTATAATAGGGAAAATATTTATAACTATAAACAAACTAACTAGAACTGAAACTTGTGCATACCATCACTTATTGAAATCTGAAATTGAACAACCACACCGAAAGCATAAACAACTAACCTACTATTACCATATCCAGATCACCAGCTTAGATAAAACCATTGTGAGGCTGGTTAAAATAACTATCTATCTTCCTTATTCCAAAATGCTTAGCTCTTTCACAAGTAACCAACAGGATCTGAACTATGAAAATAATTATGATGAAATGTTGTAATGGCACCTGATGAATGAAATGAGGCATACCTGTCCACTCATACTTATCATTCTATAGTTCCTCAGGTGAAACCTCATGACCAGGTTCATGTATTATATCCTGTGGTCTATTAACCTCCATCCAGGCTATATGCTTAATAGAACAGGCTCTTGAACACACAAAAACTAAAGAATCAACACTAACCTCTTGTTGATGTGCAAATCTCTATTGTATATTTTGATCAAGATGAACTTATACCCTTTTTTCAACCATTTCATAAGTATCAATCTGCTATTCCAATTCATCTATTTCAAGTGGATCAAATAGAATGAAAGGTTCCTCAAATGTATCATGTTGAACATGGATTTATTGCTCAAAAGGTTGTTGCACCTTATGCCTTTCTGGAATTGGTTCCTGAGTAATGTTGGTCCCACTTTAGATTCTAGACAAATAAGCTCTTGATTTTTTATCTACTTCCCAACACCTATCTATGCAAGTAATATCTATACATCTTCTTGACTTTCATCAATAAAATCAGGGAGTTTTATGAACAAGTCAAATACAACTTCATGCTCCTGTTGAATATAACTAGGTAAATCATTAAACCAGAGAGAAAAAACTTCAACATCATCAAAAACCTTCTCTACAACCTTAGGGATCTCTTCACTTCCCTATAGTAGATTTGTCTCATCATTTTGAACACCATATGCATGCATATCATGAAGCAAAACATAATATTTATTCTCACTATATTCTCCCTTTTCTTTCTCTTCATTTTGAGAATTCAAACTTTCATTAAATCTTTGAGGTTTTATATTTTCAATAATCTCTTCATAGGTTATAATCTTCTCAAGGATAGATTCATTGTAGCTTGATAATGCATTCTTGTTACTTAGAATTTGGCAACCAATGGACTTAGGTGACTCACCTTGTATAAAATTTGAAACCCTAACCATGTGGTCCTCCCTTTTTTCAAATAACAGTTGCATCCTCTCATGTTCCTTGTTTAACTCCTTCATTGAAAGTGCTAAACCAGTATCAAGACTAAAATTAAAAAAAATCCAAAGTGGTGGGTGGTTTCTCTCTTTCCTTTACAAGGTTTGGCATAACATCCCTTTTATCACGAATCATATATTTACCCAATCCATAAAATGTCATATGATTGAAAGTTTGTTCATTCTATGGTTGTGGTGTAACTTGCACCTTATGAGAAATATTTTTCTCCTTACTCTCCTGGGATACATTCTACTATGACCTATCATTGTTCTGAAGTGAGAGGGCATGGTTGATCATAGCTTTTGATCAATTAGTCCAATGAGGAGATAAATTATAAGCAAAACACTGATCTTCATCATGTACTAAATTATCGTGAGCAACTGCAAGCTCTTTTGATGAACTCTAAATGTTGGGGTTGTAGGGTTGACTAGTGCTTTGAGTAAAATTTCTTCTTTGTTCATGTTGATAAATCTGATAATTAGGCTTATTTTCATGATATGATGCTTGATAAGACATATTCCCATGATTTATATTCTTATTTTTATCTAAATTGATCAACTTATAGCCAAACATTTGGAGCATACCTTTAATTTCTTTTTTAAGTTCTTGAAATCCTTAACTGGGACTGTTACAACATGCTCTTCAACTATAATTTGATTAATAAATAATTGAACAAATGGAACACCAACTATAACCGGAGGTAAATCATGTGTATTTGGTTGTATCTCTGCAAGATATGGAGTTTGAAGCCTAGGAGGAATCTTACTGGCCTGTATCAAACTATTCTCCCCTCTGACCGCAATGTCAAATGCAGCTGGTAAAGTATTACCTCCCATTGATTATATCTCCATGAATATATCATTGTCTAATGCCTTAAGATAAAACAAGAAAGCATAAGAATTAGAAGGATTTACCCATACTAGAATTTTGTTCCATGACCTCTGAAAGTGGTAATTGAAATTTGTCATCAACTCATTTGGAACCCTCCTTATTGTTCCTAACTACTCTACCAACAAAAAATGATTTGACTTATCCTCAAAATGATGATTCAATTTCTATCCTAACTCATCCCATGTATCAATTGAATTCACATGTAACCCTCTGACCCAGACTAAAGCTTTTCTCTTCAATGAATCTATCAAGAGCTTCAATGTAATGTCATGATGAGTTATCTGATGTATACCACATAATGAAACAACATGCATGATGTGTTCAATAGCTTAAAATTGATCCTCCCCTATGAAAAATGGAAGACCTTTAAGGGTTGCTCTTGGAATATCATGATGTTGTTGAATATTTAAAGGTCTTCCCAGGTTAAATGCCACAAATTGTAGATTCATTTCCATTGAAGGTGAAACTTGGTAAAACTAAATTCACCATGGCTAACTGTACTTCATTTTGCCTTCCAAATAAGTTATAAAAATACTAGATCTGCTGGAAACCATCAAACCAAGAGTCACCAGGTGCTAGAAATTACCTCCTTGAAGGTTGTATACTATTGTTCACACCAAAAAATAGTAAAAAATATAGCTTGGAAGAATTGAAAATTAGTTCAAGGTCCCACCGAGCGTGCCAAAACTGTTATCTCTCAAAAATGCACCCTTGCTAAGTCTCCAAACTTAGCATTTTGGAGAAACATGGAAACACTCTAGATTTGTTGGTTACTCAAAGTTGGAGGGAATATATAGATTCTAGGTTGGCTCCTATATGATGCTTCACCTAAAACTTACTAAAACTTAAGCTTTGAAAGAAAATGGATAAGAAATAATAATCTAGAAATGACTAAAATAAGACTTAAAAGGTGATCCACAAAGATCATAAGGATAATAATGTTGTTTAATCACAATGAAGCTGAAAATAACCTAACTATAGGATACAATGTTGAAATGATAAATTAAGTATAACAATGCTTCATAAGACGTCCTGACAACAACAATTAGAAGGAATTTCTTCACAACTAATAACTAAAATCTTGACACAACTTATAACCTATACAAAATTTCACTTATCAAAGGTGTTGTAATGAGAAATACATTAAAGGATTCTAGAAAAGAAACACAAAAATTAAAACCAATCAATGATAAGAATAAAAGAAATAAGGCTCAAAATAGATCTAATATGCAGACTATATTATGCTCCAAAGGCAAGAAAAGGTCATATATCTCCGAAAGAGTTACAAGAAAACATGCAAAATGCTAAGGACTCAAAATAAGCCACTACAACACCAGATGCATAAAATCACAACTCCTCTATGAGATCAGTAAAGCATACACAGTGTAAAGGAATCAAAATAAGTCACTCAGTAAAGGTTGCCTCCAATATCTGAACTCCAAAAACTAGTACAAATAAGGGAATATATCATCCTCAAGTTCCCCCCAGAATTGCCATAAAGAAAGGAACTGAATTTCAAAAATGGGGTTGAATCCAAAAAATAGCCCCAAAAAGAGGAACAAGATCTTCCCAAAAGGATCACAGAGAAGTGGAAGAGTCTTGTTTGATTAAGAACTTAGGATGACAACTCCAAAAATTCTCCACCTTCTCCTATATCTTCTCCAAGTGTTTTTGGACTTTCCAAATTTCTTTTCTACGTAAATAAATTACACGGTATTAACACCTAGCATGTCCTCATTATTTTGACTATCCACCACAATCATTTGTTGGCTCCAAACTTGTGGAAATACCTACATTTCCCTCAGTGAAATCACCTAGATACGTGGCACTTAGTCGTTATGTCTCGACCCAAACAATTGTTCCATATAGAATCCCACGACCTAGAGACAAGTGGTGAACCATTCCATCTAAGACACATTATGTCCAATCACTAGGTCTCATCCTGAAACAACTAACTACATCAAAACCCAAGACCTCACAATCAACATCTTTTGTTATCGTTGCAAACTCATCTCCAACTCACCATTCTTCATGCAATCTTCCTTAACTGCTGCGAGCTGACGACTAGAGATTTTAATTCAAATCAATTGCCACATGTAAATTGCACACTAAATCTCTAACTGTCCTGCTGACCACCTTGCAACCCTTGCAAGCCTGGGACAAATATCCACGTGGCACCCTATTGCTAACTCTTGAACCTAAGAAGAATATTCTCTTTCATCCTGCAAGCCAGCGAAGAGTAACCACAAACTGTTAGTCGCCAAATCTCCAATATTTCATATTAATTTTACTAACTGTCATGAGCTGGAGATAACCATTACTTCAACATTTTGGATAGGTAGCAATCTTTTTCTAGCTCTCCAACTGAAAACCTAACCACCTTGAACACCCAAGAGCTAGTGACAACCATTGATCTAACCTTATTACCATCACATTTGAACCTCCACATGGAAATTGTCAGCTAACTCTCCAACATAATAAGAATATTCCTTTTCATCCCACGAGCCAGTGATAACCATAAATCTTTCCTTATCACTGTCACATCTGAACCTCCACATGGCATCCTATCACTAACTCTCCAACCTAAGAAAAATATTCCTTTTCATCCCACGAGCCAATGACAACCATTGATCTTTTGGATACGTGGCAGCCTATCGCTAACTTGCCACCAACATTTGATAACTACTCATTACCTTGAAACCTCACAACAACTGCTACTCATGAGCTCTTTGTTTGATTTCTTGATTGTATTTGACTGCTGCAACCTGACGAAAACCACGAATCGCGAGCTCGCAAAAATATTATACTATGTTCCTTGACAACCACAACCTTGAGACATCTAACGAAAAATACTTGTTTCCATCTCTCCACTATTATCTCTAACTCCCTAGGAAACCTATGACCTCCAACCAACAATTGATATCACCACCACCGGCCCTAGTTTGACTGCCACATCACTGGCCACCTCATCATCTTCATCACTTCTTTGTGCCATGTGGCATGCATTGATTTTCTGCCAATCTTCCTTGACCACCACATCATCTTAGGCCCACAAAATAGTCCAAGTCAATCACCATCTGTCCACTACACATGTGCAAGACTCCTGCCAAAAGGAACGTGCCTTTTTGGTACTTCTAATGTGCATGTCGATGTATAAAAATAACAAGTTACCCCTAGACACGACCAATGTGAGATAAACCCCTCTTATGAACTTTCACCTTGATAAAACAAATTCACCTGCATACAATTGTGCTCTTTGTTCCTTTTTGGTTTTTGCATTTCTCCTTTTCTGCACTTAACATGTAGTTGGTAAGTATTCATCCTCTAACAAGTGGATGTTAGATTCATCATTTCTTAACATTCCAAATGCAATCAACTCTTCCTATTTTGAAGCATAGGTGAAAAAAATAGTTAACATTTATGGCGACCTCTTAGGGGTGTTTGCCTGCTAAACAAATCAAGACTAGTTGCCTTGCATATCCATTGGGAATAGAGATATTACCTTGAAAAATGAAACCTTCTCAATAGAAAACTAAAACACACTTTCTGAAATGAAACACACCAAACTTAAAACTTAAAACTAAATGTTTCACTTATGATACCTCTATTAGAAAATTATGCATTCTTCATAGCAGCAAGCCATGAGGTTCTCTACTATGCATGATGCATACTTGTTTGATTGATGTATTATATGGGAAACATTTCTAACTGTGAAAAAACTAACTAGAACTAAAACTTGTGCATACCAGCTCTTATTGAAATATGAAACTGAACTACCACACCGAAAGCATAAACAACTAACCTACTATTACCATATTCATATCACCACCTTAGATAAAACCATTGCAAGGATGGTTAAAATAACTACATGTCTTCCTTATTCCAAAATGCTTAGCTCTTTCACAAGTAACCAACATGATCTGAACTATGAAAATAATTTCTGATGAAATTTTGTAACGACGCCTGAAAAATGAAATGAGGCATACATGTCCACTCATACTTATCATTTTGTAGTTCCTCAGCTGAAAAATCACGACCAGGTTCAAGTATTATATTAGGTGTTCTATTAACCTCCATCCAGGCTATATTCCTAATAGGAAAGCCTCTTGAACACACAAAAACTGAAGAATCAGTACTAACCTCTTGCTGATGTGCAACACTTTTTTTGTATATTTTGATAAAGATGAACTTCTACCCTTTTATCAAGAATTTCATAAGTATCAACATGTTGTTCCAGTTCATCTATTGCAAGTGGATCAAATAGAATTAAAGGTTCCTCAAATGCACCATATTGAACATGGATTTCTTTCTCAAAAGGTTTTTGCATCTAATGCCTTTCTGGAATTAGTTCCCGAGTAGGTGTTGGTCCCACTTTAGATTCTAGACAAATAAACTCTTGATTTTCTATCTACTGTCTAGCACCTATCTTTGAAAGTAATATAAGCACATCCTCTTGATTTTCATCATTAAAATCAAGGAGTTCTATGATTAAGTCAGATAGAACTTCATGCTCTTGTTGAATATAAGAAGGTAAATCATTAAACCAGAGAGAAAATTCTTCAACGTCATCAAAAACTTGCTCTACAACCTCAAGGATTTCTTCATTTCCCTGTAGTAGATATGTCTCATCTCTTTGAGCACCATATGCATGCATATCAAGAAGAAAAACATCATATTTCTTCTCAATATATGCTCCCTTTTATTTCTCTTCATCTTGAGAAATCAAACTCATTAAAGCTTTGAGGTTTTAGATTTTCAATAATCTCTTCATAGGGTATAATTTTCTCAAGGACAGATTCATTATAGCTTGATAATGCATTTTTGTTACTCATAATTTGGCAAACAGAGGAATTAGGTGACTCACTTTGTATAAAATTTAGAACCTTTACCATGTGGTCCTCCCTTTTGTCAAATAATAGATGCATCCTCTCACGTTCCCTATTCAACTCCTCCATTGAAAGTGCTAAATCAATATCAAGACAAAAATAAAAAAATTCTAAAGTGGTGGGTTGTTTCTCTCGTTCCTTTACAAGGTTTGGCATAACATATATTTGATCATGAATCATGTAATTACCCAATCCTACCACCGCCATATGATTGAAAGGTTGTTCACTCTGTTGTTGTGGTGTAACTTGAACCTTATGAGAAATATGTTTCTCATGAGTCTCTTGGGATACTCTATTGTGACCTATTATTTTTCAAAAGTGGGAGGGCATGGTTGATCATAAATTTTGAGAAATTAGTCAAATGATGTGATAAATTACAAGAAAAAAATTTCTCTTCATCCGATGCTAAATTATTGTGAGAAAATGCAAGCTCTTTTGATGAACTTGGAATGTTGGGGTTGTAGGGTTGACTAGTCCTTTGAGTAAAATTTATTCTTTGTTATTGCTGATCAATCTGATAATTAGGCTAATTTTTCTTATATGATGCTTGATAAGGCATATTCCTATGATTTATATTCTGACTTTTCTCTAAATTAATCAACTTATAGCCAGAATTTTGGAGCATACATTTAATTTCTTGGATTTTTGCAGCATGCTCTTCAACTATAATTTGATTATAAAATACTTGAACAACTGGAAAAAAAACTATAACTGGAGATACATCATGTGTATTTGGTTGTATCTCTGCAAATATGTAGTTGGAAGCCTAGGAGGAATCTTACCGGCTTGTATCAAACTGTTCTTCACTCTGAACGCAATGTCAAATATAGTTGGTAAAGTATTACCTCCCATTGATTGTATCTGCATGGATATATCATTATCTAACACCTTAAGATAAAACAAGAAAGCATACGAATTATAAGGCTTCACCCATACTGGAATTCTATTCCATGACCTCTAAAAGTGGTAATTGAAATATGTCATCAACTCATTTGGAACCCTCCTTATTGTTGTTAACTTCTCTACCAACTACAGATGATCTGACTTGTCCTCAAAATGATGATTCAATTGCTCTCCTAACTCATCTCATGTAGAAATTGAATTCACATGTAACCCTCTGAGCCAGACTAAAGCTTTTCCCTTTAATGAAGCTACTAAGAGCTTCAATGCAACGTCCTAATCAAATATCTGATGTATACCACATAATGAAGCCACCTCCCTGATGTGATCAATAGCTGAAACTTAATCTTCCCCTATGAAAATGGAAGACCTTAAAGGGATGCTCCTAGAATATCATGATGTTGTTGAATATTTAAAGGACTTCCCAGGTTAAATACCACAAATGGAAAATTCCTGGCCATTGAAGGTGAAACTTGGTAAAACTAAATTCACAACAGCTAATTGTACTTCATTGTACCTTCCTTATAAGCTAGAAAAACACTAGATCTTCTGAAAACCATAAAACCCAGAGTTGACAGGTGCTGGAAATTACCTTCTTGAAGGTTGTATATTGTTGTTCACACAAAAAAAACAACAAGAAATGTATCTTGGAATAAGTAAAAATCAATTCGAGGTCCCACCGGGCGCGCCAAAATTGGTATCTCTAAAAAATGCACCCTTCTTAAGTCTATGAACTTAGCATTCTAGAGAAACATGGAAACACTCTAGAGTCATGGGTTACTCAAAGTTGGAGTGAATCTCTAGATTCTAGGTCGGCTCCTATATCATGTTTTACCTAAAACTTACTCAAACTTAAGCTTTGAAAGAAAAGGGATAAACAATGATAATCTAGAAATGATTGAAATAAGACTTAAAAGGTGATGCACCAAGATTATAAGGACAATAATGTTGTTTAAGCACAATGAAGCTTAAAATCACCTAATTATAGGATACAACCTTGAAATGATAACTTGAATATAATAGTGCTTCATTAGACGGCCTGACAACAATAATTAGAAGGAATTTCTTCACAACTAATAACTAAATTCTTGACATAACTTATAACCTATACAAAAATTCACTTATAAAAGATGATGTAATGAGACATACATTAAAGGATTCTAGAAAAGAAACACGAAAATTAGCATCAATCAATGATAAGAACACAAGAAATAAGGCTCAAAATAGATCCAATATACAGGTTGTATTATGCTCCAAAGGAAAAAATAGTAATATATCTCCGAAAGAGTTACAGGAAACATGCAAAATGCTAAGGACTAGAAATAAGTCACTAAAACACCAACTGCATAAAATCCCAAATCTTCAATGAGATTTTTAAAGCATACTCAATGTAAAGGACTCGAAATAAGTCACTAAGCAAATGTTGTCTCCAATTTATGAACTCCAAAAACTAGTACAAATGAGGGAATATATTATCCTCAAGTTCCCCTCAAAATTCCCATAAAGAAAGGAGCTAAATTTCAAAAATGGGTTTGAATCCAGAAAAATAGCCCCAAAAAGAGGAACATGATCTTCCCAAAAGGATCTCAGAAAAGTGGAAGAGTCTTGTTTGATTAAGAACTCAGGATGAAAACTCCATAAATGTTCCACCTTCTCTTGTATCTTCTCCAAGTGTTTCTAAGCTTGCCACCTTTCTTTTCCACGTAAATAAATCACATGCAATTGACACATGTCATGTCCTCAATGTTTTTATCGTCCACCTTAATCATTTGTTGATTCTAGACTTGTAGAAATACCTGCCTTTCCCTCAAAAAAGTCACGTTAAAATCACCTAGACAAATGGTGCCCAGTCATTAGCTCTTGGACCAAACAACTATTCCATATAGAAGCTCGTAACCTAGCAAAAAGTATTGAATCATACCATCTGAGACATGTGGTGCCTAGTTTCTAGCTCTCAGCCTAAAAAAACTAACCACATCATAAGCCGAGACCTCACAATCAACATATTTTTTTACCACTGCAACCTCATCTCCAACTAGCCAACATTTCATGCAATCTTCCTTACCCTCGGTGAGCTGATGATCAAAGACTTTAATTCAAACCAACTACCATGTGGAAATTGTGTGCTAAACCTCTAACTTTCATGTTGACCAACTTGCAACCCTCACGAGCCCATGAAAACTCTCCACGTGGCACCCTATTGCTAACTCTCCAACCTGAGAAGAATATTGTCTTTCATCCCGCGAGCCAGCGATGAGTAACCACAAAATGTTAGTCACCAACTATCCAATATTTCATTTTAATTTTACTCTCTATCCCGAGCTAGAGATAACCATTACTTCAATATTTTGGATAGGTGGCAGTCTTCCGCTAGCTCTCCAACTAAAAACCTGGCCGCCTTGAACACCCGAGAGCTAGCGACAACCATTTATCTAACCTTATCACCATTACATCTGAACCTCCACATGGTAGTTTCTCACTAACTCTCCATCCTAAGAAAAATATTCCTTTTCATCATGTGAGCCAGTGAAAACCATTGCTCTTTCCTTATTACTGTCACATCTAAACCTCCACGTGGTAGCCTATCTCTAACTCTCTAACCTGAGAAGAATATTCCTTTTCATCTCGTGAGCCAGCAAAAACTATCAATCTTTTGGATATGTGGAATCCTATCTCTAACTTGTGACCAACATTTATTAATGTCTCATGACCTCACAACCTCATGAGAATCACTACTTGTGAGCTCTCTATTTGAGATGTTAATTGTCTTTAACTGTCGTGACCCAGTGACAACCGCCACTCACTAGCTCACCAACATATTATACTATGTTCCTTTACCATTGTGACCTTGCAAAAACTAACAACAATAGCTTGTTGCCATCTCTCCATTGTTATCTCTAATTGCTTGGGAAGCCTGCGACCTCGTGACCAACAATTGATGTCACCACCACAGGCCCTACTTTTACTACCATGTCACTGGCCACCTCATCATCTTCATCACTATTGTGTGCCACGTGGAATGCACTAATTTTCTTCCAATCTTCCTTGACCGCCACATCACCTTAGGCCAAAAAAATATTCCAAGTCAACTTCTATCTATCCACCACACGCGTGGGACACTCCTGCCAAAAGGCGCATGCCTTTTTGGCATTTCTAATGTGTGTGATGATGTATCAAGATAACAAGTTATCCCAGACACGGCCAATATGGGATAAACCCCTCTTATGAACTTTTACCTTGATGTTGCAACTATACCTGCATGTGATTGCACTCTATGTTCCTTCTTGGTTTCTATATTTCTCATTTTCTTTACTTAACATGTAGCTGATAAGTATTCATCCTCTAACAAGTGGATGTTAGATTATTAATTGCTTAGCTTTCCAAATGCAATCAGCTTTTCCTGTTTTGAACCATGGGTAAAAAAATAGGTAACAATTATGATTGGGAGAGATTATGTTGAAGATGGATATTCAGAGTGATCAGTTGGATATATTAATGTCTTTGTGCATTGATCAGTTTTTCGCTTTGCATGTTGCCATCAATGCCAAAGGGTGGATTGTTGGAAGATTATTGAGCATGTTAGAGTTTTCTTTTTAGGTGTGCTGGCATTAATGTTTTTCCATTGATGTCAACATATTGGTTATTGTTTCAGACAGTGTGTTCAATGAAGAAGATTTCAGTTGTTCAGGTGCTATATTGAAGATCTTGAGTTGCGATCGTGAGGTATTGTTCCATGGTGTCTTTAGTTGGTCTACAGAGGTTCACAGATGTTGGGGTGATAGTTTGACTGAGGTTTGATCATGTTGTTGGTTGTTGGTTGTTGTTGTCGTAGTTGTCCACTGTACAAAGTTTGAGTATTTGGATTGGTATGTCTTGGATTTAAAATTTCAAAGGTTGTAAAGTTTGTGATTTCATGGTGCTTTATCATTGTGTTCACGGCTAGTTTTGTTCATGATTCAGATTGCGGTAAGCTATCTTTTATTGTGAAAAAGTTTGGTATTTTAGTGTTCCTGTTGATCAGAGATGAAGATGAGTTTATATTTAATTCTTGATGGTATTCATGGTTCTTATTGGAGTTCTTGGATCATGTAATGATTGTGATGTTGGATTGCATTGTTTGTGGTGATCGTATTTTCTATTTTGGGTAGCATGTTAGTGTTTCTTCATTTAGGTCTTAGCCGAATTGATGGAGTGACATGATCTGATTCTTGATGTTGCTTTGGTGATGTGTTATTGTGTTTGTGGTCAAAGATTTGGGTCCTATCTAATTATTAGCCAACTTGATCTGGATCAGTTTAGAGATTGAGAATATTGTTTACATCTTTTATTGTAATGGGTTTGAGCCAACCTAGTGGTTGATTATTCTTTGTAATCGGCATAAATGAGAGATAATTTTATAATTGTTGATGAGTGGAGAGATGTGGTAGTGTGCAATTGTAAGGAGATTTTTTGTTACTTATGTTATGCATTTAAGGAAAAGTTTGTACTTCATTGGAACTCTATTGGCATTGGAGATTTTTTTTGTCGGTTCAGATGTAATGGACTATATGCCCACCCTATTATAATTGAAAATAGATTAGTGAACCTCATTGAGGGTGAATTCTATGTTTTTATTGTGAGTAGTGAGCTCTGGGCACTGTGCTTTTAGATTGGTCTATAAGCCTATGGTTTCTTGTGCATCCTTTGTTCTCTATTTTTCTCTTAACTAGGAAGTACTTTTAACAAAATACATTCATCTTATGGGTTTGATCCCTGCTGGGGTTTTATCTTAACCAGGTTTCCTCGAGAAAAAATATTGGTGGTCTATGTTATGTATTGTGGATCTTTCACTTAATGTTTATCTTTCATATCTAAGTGGATAAAGTGGAATTAAAGTAAAAAGGTGTGTACAACTGATTTACTCTTATGATAACACCATAAACACTTATTAACAAGCTATTTTCTCATGATTATGATAAAAAATGATTAACAAGATATTTTCTCATGCTTATGATAACACCATAAACACCTTATCAAGATTTGACAACACCGTCAATGTCATCATTGTCAAGGATAAAAAGGAGAAATAATCCGCTCATGTCATCACAATGAGTCAAGAAAAGGTGACATTACAGGGAAAAAATAATAAAACATGAAATGACCCATCTTCAACATCATTGTTCTTGTTGGGTTTCCAGATTTTCTTTTCTAGAACTTTAATTATTTCTAGGTTGTGGGAGCCTGTTGTAAAACCCTCACTATGGTCTTGTTTCATTCCTTTTAAGAGTGCTTTGTTGTTTATCTTGTGTAACCTTTTTGTACAGGGTTTCGGGGCCCCTTCAAAACCTGTAGTTACCTTAATCAAAGCCATCTCGACAATATAGTTTGGTAGATATACTTCAAAAGGCACTCGCCCAAAATTCCATATTGGAGCTTTTGAAGATCTCACCATATCATAAAGATATCTTGGAAAGAGCCCTTGTGGAAAATATTATTCCTAACAACTTGGATGTGGACCAATTCTAAACCATGGTAGGTCATCTTATTGCACCACATTGCTTATCTATTTCTGAAGAAGATGACATGTCATTGAATCATCCACAGAATCTCTCATTATGTATTGAATTCCTTACTTAAAAGCATAGAGTCAAAAGAGTCTTGATAGATGAGGCAACTGGCTTAAACATTTGTGCATTGAATTTTGTTCGAGCCCTAGGATATGCTGAAAATGTAGTGGATCCAAAGAGAAAGATCACAATCAAAGCCTGTGATGACGAAGAAAGGTCTTCTAAAGGTCTTGTTATTTTACCTATTAGAGTGGGACCAATTCAAAAAGATACGGTATGTCATGTCTTAGACTTCAACTTGTCCTACAAGATATTGTTAGGAAGGATATGGATCTATAAGATGCAAGCAGTTCCCTCAAAATATCATCATTGTTTTAAATTTCACTATATTGGTCAAAAGATAACCATTAGTGGTGATCTTAATCCCTTCAAATATTGCAACAATGTAAAGTCGGTCACAGATTCCTTGGTTCCACATAATAGAGAAGTTTCCACAACAGATATATCAAATAAAGCAACAAAATAAGAGGCTTCTAGTTCAAACTTGACATCAAAAGAATAAGAACCTAGTTCATTTACATCACCTAAGGTAAAAGAGAAATAACTTAGTGCCTCCCCCATCAAATAAAGGGAAAGAGAAAGAGTCAAGTTCTACATTAGAAAAAAGGGAAAGAAAAAGAGGATAAACTATCGCATTGTTTGAACATGGATACCCTAATGAAGGATTTTGAGAATAAATTACAAATCAATGACAAGAGATTCGGAGAATATTCTTTATCAGTGGGAAAATTACCTATTTCTCCTAGATCTTATGGAAGGTCATCTATCTCACTGAAAACATAATTACGATCTCAAATCTATAATGACAATTTTGTGGGAGCTAGCACATCGTCAGGGGAAAGTGAAGATAATGAAATTCTAAAGTGGTTGTATAAAGATGAGGAAGGATTTAATGAAAGAATTCAAAATATAAGTATTCCCACACATCAATATAGGAGAGGATTTCAAATCATGCAAAAATGGGTTATGAAGGATCGGGACCTATTGGGAAAAGAATGAAAGGAATCACAGAACCCATTGTACCCACTTTTAGAACAACACAACAGAAAATAGGAGTAGGGTATACCAAAGAAGAGGCTACACAAAACCTTTATGAAAAGATTAATCAGTTACAAGAATATAGTGAAGAAGATTACACCAAATGGGAATATGAATCTTATGGAGAGGAAGAGGAACCTTGTATAGACAAATATGTTGATGTAATTCATGCATATACACCTACAACATCTCAAAGGAAAAATTCACAAGATAGAAGGGTAGAAAATAACATACAACATTACATACCCACATTCTTAGAGGGTCAAATTTTAGGATATATACTACAAGAAAATGGATCACAATACGTTGAGGAATACTCTAGCAAGGATGAACAAGATCCAAGCTCTATAGATCATCTTGAGGAAGTTCATGTCATATACATTGATGATACAATGTATGAATTAGAACAGAACACTGTTAGGACTCTTACCCCAATAGACCTAAACCAAGCCAACTATCCCTTACCATTTATACAACCTAAACTTATTGATTGCGAACAAATCGAACCTGTTGAGATGGAAATATTTTCTAATGACTATTCTTTAACCCTTTACCTTAATGTAGTTGAAATAACTTCCACCAGTGAATATTACCATGATGCTTTGACTCGGGAGGGTGCCAAGTCTCTTAGTCACAAAAATAAAGAAATAAGTCAAATACCTAGTGGTGAAAATTACCATGTGGCAGTACTAGGTCTATAAAAAGATAAAAGAAAGGACATGTCCAAAGGTGAAAACATCATTGAGGCACATGAGGATGAGAGACTTGACACACTCCTTGAGCACTATCAGGAGAGGTCGTCTATTCTTATTGAGCCCAAAAAAAAGGTTAAGATTGCAACAGAGGAGACACCAAAGATCATACACTTACTAACATCCTTATTAGAGGAAGAAAGGCAATAATTCATAGATATTTTCAAAGAGAAATAGATTAATTTTTCTTGGTCTTATGTCGATATGCCTAGGTTAGATCCAAATCTAATAATGCATCATCTCAACATTGCTCCAAGGGCTAAACTTGTAAAATAAAACTTAAGAAAAATGCATCCACATATAGAATTACTAATCAAACCATAATTGAAGAAACTCCTAGATGTTGGTTTCATCGCTCTATAGCTTATGCAGAGTGGATTTCCAATATTGTGCCAGTATTAAAGCCAAACAAAAGCATCAAAGTGTGTACTGATTTTAGGGATCTTAATAAGGATTGTCCAAAAGATGATTTTCCATTGGCAAACATTGACATAATAGTGGATCTAATAGCAGGTGACTCAATGTTCTCACTCATGGATGGATTCTCTGAATACAACCAAATCAAAATTGCACCCAAAGATCAATACAAATTAACTTTTACTTGTGCATGGTGAACATTTTGTTGGAAAGTCATGCCTTTCAGTTTAAAAAATGTTGGAGCTACTTATGAAAGGGCAATGACTACAATCTTCCATGATATGACACACACCTTCATGAAGGACTATGTTGATGGCATATTGGCTAAATCATACACCAGAACAAAACATCTTCCTATTCTGGATAAGATATTCACAAGGCTTGAAAAGTTTATGGTCAGATTAAATTCCAAGAAATGTGCATTTGGTGTCACATCAGGCAAACTTTTAGGTTGGGTAAGTGCACAAAGATGGTGTGCAAAAAAGAGATCGACCACCCAAAAAAACAACAAAACACCCCTAACGTGATTGGGTTACTTTAAATTCAAATAACCTGTTTGCACTTAGGTTTGGTAAATTTCCAAGCCAGGAAAAAGGCTAGATAATAGGATTGGATGACAAGGTTGAGGCTTGGGAGCTTCATTTCCCTCCCTTTTCACATGTTTTATTCTTCCAGATAGGTTTCTCAACTTCCTCATCATCAGGTTTATCCATCATCAATTGGGTATTTGTAAAATTACAACCATAATTTTACACATCTTCTAAGCTTTCTATCTATATAATTTTTTTTATTTTTAGATAACATAACATATTAAAGTTTTTTTTTACTAGTGTCTCCATAGTTCTCAAAGACATATGTGTACCAGTTTCTTAATAATTTTTTATCTAGTTGACCAAATTTTTAAAAATTTACATATGATTGTTTTGTACTTGATTCTATACACTTTAGGAAAAAAACAAATTGCATTTTCAATTATTATGATGGAAGTTATGTCTAGTGCACGAACAAACACCTGATTTTCAGGATGTGCCCACCTCAAAAAATTATAAGAAAAATACTCAACAAAAAATATACAACTTCTAGCTCTTACTCTTATCAATCTTTCTACCAAAGGATTTTTTAAAATACTATATATAGCTATATCTTTTTGATGCACACGCTAGACACTATTTTATGTTTTCCTGAAAAAATTAGGAACATTTTTTTGTGTGCAATGGATTTGACCCTCTTAATCTTATCCATTTTATAAAAACTTTAGTAGTTTAGAAACTATATTTAGAGTACTACAATTCTTGTTATTAGCACATATTCTAATTTTGAGTGCATGACTCAAATTTCTCTTCCAAGTTCAGGTTTACCTAATTTCAAAAAAAAATGGTCACTTATACTCCCCCCCCCCCTTTTTGCACACCATCTTGGTGCAGTTACCGGGCTACATTATTTCAGCAAGAGGTATTGAAGTGGATCCCACTAAAGTGAAAACAATAATGGAAANCCCCCCCCCCCCCTTTTTGCACACCATCTTGGTGCAGTTACCGGGCTACATTATTTCAGCAAGAGGTATTGAAGTGGATCCCACTAAAGTGAAAACAATAATGGAAATGGGAGCTTCGAGAAACATAAGTCAATTAAGATCACTTTAAGGAAGAGTGCAATCCATAAGGAGATTCATAGCTCAATTGGCCAAAAAATGTCATTCCTTTACACAATTGTTACACAAGGATACTTCTTTCAATGTGATACATCAAGTGATAAAGCTTTTGATTCTCTTAAGAAGTACCTTATGAATCCACCAATTTTGATGGATCCTATACCAGGGCAACCATTATTATTATACATCTCGGCAACACAAAAGTCACTATGAGCTTTGTTAGCACATTAAGATGAGTAAGGAAAGGAAAGAGCAATATGTTACATCAACATAACTTCGGTCAAATATGGGTTTCATTAAACTTTAATTGAAATAGCTTGTCTAGCAGTTGTCTTCGCATCTCAAAAGTTAAGACATTACATGCTCACACATCCAATCAAACTAATAGCTAAGATTGATCCTTTAAAGTATCTTCTTAGCAAAGCAACACTAATAGTCAGCTTAGCAAAATGGGTGATGATTTTAAGTGAATTTGATATTGATTATGTTGATAAATGAGCAATCAAAGGACAAGTGATAGTTGATCAATTTGTAGAAGTACCTATCTCAAGTGAAACACCAATGCAAATTGAATTTCTAGATGCATATATTCTTACAGTTATAGCACAAACCTAGAAATTATATTTTAATGGATTTTATACACAACATGGATCAGGGGAAGGGATATTATTTGTTACACCAATAATAGACCATCCCAAAATTATACAAGCTATTATATCCTTGCACCAATAACATAGTTGAGTATGAAGTATTGGTAATTGGCATCAAAATGGCACTTGAATGGAGAATAACATAATTTCAAGTCTTTGGAGACCCTCAATTAGTAATCAAGAAAATTAATGATGATTATAAAATAAAAGATGATAAGCCCATGCCTTACAAAAGAATGCTTGATGATTTCAAGAAGTAATTTATCCAAATCACATTTGATAAAATACCTAGAATAGATAATAGAGTTGTTGATGCAATGACTACCTTGGCCTCATTACTAAAATTACCTGATCAGAACGCTCGGTATGAATTCCTAGTGGAAGAACTGGTAAAACCTGCGTATGATCATCTTGAATTCAAAATCATTTGTTTGCTTGTGGGTCCTCACTCTACCCGGTATGGTCCTATCTATACCTATTTGAAGGATAATACCTTTCCTCTAAACCAAAATCGAAACTTTATCTGACAAGCATCCCGCTATACCTTAATATATGACATTGTATTGAAGAGGTCTTGACGATACATTACTTAGATATCTAGAGAGTGAGAAATCTAAAAATGCCTTGCGAGAGATTTGCAAGGGTATTTGTGGTTCACATTTGAGTGGTTTAACCCTAGCTAAGAAACTCTTACGAATTGGATATTATTCGCCGACCATGGAGATAGATTCTTTTTAGTTTGTGAAGACATGCAAGAATTGCCAAGTTTGCGGGAACCTGTCATGTATCAACACAAGAACTACACCATGGCCTTTTTATCAATGGGATTTTGACTTGATACAGATGATTTATCCTCCATCTTCCAATAATCATAAATGTATCATTACAACCACATAGTATTTCACAAAATGGGGTGAGGTTGTACCTCTTTCAACTGCAACTAGAAAGAAGATATCCATGTTCATCTTGAATTATATAATTTGTAGATATGGTATTCCTCATGCCATCATCAATGGCAATGGTAAACAATTCAAGAGCAAAGATGTGGAAGAGCTAAGTGAAAAGTTTCATAATTCAATATTTCTCATCTATATATTATCCTCAAGGAAATCGTCAAGCAAAGGCTTCAAATAAAAACATCTTAAAAATCCTAAAGAGAACAATTGATTCCAGAAGGGATTGGCATATTCAACTAAATCTTGCACTATAGGCATATCGAACCAGTGTGAGAACACCAACGGGAGCTACACCTTTCTCTTTAGTCTATGGTTCACAAGCAGTCTTACCTTTAGAAGTGGAGATACCTTCCCTATAAGTTTCATTACATGGCATTTTATCCGATGAGGATTATAGAGTATCTAGACTGAAAGGAGCTAGAATTACTTGATGAGAGGAGACAACAAGCTTATGACCATTTGAAATTTTATCAAAAGCACATGTCCAGAAGTTACAACAAGAAGGTCAAACCTAGGGAATTCCAAGTGGTGACCTAGTATTGAGGGAAAATCCAGGAAACTAGCAGAATAGAGAAAAGAAAGGAAAATTTGAAGCTAACTGGTTAGGTCCTTTTGTCATAATGTTAGCATATGGAATATGCACTTACAAATTATCCATATATGAAGGAGACCTACTTCAAGAACTTATCAACAACATCCACCTAAAGAAGTTCTACACATGAGAGCTTGACTTCAGTTTGTGAAAGAGATCCTAAAGAAATTCCAAAAACATCATAAAGAGATCATGAAGAAATCAAAAATAGTGTAAAAAGTCTTGAAAATGGCATTCTTTGTGAAAACCTAGAAAATGGGTACTTTGATACTACCTAAACATTAGAAAAAGTCATGAAAAAATCATTATCTTGATGAAAACATGGCAAATAGACACCTTGATAATAGAAAAAAAATCAAAATTATAAAAAATAATGAGAAAAACGTGAAAAAGAAAGAAAAAATCACATAAAATAAAAAATTGCATTAAACTCAAGTGGTGACAGCCTGGTAAATAGGTGCTACTTGTCTTAGGTTAAACTCCTTTATTTATCAAGTGCATTGCATCACAGTCATTTGCATTCGCCATCCTTGTACATGTCCATTTGCATTTCCACCATCTTGTACATAGCCATAAACAACCTCCATCTGCATATCTCAATGGTCCAATGAAGCTTTCATCATGGTTTGGAAATTGTCTATGTTTGCCATTGTTTTGTCAAGTCAAACTTGGGGGCAAAATTCCAAAGTCTAGAATTGAGCAATCACCGAGCTAAAGGACATAGACACACAAGCATTGGATCAACGCATCAAAACCAAGATCAAGACTTATCACCTTTGAACATCGCAAACATCCAAACATCAAAATCAAACATCAAAAATTCAAATTCAAAATCAAAACAATTAGATGAATTCTTCTAGAAATATCAATCAGACTACAAAAGCAAATATGTTCAAATGTTTGTTTCTTTAATTTTTGAGATTGTGTCTTTTTAGCAACTCTATGATGTCTTGGACTAGAGAAGCAATGATGATATTTTCTTGGTCTTCTACGTGTGAGTTAATTCATAATAGTGTAAATTCATCTCAAGACGTGATCATAAAAGTATCATCAAGGACATTCTAAATTTGCATATGAAACATATTAACTCTTGTCTGTTTACGATACATATACTCAGGTCATCTTGGTTCTTTATACCACGATGCCTGTATCTACTTGCAAAATCAAAACTGATGAAAGCGGTATTCATATCATCATGGTTTAATTATACCAGTTGTCGTTAGACAATTAGTGTACTTAATGTTTTATTAGTAGTCGTCGAAGGGTAGGTAGTTTTGCAATGGTTGCCAACAATTGACACTCACACCCCTCGACATTTATATATGTTAAGGAATATTATCTCCGAGATATTATGTTATGTTGTTGTCATGTCATTAAGTATTGCTGGTGTCATTGAGGAAATATTGTAAACAATGCTGAGATTAATGGAAATACAATTGTGAGTTCTCTTACATTGCGTATGTCTGTACAATTACTTTGTAGTCATGTATGCATTAAAGTTTACCCTACATGGCAAACACCAATAGTAGTTGTACCTATTTCAACATTGCAAAAAAGCTCAATAATGATAAATTGCAAAATAAAAAGATTCAATGAAAGGTGACAACAATCCTATTGCATTTGCATTTTGCATTCATGTTTAGGTTTAGCATCGACATTAATAACATTATGTGATTTCTCAAAAGGTTCAACAATCAGATCAAAATTTTCCTTCAAGATGGAGCACATTGGACATTAACAAAAACAAGTGCATTTCATTTCCCATCTTCATTTAGGTTGCATTCATTAATCATTAAACATTAACGTACATTATCCATTTTTATCATTCAAATTAGGTATATTGCATAGGTTCATTAATCACTTTCATTGCATTTTCATAAAATCATTATCATTAGGTATTATTAATCATTAAAAGTTGCATTAATTATTAATCATTATTATCATTAGGGGAATTACATTATCAAATTCATTTACCATTTAAATACATCTCATTAACATCTAGGTTGCATTAATTATTAAAAACAACCAATGGGAAACAAGGGACAAGCTCACATGGATCACTCAAAGACTTTGTTATCTTGACCATCCATTTTTATAAGACAATCTTGACCATTCATCTCGGACACATCATGATCACCCCTAACTCCAACCACATCTTGACCATGGTTAATCAAAACTCACCCCCAAGACCTTGAGAAATCCTATAAATAAAATACACTCTTAGTACAAATGATCCATTATCATTCAAGCAAAGTCATTTTGATAGTTTTTACATCCATCATAGCAATTGCATTTGAGTAGTGTTATAATGTTGAATTCATCTTACATCATGTTTAGCTTAGTTCATCATTTAGCCTAAATTTGCATTCATTGTAGCTTAGATCTTCATCATATCATTCTTGTTTTCTAAGTTCTCACCATGAGTTCAATTTGCAGTTGAGAGCTAAAGGATTTTAGGAATAGAGAGCAATGAGATGCTCATGAGTCTTTCATTTCATGTTTCTATCTAGTTTGTATCTTAATTTGATTTGATTGCTCATATTAATATCTCATTGAAGTTTGTGGTCAACAAAATCGCACACACCTACCAATACAATGTTCAGATACAAAACAGAAATATGAGGGAATGCAAAATCAGAGGTAATGCAATGTATCTGATGACATAATGTATATGGAATAAAAAAAAATCTGAAACCTCACAATATAAGTTTCAAATACTAAACTAACATTTAAGGAAAAAGCTATGACACTTTATATGATAACATAATGTATTATCCAACCAAAAAACTTGCACCATAACACAACCATAGAAGAAGTTAAATATAAGAAAACCACTAACCCATCATCTTTCTTGTTCTTAGTTTTACTTTTGCTTCAATCTTATCATCCAGCAGATCATTTGTTTTAATTAGACAACCTTAGTAGACTGAATCCACATTCATGTAGTCAGTCGTCGGGGTACAGTCTGAAAGATCCTGAGCATGAATGACTAGCTTCTTCATCACTATTTGAAGAGGAAACAGATATAATGACTATTGGAGTAAGATCGGGGGTGAAACTTGTTTGAATTTTAGTATCAACTTTGTCAACAAAAAAGATATTTATCCATTGCAGGCATATCAACCCTTAAGCACATCCAAAGTCCAGCTCCGGGTACCATATTTTTACTTACTGTGCTCCAAGGAATGCATCAATCCACTTAAGTATTGGGCTAATTATTTTTAGCATGATTTGAATCACACGAGAGATTTCCATCATTTTATATTTAAAGTTTCCATCTTCGAATTGCATAAAGCTTATGCAACCTTGTGCAGAATTTAATCACAACTCCAAATGGTTCTCTTCTTGCAGAATTTGTGGAGTGTTCAATAATAGAAATGATACTATCATTGAAACAGATTTAATATGAACAATATATTACTTGCTTAAAAAACTGAAGAAAAACTGCCCGAGCTAAAATCCTTGTAAATAAGTAAATATATTTACTCCCAACTAAATTTTAGCAAACCGTTGATAAGCCAGAAGTAAATCAACAAAAGGAATTCACCAAAAAACACTAAAAGCCAAAAGAGCAATTTTTAATTGTTCTAGTGATTATCCTTTCAAATTGCTAATTCTAATGGCATTTAGCCTTTCAGAGGCTATGGTGGACATCAAGTCCCTTGGAACTAATAAAAAAATGTTATAATTTAATAGTATTGAATTTAACTAACAGGTTTCCTAACAGATACCAAGGTATAACTTTTGATGGAATACATATCCACCCATTCATTGCATGAAGGTTATGGTCACATCACGAAGGACACTATAAAAATTTAAATAAAATTACAAAGGAGATGTGTAAGTTCTCAAGTCTTATAATCCTTATTCTCACAAGCATGGAGCCCCAACACTTAAATCCTAAAGCTTATGTGAATTGCTGCCATAGAGTGTAAATCTTAGAGCAAGTTAAAAAAATTATGAAGGTTTAAGATGCAGAACCTAGATTCAGATCCTACAAGACATACTTCAAATTATGAAACGGGAAAAAATAAACATTCCACTGTCAGGGTGATGCAAACCAACAGATCAGGCCAAACGCATCTAATTGTGTTTATGACAAGATAGATGTAGGAAAAAGAATAAAAATTAAAAAAGATCAGATTACAAATAGATTCCAAAAACCATGGCAAGTAACTTACCTCAAGATTCAGCATAAATTGTACCATGCTGTCAATGATACCAATGCAATAAGATGCGCAGTGTTTGGAGGAAAATTTACAAAACCCTACCAGAGCAGAATGTTCATTTATACGAGAAACCAAAACCAAAACAACTCTCTCTACAGCTGCTGCTTCAATCTATTCCCTATAAGTGAAAAGTCAACACTACTCTATTCCTCAGCTTGAGACAAGATTCTTACAGCCTTTTAAATGCATATATTGATTGCAAGTTAGAGTGTTCTCAAACTTCAGGCGAGGAATGTTTCAACTGCTTGAAACTATTATTTCGGCATGAGACAACTTTCCCAAAAGAACCAATGCCTTAATTTAAACAGAAGGCAACAGAATTGGTTAAGAATGAACTAAAATACACCAAAAAAAAATGATTCAACCACCTATAAATTCCAAAAAATAACTTACTAAAACCATGGCAAGTCACTTACCTCAAGATTCTACATGAATTATCTGTTATACATGATGCCGAGGAAAAAAATGGACAGAGTTTGGCAGAAATTTTTTAAAATGAGGCAAACCAAAACCAATATCTCTACAACTGTTGCTTCAATCTATTCACCATAAACGAAAAGTAGACCTAAAAAGTATGGTGGTTTTAGGATTATTTATATTCTTGAGCTTGAAACAAGTTTTACAATGAGTGACTGAAAACCAATATGATTTGGACATCAGACAGAATTCATTTTCACTTATGATGCAAGGAACATTTCAACTGGTCAAAAAAATCCAGGTATGAGAAATACTGATTGGATGGTCAGTGCCCACACAATTTTTTAAAAAGACAAGTTAAATAGATTTTACAGAAGCATAATATCAAATATAGGGAAGACAATAGTACTATCTAAACATTACCTTCCACTTAAAACTATGCAAAAAGTGACAGCTACACCGTACAACTAATATCTATATCATGTTTATCTTCACTGTTTGATAAATAGTTATTATGCCCACACAAGTTTTTCAAAAAGACCAAGTTAAATAGATTTTATTGAAGCATAAGATCAAATATAGGGAAGACAATAGAATAAACATCTTTTGCATATAATTTGAACTCATTATGGAACATCAAAACTATGCAAAAAAGTGACAACTACACCTTACAACTAATTAGCCAATAGGCTATATATATGTTGGGAAAACCACCGGAACCATCATGTCTCACGCCAATTTCCGGTGGTCCCAAAAATAACCTAGCTACCACACCTATAAGTGGTGGTGAAAGATAGTTTGCAAATGCATCCACAGTGGCCTCTCTTACCATGGGATCGTCTCTGCACAGAGAGTGTGGATATAGAAGGTGGGATGCATATAATAGTGGCGGGAGTGACAACCATGGTTAACATGTGGTCCACCACTCACAACTCGGAGATCTGTCATCGCCTCGTGAATTCCAGCAGGAGATATTTCTTGAAGAGAAAGCAAACATTTTGGGTAATGACTTGAGTAAAGTAAATGATCCCATACTGATTGATATTTCCATTCCCCAGTTTCATTTCATTAACAGAATTCAATAAATTGATAAACTTTTCAAGATGAACACAGTAGCTGTTTCACTGCCATTGTAACAATATAAATTTCTTAACACTTCAATTATAGTTATACAATGCCAATGCCAGTTCCATCTCCGGTCAGCCTCAATCTCAATCTGAAAGCATTATGTAGAGAGGATCGGTTGAAGGAGGCGTTGCACAGTCTGGTTACAACCCACAATCCCCCTGTAAACATTTATGTATATCTTCAACAGTTGCAGACCTGCATTTCCAAGAATGCACTTTCACAAGGTAAACAATTCCACTCTTTCATCAATCACAGGGGATATGCATTTACAACAGGCTTATTTTTTTGAAAATAACCTTATTAACATGTAAGTCAAATGTGATTGTTTGGGGTATGCCCATAAAATGTTTGAGAACCTGGAAGAAAAAGACATTTCCTCATGGAATACCACAATTTCAGCTTACCAAAGATGTGGGTAACCTAACGAAGTATTGTCACTGTTTCATCAAATGGAACGAACAGGCATCCAACCTGATGAGTTCACCTTTGCCAGCATGCTGACAGCTTGTGCCAAATTTTGAGCTCTTAGACAGGGTATGACATCCATCAAAAGATAATGGAAAAAGGCTTTTTTCAGATGTTGTAGTTGATGTGGCCTGGTAAATATGTATGCAAAGTGTGGAATCAATGCTAAATGGACAAGTTTACTAACTCAATGGTTTATCAAAAGCTAAGTGGTTGATCAATTCTAACTTGATAAGTTTTTCTTTGCTGATGTTTAGAGGCAAAGAAGAGAAAAAAGCAGCGGAGTTGAAAAGGCTAAATGGCAGATATACCCATCAGGAGCAGCAAAGTGTAAACAATCTGGTGAGTAAGTTTTCTAAATTATTTGTAGAGCCTAAGGGGCTACCCCAAAGAGAGCTATAGAACATGACTACTAGTTGTGACCTGAGAGTCCTTCATCCAATTTGAGGTTATATAGCTAGAGAGTTATTGAAGCACAAGAAGTCAAAGAGAAACTCAAGAAGTTATTGGACTAGGGAGTGATTAGACCAAGTTCCTCTCCATGTGGATATCCCACTGTCATAGTGCTAAAGAAGATGGAATGCAGAGGATGTGCATAGATTGAGGAATAAAGAAGAAAACATGAAGAACTGGTACCTGCCACCTTGAATCAATGATCTGCTGGATCAATTGCAACATGAGAAGTACATGATGAAGTTGGACCTTAAATCTGGATATCACCAATTGAGGGTCAAGGAAGATGCGTGGAAGACAACATTCAAAACACATCAAGGACTCTTAAGTGGCTGGTTTTACTTTTTCAGTTGTACAATGCACCAGCTATCTATTTGTGTTTCAAAGAAATAAGATATTGATACCATAGATTAAAATATGGCAGATATATTGAGATAAGTTGGAGGCTGCAATAAAATACATAAATTTATCGCAGAGTACATATTGCAGATAAGTTTCAAACTTATCGCCAAAAAAACATGAACTTATCGCCAAAATATCAGTGATATTTTGTCAAAATATCTGCCACGGTCTGCTAATAAGGACTGACGGCCCAAAAAGCAGTTATTTCACATTTTCTTGTTTGCAAATTGGTGTTTGGGAGAGGAAAAAAGGGTTTGAAGGAGAAAAATTGTGATTTGCAGCGTTTTAGAGCAATTTGCAAAAAAATGCATTTCAAATTGTATTTAAGCAATTTTTTAAGTTCCCAATATTTTTGCCGATAAGTTGCTGATTTATCTCCGATATTTTACTGATATTTTATTTTTGCCCTTGGCGATAAGTTGCGGATAACGATATTTTGAACTATGATTGATACCATTGATTGACTCTTGTGTTTTTTATCTAAATGACCTAGTGGTATTTCAGCATTTTATATGAAGAGCATTTGTTCATCTTGAGAAAATATTTGAGATGTTGAAAAATGAACAATTTGTTAAAAGGTAAGAAGTGCTAGTGTGCCAAAACTTTGTTGGTGTACCTTGGTCACGTGGGGGGTGATAGAGAGAATGATAAATCCATCAAAGTTTGAGGCAACTATCAATTGGCCAAAGTTCACAACCCTGAGATATACACAAAACTCCAAGTGTAACTCAATACCTTTGTAAATTCATAAGAGACTTATCATATATTGCTGCCCCATAGCATGAAGTCATGGGCGAAGGAAGAAGTTCCATTGTGGCAATAGACAGAAACATGCATTTGAGGAGTTAAAAGAGGTAAATTTAAAATAATGCAACAATCCCTGTTATATGCAGTTTACAAGCTACTTTTGAGGTAGAGACAGATGCCAGCAATTATGGTATGTGTCCAGTGCTACTACAGGGATAAACCTATCTATTACCATTCAGATACATTTAGAGGTGTTGTGTTAAATCACAGCACTCTGGTTTCTGCAGTGAAGATGTGGAAGCATTACCTCATGGAGGAGGAGACCATTATGCAAGCACAAAAAAATCGCAGTAATCCAGGCATTACAAAAGGATAGGATTCCTTGGTAAATCCATCTTATGGTCAAATATAAACATGGTGTGGTAAACAAGGCTGATATGTTGTCCAAACCATTGTTTCAAAACTTGGCACATACTAAATTGAAGATTCTGCCTGTGAGAAATCATATAAGCCCTGAGTTTCATCAAAACTTGTGGCAGTTTTCAAGGGAAAAAACACCAAAAAGTTGCACCTCCTCACTAAAAATTGTACTGCAAATAACTCACTCAGCATTTTTATTTAAAATACAACATGATTTTTTGTATTCATTTTTTCAGGGACAACTGATGAACAGCTATAAACCCTTTCCCACAACTAAAATTGACTCCAATAATCAATGTTAAAAAATAAGAATCAATTTTCAATTCTTTCCTATGTGGATTTATCAAAGTGAAATGAGCATAGAAATTTATTTTTGACAAAGTTTAAAGCTTTAATATGTTCCAATTGTCTGAATAGTTTGCTCTTACCCAAAATCAACCCTAGCATGGTCATTTGAGACTTAATCTTTTCAAATACATAAGAATATTGTCACTGTGACATTGAGATGATATAACAAGGCTCGTGCATGGTTTCACATAAAGCTCATTATGGTTCTTATAACTTACTAAGTTACTTCACATCATGGTCCTGACTATTCTATGATCCTACACTATTCAAGAACGCTTCCTAGCGGTGAGTTTTTCAAATACAAAGAGCAAGATGCTCGCAATATTTTCTCTTTAGATTTTAAGGAATGAAAAACTATTCATATTGATATAGTTATTCACACCAAGGGACACATAGGACATCGCCAACAAAAAGGTATGTGGTACATCTAAATTCAGAATACAAAGATTATATATACTTTACATGATATTATGTTTAAACGTAAGAAAAATATAAAATGTTCAAAATTATAAATGATTTTAAAATTTACAAGTAAAAAAGAATCATGAGTATCTATTTTTAATAAAAATTAGTTTTATGGTTGTACAAGATATTTAGGGAGACCTCAAAAGGTGTCTTTGAAGATGCTTGAAATACAAAAGATAGATATGTATATTGAATTCTAATTTTGATAGATATATATGAAGGACATCAATAATATAGTCTATAAATTCAGTAATATTGTGGAGTCTTTCCTAGATTTTTTTAGAGTCTTCAGTTTTTTTAAAAATTCAGCCTCCCAAGTTCAAGTTCTAGACCATCATCTAGAGTTTAGGAGTCTACACCACCTATCTTATAAGAGATAAGTAGCTTATCCCAGTGAGAACCTTTTGTGGCGAAATGCATGCTCAGAATTATGAACATGGTGCAGATTTCAACGAAGTATATTAAACTGTATCCAACAAAAAACATTTTGGATTTCTATAAAGAGGAAGAATAGCATGCCAAAAGGCATAGGGTTATAGTTTTACTGATGCAAGAGGTAAATACATCATGTATAGCTAAGACACTTTGGAGTGAATAAGACTAATAGTAATCTCCTATGTAGCATTCATTGGCCATGTTTAACATCTGATGTTGCAAAGTTACTACAATGTTGTCAATTGTGCAATGTGAGTGAGGCCAACAATCAAAAGTTAGGGTTATACCAACCATTGCTCGTGCCTAAAGGGCCTTGGGAAAATATCTCCGTGATCTTTGTTGGAAGTCTTCTAAGACTAAGCAAGGCAATGAGTGCATTTTTTATTTTTTTTTACTAAGCAAGGCAATGAGTGCATTTTTTATTTATTTTTTTATTGTAGACCATTTTAACAAAATTGGTGGGATGATTGCTTGAAAAAAAAAGAATAATACGAAGTGATGCAGCTGAACGGTTTTTTTAGAGGATAAAATGTGAGTTTTGAAAGGACCCAAAAACCTTATACAAAGCCAATGGGAAATATATCAATAAAGACCACCATGCAGCAACACACAACATCCAGCCCAAGTGCTGAAAACAACCCACAACACTCACATCGCAAGTCCAAGGACATAATAAACAAAAGATCAACTGACTCAAAGCTGTTTGAAACCAAATCATTCAAAAGAGCTCTTATTCAATCATATGTGGATGCATTTTGGTATCCTAGAAAAGATCATAGATAATTAAGATTTAGGGTTCTTAAACAAATTTTGGTGGTGGATGCTATGAGAAAAAATAACACAAAACATGAACATTTCATTGTCTTCCATCTACAAATAAATGGACAAATGGCAGTTGTCAACATGATACCTTGGTACAGTTGTTATGGAGTTATAATCAAAGCCATCCAAATGACCGGGATAGAAATTTGGTGTATACTAAGTATTCATACAACAAAGCTATTCATTCTTCATTAAAAACATGTTTTCCAATGAAGTGCTAGGACAGGGAATGAAGATAATCAAAGCATCTGGATAAAAATTTGGTGTACACCTGAAAATTCAGGCTCAAGTTCACATAATTTTTTAGGGAAGTATTACTTCTATTTTCTATGTTTATTCTATTTCCTTATTTTCAAAAAATTAAAGAGCCCTAATGTTTATTATTTTTCATTTTTCATTCCCTTATTAAATTATATAAGCACAATCAAATACTTTATTTTAAATGCATTTATATTTTGGAATGAAAAAATAATAATATAATATTAATTAAAAGGGTGGTGATTGGGAGCTGAACACTCAACCTATCAAGCCAACACCTTTCCTATCCTAACTACCCCCTCCCCTCCCTAACCACTTGCTCTATTATATTCCTTGAGAACATAGGTTAGAGTGAAAAGATATATCATTTTTCATTATGGCAGGATGAAATAATATTATGATTGATCTTTCACGATAAATGTTTCATGATATGGGAATATGCTTTTAGCCTTTTATCTTGAATGTAATGTCTTTCCTCATGTGAATAATTGCTGATCTTTAAGATAATATTTATTAAAGGGGTGAATTATATACTTTTAGGGTTATCTTGAAAGTATATGTTTTGATTAATGTTACAAATATGTAGGGAGTGACTTTTAAAAGGATTTAATTATAAATGCCCTAAGAGTGATAAATATATTTGTTAAACTTTTATTATGTTTTGGGGCTATTATATTTAAAGTAAACCCTTTCTTTATGCATTTTGATATAATGTTTGAAATTTGATTCTTTCAAAAGGCATAATGATTAATGTTGGTTTTATTTTATATCTAATTGATTTTCTTATTTTTAATAAAACCAAAATCGGATATATGTTATTGGGAATGTATTTGGATGATATATTCAAAAGCGCATTAAAGGGATTTCTTATTGAAAACCTTATTGAAAGTGAGAAATTAATTTGTCAATTTTATGCGGAGGAGATCTACACATTATTGCATAAGGATTTATTTGTCAAATATTTGACGGTAAATTACCTATCGGAATGAGATGGATGAAAGACATTCCAAAAGAATAGTAGTGAAAGATTTGATTATCAATGTATTAACCTTTGGATGGTTAATATTTAATTGTAACTATGGACATTAAATATTGCAGTTGTTGATTTTAGGGATTAGGTTTTTGTTATCAAATGACGTATTGATTTGTAGCTTGTCTGCATCCTTTGAAACTCTATATAAAGGATACCAGGATCAATACAAGGGGATCTCATAGAGACAATACAACGGATATTTTTTTTAATGTAATGGGAAAGGGCATTAGATCAATGACTGCAGCATGAAACTCATGTACTATTTTTTTGAATCAATAAAGAGATAAGTGTTCTTCTATTTCATTGATAGGTAATTGTTTACATTTTCTCTCCAATTGGTCCTTTGGATAACAGTTGTTTGCAAACGTGTGCCCTATTGCACTGTTCAGATGGATCATAATTTTAGTTGATTTCCATATAGCAAAAATAGATTGAAAGACTGGTTGTCAGATTTCAATTCTGTCCTTGTTGGTAAACAGATTGTTATTTCCCAATCTAACTCTCAAATGCCCAAATCTGAAAGAACGATCAGATACCAACAGTTGGATAATCTATCATCAGGTTGATAGATTTCCTCTGAATTGAAAGGTACAGCTCCCTTATCAAACGATATTCAATGAATTTACTTGTTCCTAAACTAATTGGGTACGTTCTTAACCTGAGAACGGAAGAGGAAAACCAAGCCAGCCCCAGACAAGACTAACTCAGGCAATAAATCCAGCTCTAAACCTAGCCAATCCCATACATCCACACATCTTATGACTCTCCGGCATTGGAAATGCAAAATGAATGCTAAAAATGCAAAGTAAATAAAACTGAAATGAAATGAAGATCAAACATTCTTATTTCTGCAAAGTGAATGGATGAAATACTCAGATTCGCGACCCATTCCCCATTTAACTCCAAGATGCAAGACGATGTTTACAATGCGAGTGCAACAATTCCCAGATTGAATACAAACAGAGAAATTAATTCTCAAACTCTCAGATTTGATGTAAAACTCCCCTTTA
>MU227200.1:1704530-1727366 GCA_018584345.1 Thuja plicata | reverse complement strand
ATAGATTATAATTCAATCCTTTCACCCAATAAGCATTTTCACATTTTATCAGGTTATTCAACATTATAGTTCCTTTACCTTCAACTGGACAAGGTGTATCATTAACCATTCTTACTGAACCACCATTGTAGTATTCAAAAGTCTCAAAATTTTGTTTTTCACCGGTCATATGGTGAGTGCAGCCACTATTTATGATCCAGACATCATTTTTGCTAACTTTAGATATGAGTGTAGTTTCTACATACCTTTCTTCATCATCATCTAAATCATCTTTTACTGCCACAAACACCATCTCAATGTCTTCATCAGATTCGGTATTAGTATCTTCATCTTTGCATGTAGCTAGGTAACTCGCCTTCTTTCCTTTGTCCTTGTAGTCTCGGGTATCTCTTCTTTCTGATTGTCGATTGCTTCTGTAATCTCAGTTATCACCTCTGTCAAACTTCTTTTCAAATGACTTGTCATTACTTCTATCATCTTTTCTCCTGTTAGGACCTCTTGCAGCAAAGTGTCCAATCTCTTTACAATTAAAACATACAAGTGGTAATTTACCTTTGCCTCTTTGCATTCTTCTAGCCATAAGTGCTTCAATTTCATCAAGATCTTCATCTTCACTTTCACTATCACTATCTTTTCTCATAGTGTGTTTATGACTTGATTTACTTATTCTCAAAGAAGATTTGAATGCAGACTCTATGTTTGGTGAGACACTATTATCAAATTTATTCGTTGCAAATGAAATTAGTCTTCCAATCAAACTATCTAGAGTAACAATTTTATTTGCTACTGCTCTCATTTCTTGTATGGCAAATACTTTAATAGAATAAGTAGGCAGTAAGGTTCTTAGAATTTTACTTACCACTGTCTCTTCTTCTAGTACACCTCCAAATCCTCAGATAACATTGACTACCTCTTTGATTCTTGTGCTGTAATGTGTGATTTTTTCACCTTCTTTCATTTTGAGATCATCAAACTTTCCTCTAAGGATTTATGCCTTGGCTCTCAGAACATTTTTATCACCACCATGTACAAGCTTTAATTTATCCCACATTTGCTTTACAGTTGTGCATGCTTTGACATCTTCAAATTCAGCATCAGAGAGTGAGGAAGAAATCTCTATTATGATGCAGTTGTGTTCATGCTTCTCTCTCATTTGTTCAACTGTGAGTGCTCCTATGGGAAACACATATTCAGTATCTAAGTATTGAGTAACATCATTTCCAATAACTGATAAGTGGAGCCTTATCCTGCTTTTCCATGAAGCAAAGTTGTCTTTGTTCAACTTGGGCACATCTCGTTTGTTCATCTTGTGATCTTTATCTTGAGTTGTTAAACTCCCTTTATAAGCACACAAGCTCTAATACCAATTGTTAGTAATAACTGAGAAGGAGGGTGAATCAGTGGCCTCAAAAATTAATCCTTAAATTAACCCTTCAAACTTAGTACCACAAAATTATACCTCTAGTTATCTTTAGTCTATAAGATGAATGCCTTGAAATACTTATATCAAATTACTACTTGTCGAAATGCTTTGTAAAACCTTCTTCTGTATGTTTACCGATAAGCAGTCTTTCTATTTATCAAAACATAGTAAATAACTAGTGTATACCAATCAATCCAGATTTACTTATGTGAAATGCAAAACAATAAAGTAATGACTCATAGACACATGAATTTTTAACATGGAAACCTTGTTAATGGAAAAACCACTGAGACCGGTACCCCAAATTTTCACTCTTTTGAAGTGAGCTCGGTGAAGAGCTAACCCTGTTAAAGGTTACAAACACACTGTAAGGTGTGACCTTGTTAGAGGATTTAAATGAATAGTTTGTCACTTAGTATCTGGCATCTAATGCTACCATCCTTGATCAAACACTCACTTGGCCTGTCAATAGGTATCGGGCATATCCAATCCTACTTTGTATGATCAAACTTTTTGATACTCCTTGGGATGTATCTCAATTAGAAAATACTTTTAAGTCCTGCTCGGTTAAGAGACTTGATGCTTCAATGGTTAAACTGAAACAGTAAATTGATTTGTTCACATATACAACTTGAATTTTAGATTTTCAGATCTATTGTAAGTGCATTACCTTTTTTATCAATGTAATCAATTCAATACCTTTGCTTCACACTATTCTTCTCTATGATGATGTATCATTGTTCATCAGTGTCTGCAAAATTTATCTCTTTCCTCATCTTGATTGATCAAGTCTAAATGAAGACTTTCTTCTCCTTCAGAATCTCTTCATCATCTATTCTCTTGTCACTCCCCTTATTCATATTGAATAAGCTTGTCTCTTATATAGACATGATTTCACCGTTTCTTGGCTTTCTTGATCTTGGCATGATCCACAATTCTCGCTAATTATATTTAAAGCAAAACTCAAGTTTAATCCCGTAGAGATCTTCTTGCCAACTAGACAAAGCAGCTTTAAATCCTTTACTTATCTCTGGCTTTATCTTGTGGATTAAAACAATGATAAGTACCAGTTGAGTCTATTTTTAGCTCTTAACAGCTAAGCATTTTGTCATTTCTTAACTCTTTGTTCTATCGGTCAATACTTCAGTTAGTCATTGGTGACAACTGACTTTATTGTCGGTGTGACTTCAGTTGTCTTCGGGATCTTCGTCCATCAGACAACACTGTAATTCTGCTCATCGGGTTACACTGTGCTTTGCTCGTTGGGAAACACTGTGACTTTGCTTGTGGGTAATGTTGTGCATTTTCTCGTCGGGTAACACTGTGACTTTGCTCTTGTTGCTTTACTCTGTCTGTCGGTGTGCACTCCATCGGTGTATACAATCACTTTGTGGATACTTAACTTATATGCATTACTGATAGCATAGCCTTTGATTCATTGGTTCTTTAAAGTCTTTAGCAGTATATCGATGACCATACATATTATATCAAGTTGACATCAATGACAATACAATACATTAACTGATTTAATGCCTTGCATTAACTTTTTATGTCTCTGTGATCATCAACTTAACATCTTCAAACATTCAATCAGTTATAGTTCATCATTGCATTCCATTTCCAGAGTTGCACATGATAATAGGATAGATCTGACTCCATTGCCCAGTCTGGAATAAGACACTAGTCTTTCTTATTGATTTGATATAGTAATTTGGGGAAATGTTATTGTCTTGATCTAACAATCTTCTCCCTTACTTCATAGCATCTTTTTTATTTCAAGTTTATTTATTAATTGGCATAATTCTTTTATTTCAAGCAATTTCAGTTTACAAAAAGGCATTCAAGTTTATAGTTTACAGTTTTGAATAAAATAAGTTCAACACAAGTTATTTGCTATAAAAATCCTTTGACCCTACATATTTGGTTAAGGAATAGGCCTACCAACCTCGATTTTGCAGAGCCAAAATTGCAGAGGTATCAGCTATTTACTTTGGTTGAACCTGTCAGTTGGCCAAAAACAATTGGATTTCCCATAATTGGACTGGCAGGTCCATAGGAAATCCAATCAGTGTAATTTTTAGTGGCAAATTCTGGAAAATATGTTTGGCAAAATTGGCGAATCGTGCATGGTATACAGTGGCCCAAATCACCCAATCTTGATACGGTAACAGTTAAATATTTATTGGAATCGCCAATAAGATTTTTTGTTTGACGAGGTAGACCAATATATTCACCTTTAACGAATTTGACGTGGTTCTTTTAACGGTCTCTTATTCGCCAAGGGTATTAATTATGAATTACATATAGAATCTAAAATAGCCAAATGGTTTATATTGTTATCTTAACCATGACCTATTTTTCCACCTATTAATTAATTGTTATATAGACCACGACCTATTTTTCCAACCGTTAATTAATTGTTATATTCACCACGACCTACTTTTCCAACCGTTTGTTAATTCCTACATTCAGGTCGGCACATTTTCACCAAAATCCTGGGAATTAAAAAAAAATGGAAATTTGAATCATGGATTGATATAAATTAATATGAGATTTTTATTCTTTTAGTTTTCATGTCCCGTTACAAAATTTTGGAGGGCCAAATTTACAAATAGAAATCTTGCAATAGTAAACAGAGGATTCAACATTTTAGAGAATCAGAATTCAGAGGAAGCTGGACCAAGGTAAGCAATTATTTGGTCATATTTCACAGTATTGCTATTAATTTCTTAGTGACTAGTGAGAGGTCAATATGTTAGATAAGGATGACTATCCTGAGTATCCTTAGGCTTCTGAAGGGATTGAGATGTCAGGGGAGGTTGAACTTGAGACTCAGACTTCTCACTGTGCTCAGGGCAGTGAAGGGATTGGAAAGCTAGACAAGGGTAAGAATCTTGATCGTTAGGGAAGTGAAGGGAAGGGTAAGACTCCTTAGGGAAGTGAAGGGTATGGGAAGCCATCAAAGTGCCCAAAACTTAAAGATACTACCATAAAGTTTTTCTTTGGAGTTGGCAATGTTTCTGCTCTATCAACTTCTGCAATTGCAAGTGCAAAAGCCATTCATAGTAGCTCACCAGTACCATTACCACAAGCTGGGGTTCTCATTGAGTTAAATGAAAACCAAAATGCATTAAATGAGGATAATAATGGTGGCATCACAGAAGATGTTATAATGGATACCCAGAACCAGTTGGATGAAAATGCTAGCAATGAAGATAATAATGATGTTGGTAGGAAGAAAAGAAAAAGGGAAGTAAAAATGGGGCGGGTGTGGGAAATGACAAAAATTTTTAAGGTTGATTGGGTAGCAAACAACTATTTCATTGAACCAGTTCTAAACAATGATGAACAACCAACAGAATGTAGGTGTAAGATTTGTACCTGGAAAAATAAAAGAGAGAAGAAGTTGCAGCTAAAGCTTGACACTATAGAAAAGCATATTGGTAAGGTTTATAAAAAACATATCATAGACAGACAAGAAATATCAATGGTGAGATGGAAATCAAAGGAAGAATGTCTTCATGTTAAGTATGCCATAGAATATGAAGAGCATAACAAGAGAATGGCAGCAATTGCTAGAAGTGAAAATCCAACCAAGGTTGGGTTTAAACATGCAGCCAATGAAGCAAACCTGGCAAAGACCATTCAGATGAGTGTTGTTTTTCATATTATGTCCAAAGGGTGTCCTATGAGAGACTTCTCAGAATATGGTAATTTATTATCATTTTTGAGAGTTCCTCACTATCCCATGTCACATTGGTCAACAAACGTAGGATGGGAAATGACAAACTATCTTTTTGAGGTGGAAAAGAAAAATTTACACGAGAAAGTAAAACAGTCCAAATTCATTTCATTATCCATAGATGTAGTTACTGCAGTAGATAACATTGCTTCGGTCTGTATGCATGTGTATATAGTAAAATAACATGTCCGCCAAGCTCATCTACTGTGTGTTCATAAAATGAGGGGCAATTCAACATCAAAAAAATTATATTTTGAAGTGAAGAATGCTTTGAATGAAGTTGTTGGTATGGATGATTTGACAATTGGCAAGAAGTTAGTGTGTGTTGGAGTTGATGGACATGCAATAATGCAAGGCCAAAGGAATGGTCTTTGTGCAAGATTACAAACTAGTATTGCACCTTACATGCTTGGCCCATCGAATGAATTTAGCATATAAAATTGTAAGGGATTTTCCTACAGTGTCAAAAGTTGAAGATCTAGTTTGCAAGCTATACTCTTACTTCTGCAGAAGTCCTAAACATTTTGCAGAATTTAAGATTTTTTCAGAGGGAGTAACACCAAGAAACAAGCTTCTCAAGGATATTGAGACTAGATGGATCTCTTTGCATGGACCAGTAGAAAGATTTCTAATAGAATATCAATCTTTGATTGGACTAATATATGAACAACGCCTCACAGTAGACAAAGCTCCTGATTTGTTACATAAGTTAAGTGATATAGAGACTCCGTTAACTTTAGCCAATATTATCCCCATGCTAGATTTAATGAAAAAAATTATTAAGAAATCCCAAGACAGAACTATGTATATCCATGAGTATAGCAGTTTACGTAGAATGACATGCATTGCCCTAGATTGTCTATACTCAGATATGACAACAATTTAAAGCCCAAATTTTTTCAGGTGGCAGACAATTACAGATTTGAATCATGCTGAGAATTTTTTACAATTTAATGCAAAAAATGATTTATGTGTGTTTGTGAAAGGATATGAAATACCAATGCACCAATATAAGATGAGCAAGCGAGGCAGATTACTTCCAGTTAAAAGGGTTGATTTTGACAGGATTGTTAAATTTGTTAGTGATAATTTGAAGTCAATTTCCTACCAACTTTCAAGTGAGATTCGTGAAATATTTCCTCAAGAATAAATTCTTGAAGTCGTGGGTTGTGTGTTTCCTCATTTTTGGAAACACTTCGGAGATAAACAAAATGATGCATATATATTTCATAAAAAAATTGATGAAATGATCTGAGAGTTTTCAAAACATGCAAATTGCAATGAAAAACCAATTGAAGGAATTTTAGATCCAGCTAATATTAAAAAATAATATTGTAGACAATTTGCATCATGTATGAAATTGCAGATAAAAAACTTGGAGAATTGATTTGAACCTAGTGCAATAACCAGGCTTTGGAAAAGGATAGAGCAGAGGGAAGTATTGCATGATTCAATATCAGAATATTTCAAACTTGTTGATTTATGTCAAACAATGATATTGGGGTCGGTGGAAGATGAAAGAGTTTTCAGTGCATTGGGGGTTTTTGCAATCAAAGATCAGAAACAAAATAGACAAAATTTTGGAAAATTGCTTGAGGTCATTTGTAACTCAGTACAATGTCAGAGACATTCCTTATGATAGGGCATTGACAATTTGGAATTCCATGTGTGAAAGAAGAGGGCTTTTGAACACTTCAAAACCTAGTGGTACTGGTGCTACTGCTAGTTCTGAGACAAACGATGGATCTTGGTCCTAGACTTAGAATGAAGATGAAGAATTTTTTTATTTTGAATACCCAACTCAGAATGAAGAATAAGCTCTTGCTACTAGTCAATTTTAGGAGTTGGATTCCATATGGGATATAGAAGCTGCAGACTGCTCACTGAGTGAGTGAAGTGATTTAGAATTAGGATTCAAATTTTAGTTAATAGGTATTTATACACTGTATACTTATTACCTTTTAGTTATTACTGTACTTGTTGGACTTGAATATTGACAATTTGACTCATATTACAAGTAATAAGTATTGTTCATGATTTTTGTAATTTGAATTTTGATTTTTGTAATTTGAATTTTGATTTTTGTAATTTAAATTTGTAATTCATGATTTTTGTAATGTAGAATGTTCATGAAATTTGAAGTATATACTATAATCATATAATTATTAATGTCATTTTTCCTCACTGTAATGGCCAACACTAACAGCCAACAAACCCTTGTGAAGATCCTTAACCACTTGATCATTACTATCGTAGGTTCAGAACTGTTCCTGAAAAAGTGACAAATATTAATCCAACCGTTGACACATGTCACAATCCATTCCTCGGTGCTTTAATTTTGAAGTTATTGGTGTGTCACTTAAACACTTTTAACTAACTGTCACTTTAATTCTGAAGTTACGCACACCATTAGTTGGGAGTCCCTTGGAAGTTTGGAACCCATCGGGCCATCACCATCCTAACCACTTAACTGTTGAGAAGTTACGAAACATCCCGGCGTTACTTCAGAACATTGTCAGTGGTCAAAGCTTCCTAATTTCCTAGAAATTGTCAATTTATTATTTTTCATACTCGTTAGTCATTCTTGAATCCTAATTTCCTAATACTAAGCATTTACTTAATTCCTTAATTCCTTGAAGCAAAAGCATTTACTTAATTTAATAATTCTTAATTTCCTAATTTCCTAAAAGCAAATAATAATATAAAAATATGACATTATACATTATTACATTCAATTTTAAACAAATTGCAAGTACGATCTTGAGCTCTATACAAAATTACACAGGCGCAAAAAATTACAAAATATCCTTGTATTAACTTCCTTGAAATTTATACTTCAATGATCAAGATTAAATGATCATAGTACCAGAGACTTCTATCACAAAATTACAAAATATCCTTGTATTCACTTCCTTGAAATTTATACATCAAATTCAATGATCAATGATCATAGTACCAGAGACTTCTATCAGAAAATTAAAAAAATATCCTTGTATAATTGTATTAACTTCCTTGAAATTTATACATCAATGTCAATGATTAATGATCATAGTACCAGAGACTTCTATCAGAAAATAAAAACTAACATTGGTAAACAAGCTTGGAAATAGTTATAAGAGCGACAACTGGCAGCTCGGATTCTTCAGAATCAGTCTTGGTTTGCACCAAAGGTGTATCCATAGCAGGTGAACTGCAAAGATAAGATACCATGTTTGAATTAACTGACCTCCCTCTATTGGATCTTCGTCTAATACCAGAATTGTCTTAACTACTTCCATCATCCATTTCAATGTGACAAGGCTTTGAATCTCTCCAATGTTTTCCCACACTACAATTTCCCTCTTTGATGGCCAAGTTATGGCTCTAACTGTATCCAATTCTTCAAGTCATTTTTTCCACTTGGCATCCGTTATGGCTCAAGATTCAACAACAAATTTATTCATGTCAATCTCCTACTTGTACAATTCATCCACAACTTCAAAAAAAAGTTGAAATGTCAGCATCACCAACAAAATAAGAAGCCACCTTGCTAGCATCCAAAATTTGGTTGAAAGAATCAACCCACTTCTGTCAGTCCTTCAACTGTCCCTATGTGTCCACAATAGTAGGGATATATCCTTCAGACTCTTCAGCAAAAAAATTTAGCTTTGCCTGAATGTTTTTTAACTTGCTAGTGAAAAATGCATACAAATCCTTTACTAATAACACCATTTCCTTAACATCAATTATTTTGTCAGGTAACTCTATTTTTTTCCCATTAGTAAAATTAACCTCTCAAATAATTTCAAGTATGGGCCCCAAGTATTAAATAATGGGGTTAGTACAGACAAGGCATTAGAATATTGATATTCTGCCCCTGCAAAGAAATGAATGTGCTATAAATGATTTGAGACTTCATTTTTAAAACATTTACTTTGTGCAATAGCACCTTCTTCAACGTCTCATTTTCAGCAATTCCAGTATCAACAGGATGATCAACGTCCATTATTATGTTTTCTATTGCAAGTTCTGGAGCTAAGCCCCCCTCATACTCAGTTTGGACCCCAGTATCACAAACCTCTGTAAATTCCCTCGACTAATTTTTTAGACTATTTATTTCATCTTTTAGCTCCTTCACAATCTTATCCAGGACAAAATTCTTCTTCAGTTCCTCTTCAAACTTTTTCCTAGTTGACACATAATCTCTAAATGTCCCTGCTATCATGTTCTCTAAGTCCTCAACCACTGCCTTATTCATGGAGGATGCATGATGTAGGAGATTTTCTATCTCTGATCCTATAGTGTCTTGCAACCTCCATATTAATTGGCTACCATGTGTTGTGTCTTGGATGTCAACCAATCTAGGCTTATTAGATTCTGGGGACACACACCATACTGCTAGTGTCTTATTGTCCATATTGAATCCAGAACCCCTTTGTAGTTCATCAGGGCCAAAAGCTTCATAAGATACAACTTTATCTTGCCTCTTGATTTGGTCAATTAAGAATGAGGACTCCAAGTCCCATCCAGGGATTAGCAACATGTCACTTCTCTTCACAAGATCTCTTGCCTCCTCCATAGTTAATGTTTCACTGTTGGGATCATAGACCTGTAATTTTTCAATCATTTCAACAGTCTTTTCCTGTGATTCCCCTAGTTTCAAAGACAATGATAATTCATTCTGCTTAACTCTAAAGAGAAAACTTTTAAACTCATCGGACTTGATGAATTCATCATCATCTATAAAATATTTAGCTTGGATGACCCTGTCATCCAATCTAGCTGCAGCCAATTCTAACTCATCTAGGGCCTTTTCTCCCTCTTCTTCCTGTGATGTCAAAAACAATTTGTGTTAAGTCAACAAAGTAATTGCAATTACCTGGCAGGATTTGTAGTGCCTTTTGCCTTGCCTTTTGTGTTACATTCATCAACTTTTGTTTCTTTGATGGCCCCTGCTCAGATGTGGATAACTCAGCTTGTTCTATTTCTACCATAAACACCAAATTAGGTTCAACTTCCTCAGGGTTTATTCTGTCCTCCTCCTTCTCCGCATGGATGTCTGGCAATTTAGACATAATATCTTCGTAAATCTCTAGACACATGTCAATCCTCGGCATGTATTTGAGATCAGGAAAGAAACCGGAGAAGGTAGGGTCTGCCTTTTTCAATTCTTCCTCTACCCTTACAATATTTTTCCATTTAAGAGTTCTCTCCTCACAGATATCTTCACTAAGCACATTTCTAATAACATCCTCATCTACCATAGCCTGATTTTGAGCCAAATTATGATTCCTCATTTCTCTCAATGCTCTTCTAATGAAGTCTTCAAGGTCATACATCCTTGCTTTAGCACAGGGCAATCTGAATTGTCTCAAGAATTCATGGATTTGGTTCACAGCATCTTTACCTATAGAGAAATCCCCTATTTGGAACCTCCTTACTAGAAAGGTTTTGTTATGTCTTTTAGGGCCTAAGTGTTCTCTATCCATCATGATAAGCTTCCACAGGAATTATACTATTTCCAATCTTTATGGGACATATTTTGGTAGTACGTGTGGAGGTTGAGGGAAATCATACACTCTTATAACAGAAAAATTCTTTAAAAAAAACATATCAGCCCAATTGTGGTTAATTTCATTGTCAATTTTAAATGCTAGGATCTAAGCAATTTTCTAAGTAGTAAAGGAAATCTATTCCTCACTATACCTAACATGTTCATTATTGGATCCACAAAATCACTATAAAAAGAAATGGAATTAGATAAATGGTGACTTCTATTCCATACCCTGGTCCAGAGATGAAGCGGAACAGTTCCTCCTACATTCTTGGTCTCATTGATGAACTCTGGGTTGATGTAGCCAATATTTCAATAGAGGATTAGGTGCATCAACATGGAGTAGTGATTGAACTTGAAGCTTTTCAAATCAGTTTTTGTCGTCATCAACTCATTGTGCATTACATTGATTTTGTGCCCCACATAATCAAACTCCTTGTTGGTTTATAGGTCCTGAACATCTGTAGCCATGACATAAATATCAGGAGTCACTGTCAAACCTCCATCTATTCCAATAAATTTGCGTAGACCATATATGGTGTTCTGGAAATAGGGAAAAAAATCTCAATATCAAATGAATTTGCAACCTTCTTCGGCAACAACCCTGCCTCTTTATTTTGTCTAGGAATATGCTTCCTCATAACCCTTCCAGTGTAGTAGCTTTTCTATCTATGAAATAGGGCCTTCTCTTCTGCTAGGTCAATATCCACGCTCATAGGTCCCTGAAGGTCGAAAGCTTGAATAAAAGTTTCTTTGTCTAACATGCAGAGTATAGACTTGTCCTTCCTGTGGAAAGCTTGTGTCCCTGGATTGTATGCTTCAATTAGCACTTTCATGAGGTCTACATCCAAAAATACCTCAGGTACTATCAACTTTCCCAAGTTCATGTTCCATGGGTTTGAAATAGGAGGGCCTCTCAATCTATTGTTATAGAAATACATGAAGAGCTCATACCCAGTTGTGTTTGGGCAGACAGCATCCCTACAGAATGCATAAGGGTCCCTCCATTCATAAGCATTTGTAGTATGAAATACATTCATTTTGTATTAGAATTAGTTATGTTTTATTGGGAGGGTAGTTAAGAGCGAGGATATTTGTCCGTTGGTTTCCCCAACCAACTGAATATTATATATATACTTTGGTTTATTGTATGGAGGTCATGGTTTTTCTGGTAATAAATATAGAATAAACATTTCCTCGCCATCTTGGTATTCTGGTATGGTGTTTTGTGCATTTCATTGGTATTGGTAATAATTGTATTATTGGTAAATGTCTTGTTGGTATCACTAAATATATGTTGTATTGTTCTGTACATCGTGGACTAACAACCATTCTACATTTTGGCATCGTTGCCTAAGTTTGGACCTGGAGGTCGTAGAGAAGAGGAGGGAATACCAAGGGAAGATCAAGTGACACTAGATCTGGTGGTGGCCTAGAAAGTGTCGGTACATGTGAAGGAAATTCGAGAGAGAGTGGTTCCACAGAAGTACGATACAGAAAAATTTTGGTACCACTAACCGTACAGTAGGATCTACTTTGCGGAAGTCCTCAACTCCTGGCTAGACTTTTGGTCCACTAAATAAATTCATGCCCCTACTTCCAAACAAATATCCTAAGTGCAGGCCTAGAGAATAAATTGAAGAAGAAACCACCCTGTGGATCGTTGGCCTACAACAACAAGAGGAAAGACGTTGCCACTTGAGAGGATTGGGGAACCAATCTCTAAGCCAAGGACAACTTGAGGAAACCCTGATCAAAAACACCATAGAAGGAATAGCGAACTTGGCCATTTTAGAAACATTGAAGGGAAGAGGGGAGAACCCTAAAACCCTTGCTCAAAGAGAGTACTGGGAGGAACACCACTCTTCCCACACAGAGGAATCACAAGGAGAAGGAGAGAGCACTAGTTCTAGCATTCCTACAAGAAGAGGAAGCGTCCCCGTACGAGGGAGCATCCCGGCAGGAGGATGTGTCCACGTCCTGGCAAGAGGAAGTATCACAAGAGGAGGGAAAAGAATGGTAGTAGTCAAGCAGAAACTTCCCAGATTTACCGGAGAAGGGTCGGATGACCGGCCATGGCACTGTAAAATGTGTATCACCATATGGCAGGCCAATGGAGAAAATGATACAAATGAATGGTTAAAAGCCTTCCCTGCCACACTAAGAGGGATCACTATTGACTAGTACATAGACATGGAGGTTGCCTAGAAAACCACATGGAAGGACCTCCATACTGCCTTTGAGGAGGAATTCAGACTCCTACATGATGATGATGATGAGATAGTCATGGAAATCTATAATACCAAACAAGGGGAAAATGAGTCAGTTAGGGGTTATACCAGGAGACTCAAGGAATTGATAGGAAAATTGAATAACAAACCTATTGATGGATTGAAAAAAAGATGATTCATTGAAGGGTTAACCCCATCCTTGAAATGGAAAATGAAGATAGTATCGCCATCATCCTTTGGAGAGGCATGCACCCGAGCAATGGACATCAAAAGTGAAAATAAAACTTCCAAAGATAAGAATCATGGAAGCGGGAGTGAGAGCTCAGAAGAAAGTGGGGATGATTCCAAGACCATCTAGGCCTTACAAAAATACATGATGTGGTTGATGAAGGAAGTTACAGGAAGTAAGGAGGAAAAAAGAGAAGGGAGGGAACTCTGGTGTACAGATTGTGAGAAGGGGGCATACAAAAGGAACATGTCTCCGCGAATCTTTCTGTGATATTTTTCAGGTGTTAGGTCACACAATCAAAGACTGCCCCTACAATCTAAAGGCACAGAGTACTCAAGTATTTTTCACCCAAGGAGAACAATCCACACCACCGGCCACCCCTCCATGTAACACAAATACAGAAGCTTCACCTAGAGGATACCAAAACAATAGACGCGGGAGCAACAACAACAGTAATAATAACAGCAATAGTAACACACCCCGCAGAGCAATCTAGTACGATTCTAAAGGAAGACCCATGATCCAATGTAGGCGATGCAATGAGTGGGGACACTTTGCACGGGATTTCCAAAGTGAGGGAGGACAAAATTAAGGGATGTTATGTAAATGGTGTGGACTAGGAAATCATCAGGATGCTAATTTCCCTAGACAAAAGGGGTGAATAGGCTTGACATTGCAGAATTAGAGAATGAATTATTTTCCATAACAAGAATGCAATCCAAGCAACTTGCATACCCCGACATGGCTACAGAAAAAGAAAGGTTCCAAGAAGCAAGGAATGAGATTAGAAATAACATGCCAGAGGGAGGAAGAGGAAGTGCTGCTAAATCCCAAAATAACTAGCCAGTACCTAGCATCATGAAACAAGTACTGGAAACCACTATTCCTGTAAAAATTATTGATTTATTAGAAACATTACCTCATCTATGGGTAGAAATATCACAAGGAATAAGTAGCCAAGAGAAAACCCTTAAGGAGGAGGAGAAAGAAGAAAAACCAGCAGAAAAGGTAGATACTCTATTTATTATGGGGACGGGGAGGACACCTGCAGTAGTGGAAATGGAGATAATGGGGTACAAACTATCCAATACTATTGTGGATAGAGGATCTGGTGTGAATGTTCTACCAGAGGAGGCTTGGAAGGCACTAGGAAAACCCACCCTCTGGCCACCCACATTTCAATTGGTAGGAGCATATCAGCATGGAATCAAACCAATAGGAACCTTAATGGGGAAAAAGGTAAGGATTGGTACACAAAATTTTCTCCTCAACTTTGTGGTAATTACTCAAGAAAGAAGGGGTATGATGCATTGTTAAGGAGAGGTTGGCTAGTGCCAGCCAAGGCCACCCATAATTGCAAAAAGAATACCTTATCCATAGACATTGACGGGAGAAAGTACACAATCCATCTAAGGAATCAATGTGTAATTCAGGATCTCACATCTGACTCAGAGGGAGAAGACAAAGAAGGAGTTGAACCATATTAAGGAGTGCTCCGGCTAGGGGAATGTTCAGAAGATGAAACTAGTTCCCTCAACAGTTTGTTTCAATGGCAGATGGGTGACTATGAGGTATTCCAGCCAGAGTGCAATATGTTGCAAATCCAAGAAGCAGACAAGAGTTACCCTGAGGAGTATAAGGAATACAAGGAAGGCACAACAACCATCAATAACAAACCAGCACACACATTTGGTGAAAAGATAGAATAAAAAGAGGCTAAATCTTTCTTGAGTACAAGGATGTATTCGTATGGACATATAAAGACCTAAAAGGAGTACCACCGAAATTGTGTGTCCATCGGATACCATTGATACCAGGGGAAATACTTGTGCACAAGAGACCTTATCGAATGAATAAGAACTATGCTACCAAGGTTCAGGAGGAAATCACAAAAATATTGGATGCATGGATCATATTCAAGGTACAAACTAGTGATTGGGTGTCTCCTATAGTTATATCACTAAGAAGAAGGATGGAATCCAAATCTAGATATATGTGGACTTCAGGTGTTTGAATATGGTAACTATAAAAGACCCCTTTCCTATTCCTTTCATGGATAGTATTCTAGAAGAGGTAGTTGGCCATGAAATATACTCCTTCATGGATGGGTTTTCAGGCTATAACCAAATCAACATTGCTTAAGAGGATAAGCTAAAAACTACGTTTGTCATGGAAGATGGGGTCTATGCTTACAATAGAATGCCTTTTAGATTATGCAATGCACCGGCCACCTTCCAAAGAATCATATTGCATATCTTTAATAGCATGTAAGTGGGGAATTTTAGAGCTTTTCTGGATGACTAGCCTTGAATCCAAAAAAATTCAGATTCATGATTCCACAAGGGAGACTTCTAGGTCATATAGTATGCGAGGAGGGATTGAAAATAGACCCAAACAAGATTAGGGTGATTGTGGAGATGGAAGCCCCATCAGATGTTACTATGGTAAAATCCTTCTTGGGACATGTGGGGTACTACAGAAGATTTATAAAAGGATTTGCAGGAGTATCTCTATCCCTATAAAAACTTACCAAGAAAGGAGAGCAGTTCTGCTGGGAGAAGGAACAAGAGGAGGCCTTCCAGGAACTAAAGAAGAGATTAGTAGGTGCCCCAATTCTGGTATACCTAGATTGGGATAAGGACTTTCACGTCCATGTGGATGCTTCTAACTATTCAATAGGAGCCACCTTGGCACAAATAAGGAAGGAAGGACTAGACCATCCAGTGTACTTCATAAGTAGACTATTATCAAAAGCAGAGTGGAATTACAGTACCACGGAAAGAGAAGCACTAGGTATGGTTTATGCAGTTCAAAAATTTAGACATTACATTTTAGCTACTCCTTTTAAATTTTTTGTTGATCATCAAGCACTCATGTATCTCGTGAATAAGCCTATAATCCAAGGGAGAGTCAGCAGATGACTAATCCTCCTGTAAGAATTTACTTTTAAAATCATAGCCCGACCTGGAAAAATTCATGTAATCGCATATCAATTATCAAGAATCAGGTCAGGGGAAGCTTCGGGAAGTGGAATAAATGAGGATTTCCCTGATGCCCACCTATTTCAAATTTCTATATTACCTCAATGGTATGAAGGGATAGGATATTACCTCTCAACAGCCACATTCTCAAGAGAAATGCCAGTTGTGGAAAGGAGAAAGATTGCACTCAAAAGTAGAACATTTTAGTTAATAGAGGGATTACTATACAAGATGGGGCCAGACGAGATTTTAAGGAGATGTGTGATGGAAGAAGAAATCTCAGGATTCCTGAGGGAATCAAATTAAGGGTTGGCAGGAGGCCATATGGGACCTGAGGCAATAGCCCGAAAGGTACTATTGGCAAGACTCTGGTAGCCCACTGTGTATGCAGATGCTCGGGAATGGGTGCTGAGCTGTGATACGTGCCAGAGGGCAGGGAAACCCCTAAAAAGAGACTTCATGCCATTGTTTCCATCCCAACCATAAGAATTGTTTGAGCGATGGGGGTTGGACTTTGTAGGGCCCCTACCTACTAGTAATAATCACAGATGTAAATACATAGTGGTAGCAACTGAATACCTTACAAAATGGGTCGAGGCACGAGCACTCCTAGACAACACAGCTCTCGATACTGCAAAATTTCTCTATGAACAAATAATAACAAGATTTGGCATACCACTACAACTTACGAGTGATAGGGGGGTGCATTTTGTGAATCAAATAATCAGAACAATGACAAGTGAGTACAAAAATTTTCACTCATTTTCCAGTCCGTACTATCCAAGGGTGAATGGCCAAGCAGAGGCCACAAACAAAATATTAGTATCAATCCTCTATAAGACTTGCGGAGTAGGAAAAGGATATTGGGGGGAAGACTACCAATAGTTCTATGGGCATACAAGACCACTTACAAAGCCACCACTAGGCACACGCCCTTCCACTTAATGTTCGGACAAGAGGCTATGATACCTATGGAATATGGAGTACCGAGCTTGAGAATAGCAGTTGAGCACAGACTCAAAGATACGGAAATTCTATAGGAAAGACTTAGTACTTCAATAAAATTAGATGAAAGGAGGACACTTTCCCAATGGGCCACCCAGGTGGTACAAGAGCGATGAAAATTTTGGCATGACAAACACTTGAAGAAAATGAATTTTAAACCCGACCAATAGGTACTCAAGTACAATGGGAAAAATGAAATTAAGCCAAGCAAGTTCAAAATACATTGGTTGGGACCCTACAGAGTTATGGAGGTATGGTATAATGGAGCAATAAAAATATCCACATTGGATAATAATCCCTTAAAAGACTTAGTAAATGGATCCAAACTAAGGCTTTATAATCAAAGAATAGAGATACATCCCATATGTCACTTAGACATAATAGAAGAAATAAAAGAAAAAGCCAAGGAAAATTGGATGAGGGAAATAATTAGACCAAACCCTAACATCCATGAGTCTTATAAAAGACTCTAGTGTAGTAGTATAACTCATAACATACCATACAGAGAAAAGGAGGACATTCAAAGAGAGGAAAGTGGAAGGGTTGCAGTGCAAACTCAGCACAAGGGAGACATTCGTACGTTGTACAAACGAAAGAGAGAAGGAAGTGGAGGGCGCAAAGAAGTGGCATGTACAGATGCCAAGAGGCCATACAAACCAGATCGGGAAGAAGCAGTCATATGCCATACGGACTACGCTGTACAAATCACGTCTATAACTAAACCGTACAGATTGATCGTACGTCGTATGCCATATGGACAGACAGAGTATGGACAGGAGGAGTATAGGAAGACAGAGTATGGCCAAGGGGAGTATGAGAAGCAACCATATGGAAGGCAGCCATATACAGGCCATGACAGGGAGGAGGGAGTCGTACGGACGAGGTCGGGCTTAAGAAGAGAAGGTTGTACACATAGTGTCATATGTAGGAGGTCGTACGGGCTACTGAAGGACCGTACGTCATACAGAGGAAAAGCGTGGACTAAGGAAGAAGGTGGCATACAGAACCATTGGGGAAAGATAATTAATAAGGGAAAAGGTTGTATACAAAACCGTTGGGGAAAGGTAATTAATAAGGGAATACGACAGTTGGTGGGAGACCATAAGATGGTGAAGATAAGTGTGGGAAACCCAAGAAAAGGGAAAATAACTGATTCCAAATAGAAAAATCCATCCCTACAGGTGAGAAAGGTGAAAAAGATGACAAGCACAAAGGATAAAGGGAAGAGCATGGAAAGAATCACAACTGCCAATATGAGCTTTAAGAGCGTAATAGGAAGTGGATGTCGTGCCTGGTGGGAGAATGTCGAAGACAATCACACCCTGAAAGAAGCATTATGGAAGGCAGAGGTAGATAAAATATATTTTATACCTATTTATTATTTAAAATAATTTGAACCTATATTGCAAACTATGGTGGCTGGTTATGATAGATAGGCTCACAAATCTGTAATCCGGTATTCCCATCAAACTGTAACTATTTCCTACTCTGCTAAGGAAATAAACAAGGTATTTGGAATACCTAACCGAGGACACGAGCTCAAAAAAACCCCAATGTCAATGGAGGAAAATAAGAAATGGTTGGAAATAATGTGCAGGAAGGATCTCACCAAACAAGAATGGGGAAGCATCCTCAACAAGAATAACAGTAGAGGCCTGAAGAAACTTTTTATAGCTAATGAAGAATGGTGATGCATTGTGGACTTGGTGAAAAGTAAACTTACGGCTAGCAGCTGCACATTAGATATATCCCTCTGGATGTTACCAGTGGTGGATGGGTTGAACAATGGACAGGTGTATAATTGGGCGTAGTTCCTTTCAGAATGATTATATGAATTCATGGAGCTAAAACATAAGGCATTTTATATGCCTCATCATGCCATAGCATTATTTTTGGAAGTAGTTCGTACATAGGTGGTTGTTGATCATAGGGGAGGGTTGGTCCCAGCCAATAGGGTGGAACCTTACAAACCAACAATGACATAATGGTTTCACTTGGACACCTTCAGAATAGGAGGTGGAGGAGAACCAAGGAAAAAAAAACCAAGACAGGCAACAAAATGACAACCAACACATAGTGAGGGTTCAAGCCATGAGGAGGTTGGTGATGACAGTTTAGAGGAGTACAAGGTTAGTATAGACACCTCTTTAGACTCAAAGGATAAGAAAATCCAATTTGGCCACTTGAAGGGCACACCCTGAGATGTCACCTTTCTACCACAAGGGGAAGGCCCACTACCAGGAGGTGTACCAGAGTATACCGAGATTCACAAAACCATCAGCACTGAGAAGGAAGGAAGTCATACCATTCCTAGTATAGAAGGAGACTATACCATTCCTAGTACGGAATGAGTCTATACCATTCCGAGTATGGAAGGAGTCTGCACCATTCCTGGTATGGAAGGATTCTATACCATTTCAAGGACAGATGTCAAGGAGGGCAGCCATACAGGGAACCCAAGCACTGAAGAAGAGGGAAGCGGACAAAAGAAGATCCCCAAATAGGGAGCCACTAGACTCTCCTTTCCTAGCGTAGCCAATCTCATTCCAATAGACCAGCAGGCTCATACTAAGGTCATAGACCTAAGGGGGAAGAAAAAAGGTGCACACAAGATCAGACTCCACACACCCCAAGGTATAGAAGTGGCCCACCCATTTGCCTTGGCGGTGTAGGCTGTGGAGAACAAAAAAGATATACAGAGTGAGGATGTTGGAGAAGACACCGTATTGGAAGAGGCAGATAGATTGCTGGAGGAAGTTGGGATGGCATCACCACCCTCGCCATCACCACCCTTCCCACTACCAAGGAAAACATAAGGAGAAAACATAATGGGAATACAACACACCACAAGGCAATGTTCCAAAATGATCTCATTAGAGGATAAAGCAACAAGATTCCTCAAAGAGTTGCAATATATGGAGCACACCACGAGGGAAATCATCCACCAGGCCAAAATCTAGAATATGGAAGCAATAGTCAGAGTAGCAGAGTCCTTGGCAATATTCATGAAGGGGGAGTGCCACACATATTGGAGCCTACTCTACCAGAGTGGATGCAAACAAGAAGAAATAGATAAAATCTAGATAGCCTTAGGCATCATAGTACAAGAACAAGAGCAGCCACCCCTCTGGTACACACTTTGAGAAATGGAGGTGGCCTTCAGGAGGACATACTTGGAACTTCAGAAAGAAAAAGATTTGACAAATCAAATGAAGAAGGAATGGGAAGAGGAAAAAGCTATGTGGGAAACTAAATGGAAGATAGAATGAGCTGGGCTAGAAGAGAAGTTAGCAGTAGTTGAAGCCAAAAAGATGGATGCCTTACGGGTGCTCCAAGGAGTTCAAGCCAAGAAAAAGGTGGCTGAACGGGATCTCCTACGCATCTAGAAATGAGCTCCAAGTCCACGGATGTCTTCACAACCCAACTCTGAAGTATGATTTTCCTTTTGTATGGTTGTCTGGAAGATGACATTTTTTTTTTTTTGGGGGGGGGGGGATATGTNTTTTGGGGGGGGGGGTATATGTAGTATGAAATAAAGTCATTTTTTATTAGACTTAGTTATTTTTTTTTGGAAAGGTAGTTAGGAGCGAGGAGATGTGTCAGTTGGTTTCCCCAACCAATCGACTATTATATATACTTTGGTTTATTGTATGGAGGTCATGATTTTGTTGGTAATAAATATTTCCTCGCCATCTTGGTATTCTGGTATGGTGTTCTGTGTATTTCATTGGTATTGGTAATAATTGTATTATTAGTAAATTTCTTGGTAGTATCACTGAATATATGTTGTATTGTTATGTACATCATGGACTAACTATCATTCTACAGTGTTAGTTGATTGCAAATTTGAGGATCCAGGAAACAGTTTCATCCATTCTTCAGTTTCTATGTTTGGCCTCTTTCTTCTTGAAGGCAAACTATTTCCTGGTACCACAACAACATTAGGAGATCCTTGTTATGTCATTCTTTATGTATACTAAACTCTAATCAGTAAGCTCCTTTTCTACACTTAAAGTTTTCAACCCTCTGTTGCTCTTCGACTCTAAAAATTATGGATGCTCTGTGAAGTGTGAACTGTCTTTAATAACTAATAAGAAACTCACAACCAGCCACCAGGCCACCTAATCTATTAAAAATTAAAATCTCATCAAGCGCACACATGAAATTAGTAATTACCTTTTTTCAGAAAAGTGTCACTGTCAACTGTCACTTCCAGCATAGATTTGGCGGTGATCCGAGAGCAAATAATTGGTGTGTTGCCGAAGTTACGCTAACGATACATCTAACCTTGGTCCTTATCTCAACTTTGCTAAATTTCTACCTACAAATTAGGGGCCTTGGCCCTTGGCCCTTTGAATTTGAAATCCTAAAACTTTAAGACTTGCGAAGTCACGCAACACCTTTTCGAAACTTCAGGACTGTTAAACTGACTAGGGAAATGAAACTTTGAGATATTACGATACAGCCTGGCATGACACTTGTACTTTGTAAGTTGTAAACACCATCACAAATGGCCAAGAAACCCTACTGAAGCTCTGCAAACATTCTATTCTTAATCACTTTCCATGTGGCATGTAGCTTACTCTCACCTTTCAACACCTTACAAAGTTACACATGAAGTTAGTCGGGACCTCAGAACCCCTAACCATAATAAAAATTTAATCGTTTAGAAGTTACAAAACAACCAGGTGTAACTTTGGAACCCATCACCATCATAAATACTTAACCGTTGAGAAGTTATGAACTTACAAAATAGTCAGGCGTAACTTCGGAACTCCTAACCATCATAAAAAATTAATAGTTGAGAAGTTACGAAATAGCCAAGCGTAACTTTGAAACCCATCACCATCATAATAAATTAACCATTGAGAAGTTATGAAATAGCCAGGCATAACTTCGGAGCTTGGAGTGGGTTCCAAATTTCAATGTACCATGAGGGATTTAGATTTTAGAAGCGTCAGACTTCTCATTCAATCAATGAAGTGAATCATGATTTAGCATTCTGAATCAGTTAATAGGTATTTATAATTTTATACAGAATCACAGTTCACACTCACAGATACTTCAAAGTTCAAGTTAATTAATAATTAAAATTTACATATTTTTAAATTTATAACACTATTGTTCAATTTCATGATTCACGTAACATGTTACTGTATTGACTATTTAGTATTGAAATTTGAAGAATTAGCAAATAACGCGTAAAACTAAAAATAGTAACACTATTTGAAAAAGAATCTTCTAGTTCTTATATGTATACAGTATTACTATTAAATTCAAAAATTGGCATTAGGTATACATAATACTGGTAACTAAATCACTAATTGAGATTCATTGAGTGACTAAAGTTCTGAATGGTTGTGGTTTCCCCAGAAGGAGAAGCGACAAGCTTCCAACCGTTTCCAAAACCAAAATGAAAAGTACATTTGAATTTCATATTTACAAATTACAAGTTGTATGTGATGAAAACCTACCTTTTGGGAGCACACTCATACATGCAAACGTTAGAGATAAACATCAAATAACAACATTATACATATCTAAAGCATACTACAAAAATAACAGGTGATTCCATCACAACCTCCGATGAGCTAAACAAGGGCACCCAAAGCCTTGTTGATTTGCTCTTAGAGAATTGTGGGTGTGCTCTCCCAACACAATATTACAATCCCACTTGATCCATGGATGAAAA
>MU227200.1:1681688-1703987 GCA_018584345.1 Thuja plicata | reverse complement strand
TGCTCACACATGTGTGAGCATCCTATTAGTGCTAAAAGGAGTAGGAATCACACTTTAAGTGTGATTAGTGTGTGCTTAAGTGAGGAAGTAGGTTTATTAAGAGGAATAGGTAGGGTAGGGTAGGAATTGGGTAGGTTTCTAGGTAGGATTAATAGGTCTTATTAATTTAATCCAAATTAATTTGAATTAATTGTGGTTTAGAAGAATATTAGAAATGTGGGGATATAAATAAATTTAAAATTTTTTATAAGGGGATTTATGGAGGGATAATGTATTAGATAAGATTTAATACATTAAAAGGGATGGTATTTAAATTAGATTTAAATACTTAGGAGAATGAATCATATTTAATTAAATAAATTTAATTAAATAGATAGAAGAATATAACAAATATAATTAATTAAAATTAACTATAATGTTACGGGAATATTAATTAAATTAATATAAGGACGATTTTGGACGTCTACACAAGTGACAAAAATTTTTCTAAGATCCATTTAAATTTTAGAGGAAATTACAAAAGCCTAGTCCGATAGTCCGACAGTCGACTCCTACATATCCTAATACTAATAGACTAATAGTAATTTGTTAATGTGTTATAGTATAAACTATAATAGAATAATACTATCCACAAAGAAAAAAAGATCAGTTGATGCGCAGACCAGCAAATAACCGGATCATCTCCTCCTGGAACTCCTCTTGGTCGAAGCCACGATCGTCAAAAATGGCGCCATCTCTACCTTGTCATGTTCTACTTCGAATTCAAACATGTCACTTTGGTATCTGGCGTAACTGGTAGCATGATCCCATGTTGCAGACATAAGATTACTGAGGACATCCTACTAAATCTCAGCTCATATCCTGTAAATGAATGGTGATGAATCATAGCTCATATCTCGTAAAATTATACTTTTTAATGTCTAATCAAAATCTTGTCCTGGATTATGTACTACTCAAGTTATGCAGATTGCCAGCATGTCCTCGAAACCACCATATCCTAGCTGCAATTTTTAATTTTGAACTGACAACTTGGCAGCCGCATTAAATTTTGAAGGAATATATCACGTAAGGTGACTTGACTCCAAAAAGAAAAATAATGAATATTTATGAATCACAGCTCATATCTCATACAAATTATCCTTTTTAATGTCTAATCAAAATCTTGGCGTCGATAAGTCTCATTAATTGCACTTCAGTGTTCAATGTCATTGTAACTTCGTGGTGAAGTTACGCAAACTGCCAACATGGCCTTGGAACCCCATATCCTACCTGTGATCATAACTTCCAAAGTCGCGCACACTGTCAACTTGTCCTTTGCGTATCTTTGTGGCCTTCAACTCCAAACTACCAACATAACTGTTGAAGTCACATACACCGTCAACCTGACCATTACGTATCTTCGTAACTGTTAGCATCGACCCTCCTTTTAGCTTCCCGAAGCTACACACACTGTCACCAGTCACCACAAATTGTGTCAAAGCTACACAAATGCCAAACTGTCAACCACAAACTTACTTGACCTTTGCGTATCTTCGTGGCCTACAGCTCTAAACCACCAACATAACAGTCGAAGTCACGCACACCATCAACATGACCATTGTGTATCTTTGTAACCATTAGCCATCGACCTTACTTTTAGCCTGTCGAAGCTACGCAAACTGCCCTCACAAAATGGTCATCAGTAAATGACATGTAGCACCCAACTTGACACGTAGTCCTATCACTATGTTTTGAATGTTCTCCAATATATATTTTTATACTATAAATATTGTTTATTATTCGCCAATATATATTTTTATACTATAAATACTATTTTTTATTCGCCAATATATATTTTGCCAGTTTTTTACACCTTTTTTGAAGGGGAGGTTTCTTAAAGATTACCCTGAATCCAATCCAGCGTTTTTGGGCACCAACAAATTGGCAACTCCGCTGGGGAGCTGTTTTCAAGAAATTTCTAAATTTTTGGTTGACATTTTGAAAGCTTTCAGATTTAGGTTTGAAGCAAGAAAGAAGTGATAATTGTCCTCAAGACATTTGAGGTGGCGACTCTGTACAATATTTTCAGGACAGGACTTCGCTGGGAGGTAAGGACTCAAGAGTAGTTTATGTTTTTCCTTCTGATAAGAAGGTGGTGACTCCATTTATTGAAATTTTTTGGTTAATGACTTCACTGAGGGAGAACATCCAGAAAGGAGATGAAAATTCATTTCATTGTTAGTGATATAAAATTTATTACATGATGCTTAAAAGGTTCTTCAAAAACATTTTGATTTCAATAAGCGTTAAGCCTTTAGATCTAAAAAGGTTTCAATACAGAGGTGATGAGGTATTTTCAAATATTTCAAAGGAAGTGTCTTATTTTTATGGAGATTATGGTGAATCAGCTATTGATCATTTGGATTCTTTTTATATGCTCCTTTACAAGTATGATATTGATACAGAGAGTGATTTCGTGAGACTGTTTGCTAGCTCCTTGAAAGAATATGCAAGAAACGCTTATGAATCACTACCCGAAAAGAGTATTTTATCTTGGGAAGAATTCGAACAATGGTTCTTATATGAGTTTAATAATACAAGTGAAGAAGAAAATCTCCTTAATACAAAATAGATTTCAGACTTGTTGGATCTTGAATATCAAAAATATGTCAAGAAAAGTGGTCTGAAGTTTTCCTCAAATCACCATGATAGGAAGACGGGTAAATCAATACATTTTGATGTGGTGGATGAAACTCGAGAAAATGAAATAATTAGTCATGAAGAAGAAAACATTCTTGTTAATAATTTTGAAAATATTTCAAATTTATTAGATATTGATGAAGAAATGTATTCAGAATGTGGATCATTGTTTTATGAAGGCAAATTAGAAATACGTTCAGAATATGAGCAGGAACTTTTTTTTGCAAAGAATAAAGACATTGTTTTTATTGATAATCTGCAGATGATTATTTTCAAGAGATTTCTTACAGTAAAAATATTCATCATAATGTATCAAGTCACACTCCATCTGGTGAATTATTTGAAAACTTCCAAGAAGATGATTCATGTTCAGAGACATTAATCGAAAGAGAAGAACACTACACGAATATTTTCTCGCAAAGTTTTTCTCTCAGGAATGAATTTCACACAGAGGACGACTTACAAGTTGAAATAAATTATGAGAGTGATGGGACTATGAATTTCAAAAATTGCTACAAAAGTCACAGTGAAGAGGACTCAACTTATAATATTGATACACAAATAAAAAAATAAGCCAGAATATGAATTTAAAAGGTCACAAAGGAGATTTGTGAAAACCTCTAAACATGATGAAACGGGAAACAATAAAGATATATTCAGAATAATGGTACTGTGTGGAGATGAGAATAAAATCTATGATAGAGGAAAGCACTAGCATTCAGCTATCCCGGATTGGGGTCTATTTCACGGAGTTGTTTCTTCTTATCTATATTCTATTATTTTATTATTTCATTTATTTGAATTAATAAATTCAATATCATTAGTTTAGTTTTTGCTATTATGTTTTGTATACTTTAAATTAATGGTGTGATAACTGCGGAGGAGAAAATAAAGAATATGATATAACCTACAAAAAAAATTTGTTGTTATTGCTTTCTGTGAAATAGGAAGAATGGAAATAAAGCAAGCCAGGGAATTGAAAGGACAACTGGAATGCACTTTCGAGGGAAGTATATTTTCTATTAATTTCAAGCATTTTGTATCTTTATGCAATATAATTTTGCATTATTGTATTGAAATTATATATATTAAAATACATAATTCAATTTTGCATTATTGTATTATGTTAGGATTATATTGTTATATACGGCTATGTAGTCTAAACTGCATTGAGCTGGAATATAAGTTCCTTTTTATTTGAAATAATAGGTATCTTATCAGATGAATTAGTTCACATGATTCCTTGTATGGAAATGAAACTATTTTCCAAGTTTCAGACCTTCGTCAGCCTGTTTGTTATGTTTTTGAAGGTAGAAGTAGATGCAGTTTTCAAATGGTTAATGGATGAAATTTATAGAAGTAGAAAGTCGTCAATTTTGGTGATTGAAATCTTGGCGCTCAGAAATGATCTCAAGTAACTAGTTGGTGAAATGTTTGTTGGTATATGGGACTATGACCTTATGCAATTTCGCAGAGATGAGAGAAGTTCTGATATGCCTTTTAATTATTTTTGAGCAATGGAGCGTAAAATGCGTCAGAAATTTTTTTTGGATTTGATCAATCAGAGAACAACCCACCTAATATTTTGACGTCAAATGCTTCCAATTTTATTTTTGTGGAGATCTGAACTCATTTGATATGTTAATTTAAAATTTGTATTGTCCGTGACTAGCTCCAGCAAGTCACTTTGCAAAGCAGGTACCAAAATTTAGCAAGATGTTCAGAATCTGAAATAAAACCCATGTTTTATTTAAATTAAATTATCATAAACTTCTACCAAATTTCATAGCTCCAAGATGCTGGATTGGTTCACAACGAAGTTACTCCAGAATAGTCGAAAGGGTAAATAAATTTCTTCATCATCTCTATAGTTTTTGAGGGAGATTTAAAAGATAAAGAATGAAGCCATGAGATGAGAAAAATTAAATGGAAAACATCTCCATGAGGGGTGGGCTCTACCTTGTTTTGGCATTTCAGATAATTGTTTATTCTCACAATGGAAGAAGGTTGTTTTTTTCTTTCTTTCTATGCTGATGAATCACATTTTTGCTATTCACGCGGATTTTTGAAGTTGTTTTTTAAGCTGCAAATGATTGTTTATACATCTAGAAAGGTTCTCATACCTTTCTCCATGTAAGAGAAATGAAATTGTTATGCATGCTAATGACAACGGTGGATGAGAAAGAATGGGATACTGGGAGTGAAAGTACATTCAATGGTTACTCCCCCCAAAAGCAACAATGGGTGTTCGAAGAAGTTGAGTATCTACATCAAATCACGAGAAAATATTACAGAGCATGATCCACTAAACTTGTGATACCGCGCCCCCATTCATTTAAATATTTTGAGATCTTCCTTGCAGAACAATTGTTTGCATACCCTGTGGTCATTACACTTCATGAGATGACATTTCTTTGGCGGTAGACGATTGAAGCATTTTGTTTATAATTTCACATTTTGTAGGTCATTTTAGAGATGTATGCAACAAACCCTAATCCTATCAGCAATCCGCGAGGACAATTTTATACTATTCTAACTTTGCTAAGTTATGTCATATGTTATCTGAGAAGCTAAACTTATGTCGATAAGAAAAGAAACATAAGTGGGAGTTTTTGGGGGGGTATCGGCATGTCAATTTTGTGGCTTGCACGATGAGTATTGCTACACTGATAAGGATTCAAATGATTTTCTGGAGAATATTTAAAGAGGTAATACATTTCAAATAAGAGGTAAGTATTGAGGTAAGGATCTTATTTCATTGTTTTGACATTTTGAAGGTAAAATATTATTGTATTTCCCATGGTTTTATTTTTTATATTTTTAAAGGGAATGCATATTCTTTACAAAAGTCATTAATGAAATTAATATTTAAAATTATTTCCCTTTTATTTTTTTGGTGTGATTGATTTTATTTTTTGAGTGGTCTTCTTCTCCCAGAGATAACAGATTCTCGTTGTGCCCAGGTATGGACGCACGTCCCCAACTGGAGCCAATGTTTACATTGAAAATTCAGGCCCAAGTTCACATAATTTTTTAGGGAAGTATTACCTCTATTTTCTATGTTTATACTATTTTCCTTATTTTCAAAAAATTAAAGGGGCCTAATGTTTATTATTTTTCATTTTTCATTCCCTTATTAAATTATATGAGAAAAATCAAATACTTTATTTTAAATGCATTTATATTATGGAATGAAAAAATAACTATAAAAATATATATATAATATTAATTAAAAGGGTGGCAATTGGGAGTTGAACACTCAACCTCTCAAGCCAGCCCCTTTCCTATCCCAACTACCCCCTCCCCTCGCTAACCAATTGCTCTATTATATTCCTTGAGAACATAGGGTTAGAGTGAAAAGATATATCCTTTTTCATTAAGTAGGATGAAATAATATTATGATTGATCTTTCACGATAAATGTTTCATGATATGGGAATATGTTTTTAGCCTTTTATCTTGAATGTACTGTCTTGGCTCTGTGAATAATAGCTGATCTTTAAGATAATATTTATTAAAGGGGTGAATTATATACTTTTAGGGTTATCTTAAAAGTATATGTTTTGATTAAATGTTACAAATATGTAGGGAGTGACTTTTAAAAGAATTTAATTATAAATGCCCTAAGAGTGATAAATATATTTGTTAAACTTTTATTATGTTTTGGGGCTATTATATTTAAAGTAAACCCTTTCTTTATGCATTTTGATGTAATGTTTGAAATTTGAATCTTTCAAAAGGCATAATGATTAATGTTGGTTTTATTTTCTATCTAATTGATTTTTTTATTTTTAATAAAACCAAAATCGGATATATGTTATTGGAAATGTATTTCAATGATATATTCAAAAGTGCATTAAGGGGATTTCTTATTGAAAACCTTATTGAAAGTGAGAAATTAATTTGTCAATTTTATGCATAGGAGATCTACACTGTTGATATTGTTATTTTAGAGGTTGCTCTAAAATGCATGTTATAAGCATTTGAGATGTATAATGCATTATAAGGTTGTGTACATTTTTGTTGGATAATAAGAAAGGTTGGACAGCTGTGTAGGTGGGTGTAGCCTAGGTTTTGTGTGAACAACGTTAAATCTGTGTTATCTGTGTTTAGTTTCTTTCTTCTATTGTTTCTGCGTATAATTGTTTATTCTTATATTGTTCTGGTTCTGTCAAACCCTAACACTACACATTATTGCATAAGGATTTATTTGACGACAAATTACCTATCGGGATGAGATGGATGAAAGACATTCGAAAAGAATATTAGTGAAAGATTTGATTATCAATGTATTAACCTTTGGATGGTAAATATTTAATTGTAACTATATACATTAAATGTTGTAGTTGTTGATTTTAGGGATTAGGTTTTGTTATCAAACGACGTATTGATTTGTAGCTTGTCTGCATCCTTTGAAACTCTATATAAAGGATACCAGGATCAATCCAAGGGGATCTCACAGAGACAATACAATGGATATTTTTTTGAATGTAAAGGGAAAGGGCATTAGATCAACGACTACAGCATGAAACTCATGTACTATTTTTTTGAATCAATAAAGAGATAAGTGTTCTTCTATTTCATTGATAGGTAATTGTTTACATTTTCTCTCTAATTGGTCCTTTGGATAACAGTTGTTTGCAAAGGTATTCCCTATTGCACTATTTGGATAGATCATAATTTTAGTTGATTTCCAGATAGCAAAAACAGATTGAAAGACTCGTTGTCAAATTTCAATTCTGTCATGTTGGTCTTTTTGAGAAAAGTTAAATTCAATAGGACTACTGTGATTTCATTCTAATCTCATAAGGATCAGTCACATGCATTAGGAGTAATATTGGTTGCATTCCATTTTCAAAGTTGCACATGATAATTGGATAGATCTGACTTCATTGCCCAGTCTGGAATAAGACACTGGTCTTGCTTATTGATTTGATATATTAATTTGGGGAAATGTTATTGTCTTGATCTAACAATCTGCTCCCTTACTTCATAGCATCCTTTTTTATTTCAAGTTTAGTTATTAATTGGCATAATTCTTTTCTTTTAAGCAATTTTAGTTTACAAAAAGGCATTCAAGTTTATAGTTTACAGTTTTGAAGAAAAATAGTTCAACACAAGTTATCTGCTATAAAAATCCTTTGAACCTACATATTTGGTTAAGGAATAGGCCTACCAGTCTTGGTTTTGCAGAGCCAAAATTGCAGAGGTATCAATCATTTACTTTGGTTGAACCTGTCAGTTGGCCAAAAACAATTGGATTTCCCAGCATTGGAATGGCAGGTCCATAGTAAATCTAATCCAACATTTTTAGGCACCAACACTAAGTACTCATACAACAAATCTATTCATTCTTCATTAAAAACATGTTTTCCAATGAAGTTTTGGGACGAGGGGGCGGGGACCCAAGGGCCTATATTTGGGGACGATGGGGAATGGCGGGGGGGCAGCTGGGTGGGGGGTTTAGCTGACATGATTGTAATAATTTGTTGAATAGGGTTTCCACTAGGGAAACATTGAATTTTCTTGAATATCTCAAAGGCATATGAGTTATTAAGATTACATGGGTCAATCTTGTTGATGTGATTTTTATGCCACTACAACATGCAAAATCAAATACTTAGTATTTTGAATGAAAAGCCAAATCTCCAACTCTCTCTTGAATAAGGATGATCATATGATAAACAATGTATATGTATTGTGTGATCAAATGAAAAAACCCCAAGGTTCCTTCTTATCATGGACTTTCGCTCAATTACAATGATACCATATGTTGGGCATCACAAAGGGACTTATGCTATTAATTCAATGGATATCAACTTCTCCCAACAAAAAATTGCAAAGAGAAATGGTTTCAAAAGCTATTCTAACTCTAATAATGCAAGAGATGATGAATGTCTTTGTGACTCTAGTCCACTTCGTTTAGCCATCGACATCAACCAAGCTAGTGCAATCTCCTAAGGTAGATGTAAGATGTTCAAACTATCACCGTTCAATTAACACCATCCATCGATGCATATCAATGTGCAAGCAATAATCAAAGTAAAGTTCATGAATATGTCATTTGATCATGCAAAACAAACTTACAATCAGCAAGTAGCTAGTTGTTTGGTCTATGCGAGTTCAACAAAGATGCATCCAAAATATCTTACGTTCAACTAAACACTGCTTCTAATCAACATGAAATGAAATCCTAATCTAATTACTTAAAGAAAATTTTATTCTAAATGAGGAATGCAAAGAACCAAGCAATACTCCAAACATCACAACATTCACCATGAGAACCAACAATAAAAGAAGGAATAATTTTGGTAGTATTATAGCAACAATTCTCCAACAAGTCTCTCCCTCCTACTCTACTCTATCTCTAATAAGTTACAAATAAGAAGGCCTTGGCCTTTTATATCTGTTCAATAACAATGAACTGCCAAGATCAATTCAAGATCACGGACTGAGATTCAGCTAACAAAACCCTAATTAGGATTTCCATAACCACCACTAACAATTATTAAATGTCCACCCAATTACAAAAAGGTGCAATCTTGTGGGCCAAGAAGAAAATTACAATGCCTTTATGGGCCAATAAGAAAATAAGGTAGGTACAAAATTATAAAAGAAGGCATCAATCAGTAGACCAATCGGAATGAAGCACCACCTTGTGGGCCAATGAGAAAATTACAATGTCTTCGTTAACCAATGAGAAAATTTGAATGTCTTTATTAACCAATTAGAAATTAGGTTAGGTAGAGGTATTAGACGCCTTTTATAATGCCCCGCCTACGAACCCTTGGAAACAAGGGTTAAATATGCACTGAACAATTTATTTTTTATATAAGAGAATACATAATGTATCAAGTGTATCAGATAACCGCAACCTAAGAATGAAACAACAAGCTAGAGATGACGTGACGATCATGAATGATCGTATGCAAGCGGAAGACTTACGACTCTCCCAAAGGTTCCCAAGCAACCTAAACTCAAATGTGAACAAATAAGCACGTTCACCCCATCTTGTGAGAGTTTAGAACACCTCAATGAACTCCACGGATAATGATCTAACCATCATCAACGATCACCCATCGAGAGGACCACAACATCCTCATGACAAAACAAGGCAAGAAGTTGACATCGAGAAGAAAGGGAAAAACTTCACCAACAAACACCAATCCAAACTGTTATGAATGGGATAGTCTCTACTCCAAAAAGGGTATCTAGAACTATAATTACGTTTCCAAGGAAATTTACGTAAGTATCCTCTATCTCGAAAATGACAAAATTTGACAAGAAACGATCTTTCCCGGAAACGACGAAATCCGACTAGAAACGATCTTTCCCGAAAATGACGTTTAACATACCAGAAATGACCTTTTACTCACTCAAAACAATGTTTTATCCCAAAAATGACATTTAAACTACTAGAAACAACATTCTAGGAGACTGGAAACGACATTTTAAATGCCAGAAACAACGCTTTACCTAGAAAAGACAACAAGACCTTCCGAAGGCCATAACTTTTGCATACGGTGTCTGATTGACTCCATTCAAAATGAATCGGAAAGGTATTGGAAAGCTCTACCATAGTATGGAGCTAAAACCATCCTAGGACATCAAAATTTTAGTCACCATCCACTTGAATCAATTGCAATCTAAAATTAGGTGAGATCGTTATTGCCAAAACTTGCAATGAACGATCTCCTCAGTCTAACAAAAGGAAAGGCTTGTCGACACCAACATACAACATAAAATAAAAGCTAGCTCCACACGGGGTACTATTGGATACATGCACATAGAGTCTATGGACACTCGATTGAAAAACAATAACATAAATGTAAAGTATGAACATAATATGTTGAATCTAGAACATCAAGTAAGAACATGAAATGTGTAAATGACAAGGAAGGATAGAAAAGAGCACATCATGCTTGAGAACCCCATCACTGAAATTCATCCACCATCTGTCATCGGTCCCAAGCAGTGGTAAAGTTTAGAAACACCACCCTACCACGTGGTACCCTCATGCCCAACCCACCGTGCTCGTAGAGATAGCATCCCGACCACACAGAGATAAGCACTCACACCAAAAAGGGATACATTCACAATAAGCATATGCATAAAATTAGGGAACAACACAAAGATCCAATGCAAGGATGCAATACAAGTAAGTCAAGGTCACTACTCAAGCTAGATAGGGTACGATGTTGAGACTCAAGAATGGAGTGTCATCACACGGCTCGTACAGGCCCATGCGGAATCGAGAAATCCTTCTCAAACAAGGAAGCTCTACTGAGCCATATCAACATCCACAGATGGCAAGACTAAGCTGCACCATATCAACATCCGCAGATGGCAAGGTACTATACCATATCAACATCCTCAGACAACAAGGTACTATGCCATATCAACGTCCGCAGACGACAAGGCAAGATATACCATATCAACGTCCTCAAGCGATGGCAAGGTAGTTAAATTAAGTCTTAAATTAAGTTTTGTTTTCCCATTTATTGTGTAAGGTTATAAATTATTAAAATAACTCAACCAAGGGATACCCTAGGACCATTTTGTGTCCCAGCCTGCCTTGGTGAGCCACTCCATCCCACTACTCCACACCTACCAGTCAAACACAATGAAACAAAAAGGACTCCAAACCTCAATCAAAGAGGGAGGTAAAAGAAATAAAGTGCATGGCTCCATTGGCCTCAAACAAGAGCACGGGTTCCAAAGTAATCTCGTCATGGCACACAAAGATCTTACGATGTGGTTTCAAAAACCATCATCACACATTCCAATGCAATCCAAATCAAGCATGGAGAACAAATTCCCAAAAAGGGAAGATAAACACAAGTGCTCACAACACACTCAAAGAGCTTGCGATGCAATCTCCAACACTAACATCGCACATTCCACAAAAAGGAAAAGACGATCACAAGTGCTCACGGCACACTCAACTGGACACTTGGCTAGGAGTACAGATTCATTCACGAATCTAAAACTAACAATATAAAACCATAGAATGGTTGAAAACCTGGAGGACAACACACTCCAATGTTTTAATCAAACCAAACAAAATAACTAGTAAAACTTGGTGGCATGCAAAACAAGCCAACCCCAAATTTCCCATAAATCAAACTTCTCAGAAAGCTACAAAATGAAACCCACTTGCCCATAGGCACCCAATAGCACACTAATCCAATAAAATTTTAGTTTGGGATAAACACTGAAAAATGGCCAGCATAACAGTATAAAAACCAATAATGAAAACCTCAGTTTCTCGTAGTGAGTCAGTCAGGCATCTGAAAGCTACCAGAAAGTAGGGGAGTACTAACTCTCAGCCCACGAAACAAAAGAAAACAAGAACCAGGTCAAACGATCAAGAAATGATTAAAATATCAAAGCCCCTACCTCGCAACCGAGTGAGGAACTTGAAAAGGCGGGGAATAAAATAAAAATCCCGCTGAATCCTAAAGTAGCTCCACACAAATGGAAGCATTTAGGGCACGATTCCAACAAGCCACTACCCACCAAAAACGGACAACCCAGTTAATCACAATGAGCAGAAGACTTAATTTCTCCAAATCAATTTGGAGCAAAATCCAATTCTTTTCCCAAATCAAAAGTGAAAAGTGAGTTAAAAGAACTCTTTTTCCAAATATAAAGCATGTTTGACCCAAAAGCCCTAAAGGGTAAATTAAAAAAAAAAATCACTAAAACAATTCCCACGAACTATTGACTTTCCCAAATTAAATCAAATATATTCCAATTAAATGGAATTTGATTACGGAAAATTAACCAAAAATTAAATATTAAATCCCCAACCACATAAAATCAATATTTAATCAAATATCATCTGCGACAACTGCGGGAACTCTAAATGCACAAACACATAACTGGTCTCTCAAAATGCATATGCAATCCAGATTTACTATCAGATACCAGGGGGATAATATAATAATCACAGGTACATTGTCCATGCAGGGATGATATTGGCTCAATATGAAAGGTTTGGTAATACTATCTCCTGTGCCACTATCGGGGATATAGGTACACACTCAACTCCTGAAAATAAAGGTGAATGTACCTTGTACCTATTCAGTAAACATGCAAACATCAAGTGTACTTACTCATAATAAAATAGTCTAAGTACAATATTTAATAATCAAACAGTGAAGGAGAACGACACCATCATGTGGACCTCACAAAGGGGGTAACTACGACTTCGTCTCACTTCGTACAAACACACGAAGCATGATACATATATCAATTGCATGAGCGAATAGTGAACATTAATTCATTTAAATAAACATTTCATTAACATTAAACATTTCATTTAAATATAAGAATTAAATAATCAAATGTGACAACATGAGCATATATCAAAGGAAGTAGATATAGAAATATCTGACCGCATATAAGGCACAATATAATAGGAATCCATAATATTCTTCAATATAATAATTCATTGTTTCTCGAAGCAAAATGCACCAGATATAATCATAAAGCATCATCATGTAGATATGATCGAAATAGTAATAGTAGTACATCTAACATGTAAATCAACACTACTATAGCAATTGAAATAAAGTGCAAAAATCAAATGCATTACATAGTGCACACACAATGTCACATCATATGGATACTCACGAAATAACCTTATGATACCATCCCAAACTAGGTAACCACTGGCACATACCTCAGTGAAACCATCAGAACACATCATAAATCTCATAAGTCAGATACCAATAAAAACCACCATAATCATCTCAAAAAGGACACAAGAATCAACTATATAGGGTGCATCTCACAATGTCACATAAAAGCATAGCACAGGGATAGTCACCACATTGTAAGGTTAACTCAACTAATCACATAGGGGCACCATTACTCATACATAACCAAAGCAAGGCATATCAAATTAGGTACACAACCCGCCAAAGCACCATGGTTCACACAACCATATATAATGCCTAAAAAGACTACTGTTGCAGCAACACAAGTCATCACCCTAACGGTGCAAACCACTCATGGTTCCAACATGATCACACAATAAGCATGAACATCAAAGTCATATCCATCAAGATGGAATGCAGAATGCAAACGAGAGAGGCACTACATCATCCCCCAAAAGACTAGGCTTACTCCTGGAAGCCTGCAAGTCCAACAAAATGAAGCACGGCAAGTGTGAGACCAAAATAGATTAAGTGCAAGAATAGCCATACAATTAATCCACAAGCCTGTCCAAATCAAACTCAATTCCTTACTAGTCAGCCTTACAACTATTGAAAGGATCCACACACACTAAAGAGCATCAACATTCCCTCATAGTCCATCTAACAAGAACTCAATACGTGCTAGGAAAGACACATCTTGTCATGATCTTTGCCAAAAGAGGCATAACGCAAGCCAATATACCTCATCATAATGCATCTAACTGTGAAACAGTACCCTCCACGATCTCTCCAAGATCAATGCACCAAGAACTTCTAAGTCAACAACTTGAGAACATGGGAAAAACTGTCCCAAAATGCTAAAAAAAACACCGTCATGCCCATCTAGAGCATCCTTACATCCAACCAGAATCTCACTAAATCACCCAAAATCTTAAAAGGTGAAGATTATTTGTCACAATTGCACTATTTTAAGGGATTCTACATCCAACTCAGATGTACCATGGGATACAAATGTACAAGGTTGCCTCTCACAACCAAAAGCACTCAGAATACAAGGGCTCATTAATGTACTCCTACTTAAAGGAATACTCAGAACACAACAAAACAAGCATAGGAGAAATATGGTTTCTCCAATGCCAAGAGCTCAACTATAGCAGTTGGATGCCAGATTCACTTAACCCAATCAGACCATGGTTTCACCTTCAACAAGGTGTCAACGAATCCAAATGGTGAATGTCATCTTACACTCAACTCCATACCAAATCTTAGGATTGTAAGATATGTCCACAACTACCATGTCCTTCTAGCCTAAATCTAGGAATACCTCTCTATCAGCAATCCTCTGGCAACCCAATATCCAATGTGGAATCTCACGAGGAGAGGATAACTTAACCACTATAATATCATATATATAACCATAAAGAGATATAGCTATGAGAGTCTCAAGACTAGGAAAGGAGACTCTCTATCCCCACACAACGCTAGTCCAAGAAGAGTTGGGGAAATCCACAACCTGAGCTACCCAAAGAACACTCACCAAAAGAAACCAACAAAAAAAGTGTATCAAGCTCCTTCACATCTATTCTAAAAAATGCAAGCACAAGGACAACGTATGGTCTCAAGACCTGCAACCAAAGTTACCTCTTAGGTGGACTAAGTCATACATAACCATTCGGAATAACAATGCCAAGAGGGAATACACTCAAGATCTCAAAACATAGGCATGGGGGCAAACAAGAATCTCGCTAAGAATACACACTAAAACCAATGCAAGAATTCAAGCTCAACCACAACCATATAAGACATGCATGAACATTAACCAAAAATAACATTTACACAAAGATTCCAATCAGTGCACAAAAGAGTCTTGCGAAAAGTAACTAATCGTTCTTTAACAAATGCACATACTTCAAGAACTATATTCTCATTTTAACATGATTTACATTTACTCATCCATTACACAACGCAGTCGTGGAAATTCCATACCAAGGATATTTACAAACCAATGCATCTAAATCAATTAACACTTAACAAGAACATACATCATTACCAACTTTCTTTTATCTTCATTAACCACACAAGATTTTCTCATAATTAAAATAAAAAGGTATTCTCATTAAAATCTTTACAACTACTCGACAAACACACTATAGTATGTTCTCTGTGATGTTCTCCCTTGCACATACTATCAAAGGTCCTTATTGAACATGATAGATTCACAAAACAAAAGACTGGGCAGCAATACCAAACATTCAGAGTAGTCACCAAGAAACTGAAAAGGAAAAACCCAAATGGGGCATTATCAGTTCCAACAGTAAATCCCAAAATGTGCGCAATTCAACAATAATCAAATGTGAGAACTTTCACAAAGAGATAGGTAGAGAAGTTTGGGTGACTAGTCCAAGCATGAGAAATACCAAAATTCAATGCTAGCCCACACAACACGTGGAAAGATCCACCAGGAACAAAATAAACCATCAATCATGAAATACATTTACGAAACATTGTGACTGGAATCAGTCACATAAGATGGAGTAACCGCCACATGGTACTGGGGAACTCATCATCTCAATAATGTTAGAGAACAAACCCATACACACCAAACAATGAGCCAACAATGATCTCTACCATATTCATATCTATAATTCTTATAAATGCAACAATATTCTTTCTCAATACAAATTCACTTTAATTTCACATGCAATGCAATAATTTTCTCCATGCAAGGTTCCAATCAAAAGGAGGGTCTAAGAAAATCCTCAAACATATATGGAAAACATGAAGGATCACCAAGAGAACAACACTCAAGAGGGTAATCACAAACATGGGTGACAGAGACACGAGTTCAAAACACGACCATTTGATCTTTCACAAGGGTACTCAACATGCTCGCACCAGGGTCAATACTTAATTATGGAACATGGGACGATTGGCCAACAATCATGCAGGTTCTTTGCACATCAGGGGCATGCATAACTTGTAACAAGAGATATCATAACTGGCTAAAACAATGGAACACTACAGAAACACAAGGTTATAGTCACATTCGAATACCACATAAGGGACCATTAGTCTTCACAGCCACTACGGTCTCAATGCACTCTACACAAGTGGCTACAATGCTTCAAGGAACAAAATGCATGAAATATAAGACACCATGGAATGGAGCAATCCTATGCAATTCTTCACTGCAATAAACAACTAATTTCCCAATAATCCAAGCAATTATGCAATTTGGGGTCGTAAGTCATTAACCCAAATAATCTATCATATGATATTAATTTCACATTTCATTACCAATAAATGTTTGTTTCCATGAATTCAATGGTGCACAACTATCACTCTTCAAGCGGAATGCATTTCAATGCAACAATTAATATGCTAGGATAAATGGAACATAACTCATTTCATTTACTCTAACAAAAACACAACCATAGAATATAGTTCACCACACCCCATAGGGATTCAAACAAGAGGCACTCATGGCCTTTCATGGATGCCAAACAATCCTCTTGACCAAGTAGGTTCACACAAGAAAACAAGACACTCACCGCTACTAAGCATCCAAGAATCAACATATACATACAACTATCATGCTATAGAAAGGGAAACACCACCATGGTTTTCATTTCCTCTACACACACATAGACCGCATGAGGGTCACCAAACACTCACAAACCAAGAGAAAATCACCAAACTACAGTCTAAAGTGCTCAAAAGAGGTCCTCACATAGGGGTATCATCCATCCCTGGGAGGCGCAAAGATCTAGGAGGTACTCTTCCTCCAACAAATGTCACTTAGGTTGGTTCTCCAGAACAATCAAGAATGCCAAGCCTCAGCACCCAAGTAACAAGCTACCACTACTCACGTTTGCTCACACACCAACAACATCAGCTAAGCGGGCAATATATATCGAGAGATCTCAGTCTATGAACATGGACTCTGATACCAGATGTAATGCCCCACCTAGGAACCCTTGGAAACAAGGGTTAACTATGCACTGAACATTTTTTTTTATATAAGAGAATACATAATGTATCAAGTGCATCACATAACCGCAACCTAAGCACGATACAACATGCTAGAGATGACATGACGATCACTAAATGATCGTATGCAAGTGGAAGACTTACAACTCTCCCAAAGGTTCCCAAGCAACCTAAACTCGAGTGTGAACGGATAAGAACATTCACCCCATCTTGTGAGAGTTGAGAACACCTCAACGAACTCCACAAATAATGATCAGACCATCATCAACAATTGCCCATCGAGAGGACCACAACACCCTCGTGACAAAACAAGGCAAGAAGCTGACATCGAGAAGAAAGGGAAAAACTTCACCAACGAATACCAATCCGAACTATTATGAATGGGATAGTCTCTACTCCACAAAGGGTATCTGGAACTATAATTAAGTTTCCAAGAAAATGTACAGAAGTATCCTTTGTCCCAGAAATGATGAAATCTGACGAGAAATGATCTTTCCCAAAAATGACCTACTTACTGGAAACGACGTTTTATCCTAGAAACAAAATTTAAACTACTAAAAATGACATTCTAGGAAACTGGAAACGATATTTTAAATACCAGAAATGACGCTTTACCTAGAAAAGACAACAGGACCTTCCAGGGGCCATAACTTTTGCATACGGTGTCTGATTGACTCTGTTATAAATGCGTCAAAAAGGTATTGAAAAGATCTATGAAAATATGGAACTAAAACCATCCTAGGACATCAAAATTTTAATTTCCATCCACTTGAATCAAGTGCAATCTAAAATCAGGCGATTGTTGTTGCCAAAACTTGCAATGAACGATCTCCTCAGTCTAACAACTGGAAAGGCTTGCCGACACAAACATACGGCATGAAATAAAAGCTAGATCCACATCGGGGAGTACCAGATACACACACATAGAGGCTATGGACACTCGATTGCAAAACAATAACATAAATGTAAAGCACGAACATAATATGTTGAAACTACAACATCAAGTAAGAACATGAAATATGTAAATGACAAGGGATAGAAAAGAGCACATCATACTCGAGAACCCCATCACTAAAAGTCATCCACCATTTGTACACTAGTCCCCAGTAGTGGTAAATTTTAGCAACGCCACCCTACCACGTGATACCCGCAGGTCCAACCCACCGTGCTTGTGGAGATAGCATCCCGGCCACACAGAGATAAGCATTCACACCAAAAAGGGATACATTCACAATAAGAAGATGCATAAAATAAGGGAACAGTACAAAGATCCAATGCAAGGATGCAATACAAGTAGGTCAAGGTCACTACTCAAGCTAGACAGGGTATGATGTTGAGACTCAAGAATGGAGTGTCGTCACACGGCTCGTACAGACCCATGTAGAATCGAGAAATCTTTCTCAAACAAGGAAGCTCTACTGAGCTATATCAACATCTGCAGATGGAAAGGCTATGCTACACCAAATCAACATTCGCAGATGGAAAGGTACTATACCATATTAACGTCCGCAGACGGCAAGGTACTATGTCATATCAACGTCCGTAGACAACAAGGCAAGACATACCATATCAACGTCCTCAAGCGACGGAAAGGTACTCACATTAAGTCTTATATTAAGTTTTAATTTCCCATTTATTGTGTAAGGTTATCAATTATTAAAATAACTCAACCAAGGGATACCCTAGGACCACTTTGTGTCTCATCCCACCTTGGTGCGCCACTCCATCCCACTACTCCACACCTACCAGTCAAACACAATGAAACAAAAAGGACTCCAAACCTAAATCAAAGAGGGAGGTAAAAGAAATAAAGCACATGGCTCCATTGGCCTCAACCAAGAGCACGGGCTCCAAATTAATCCCGTCATGGCACACAAAGATCTTATGAACACCATCATCACGCACTCCAATGCAATCTAAATCAAGCATGGAGAAAAAATCCCAAAAAGGGAAGATAAACACAAGTGCTCACAACACACTCAAAGAGCTTGTGATGTGATCTCAAACACCAACATCGCACATTCCACAGAAAGGAAAAGACGATCACAAGTGCTCACGGCACACTCAACTAGACACTTGGCCAGGAGTACAGATTCATTCACAAATCTAAAACTAACAATATAAAACCATAGAATGGTTGAAAACATGGAGGACAACACACTCCAATGTTTGAATCAAACCGAACAAAATAACCAGTAAAACTTGGTGGCACACAAAATGAGGCAACCCCAAAATTTTCCAGAAATAAAACTTCTCAGAAAGCTACAAAATGAAAACCCAGTTGCCCATAGGCACCCAACAACACACTAATCCAATAAAATTTCAGTTCTAGATAAACACGGGAAAATGGCCAGCATAACGGTATAAAAACCAATAATGAAAACCTCAGTTGCTCATAGTGAGTCAACCGGGCATCTGAAAGCTACCAAAAAGTGGGGGAGTACTAACTATCAACCCACGAAACAAAAGAAAACAAGAACCAAATCAAATGATCGAGAAATCATTAAAATATCAAAGGTCCTACCTCGCAACCGGGGGAGAAACTTGAAAAGGCGGGGAATAAAATAAAAATCGCGTTGAATCCCGAAGTAGCTCCATACAAATGGAAGCATTTAGGGCACGATTCCAACGAGCCGCTACCCACCAGAAATGGACTACCTAGTTAATCACAACGAGCAGAAGACTGAATTTCTCCAAATCAATTTGGAGCAAAATCCAATTATTTTCCCAAATCAAAAGTGAAAAGTGAGTTAAAAGAACTCTTTTTCCAAATATAAAGCACTTTTGACCCAAAAGCCCTAAAGGGTAAATTAAAACAAATCACTAAAATAATTCCCACGAACTATTGACTTTCCCAAATTAAATCAAATCTATTCCAATTAAATGGAAATTGATTATGGCAAAGTAACCGACAATAAAATATTAAATCCCCAATCTCATAAAATCAACATTTAATCAAATATCATCTGCGACAACTACGGGAACTCTAAATGCACAGACACATAACTGGTCTCTCACAATGCATATGAAATCTGTATTTACTAACACATACCAGAGGGATAATTTAATAATCATGGGTACATCATCCATACAGGGATGGTACTGGCTCAATATGTATGGTTGGTAATACTATCTCCTATGCCACTACCGGGGATATAGGTACACACTCAGCTCTTGAAAGTTAGGGTGAATGTACCTGGTACCTGTTCAGTAAACATGAAAACATCAAGTGCACCTACTCATAATAAAATAGTCAAAGTACAACATGTAATAATCAAACAAGGAGAATGACACCATCGTGTGGACCTCACAAAGGGGGTAATTACGACTTTGTCTCACTTCGTACAAACACATGAAGCATGATACATATATCAATTGCATGAGCGAATAGTGAACATTAATTCATTTAAATAAACATGCATTAACATTAAACATTTCATTTAAATATAAGCAATAAATAATCAATTGTGACAACATGAGCATATATCAAAGGAATTAGATATAGAAATATTTGACGGCATATAAGGCACAATATAATAGGAATCCATGATATTCATAAATATAATAATTCATTGTTTCTCAAAGCAAAATGCACCAGATATAATCATAAAGAATCATCATGTAACTATGATTGAAATACTAATAGTAGTACATCTAACATGTAAATCAACACTATTGCAGCAACTGAAATAAAGTGCGGTAATCAAATGCATTACATAGTACAAACACCAGGTCACATCATATGAATGCTCACGAAATAACCTCGTGATATCGTCCCAAACTAGGTAACCACTGGCACATACCTCAGTGAAACCATCAGAACGCATCATAAATCTCATAAGTCAGATACCAATCAAAACCACCATAATCATATCAAAAAGGACACAAGAATCAACTATATAGGGTGCATCTCACAATGTCACATAAAAGCATAGCACGGGGATAGTCACCACATCGTAAGGTCAACGCAACTAATCACATAGGGGCACCATTACACATACATAACCAAAGCAAGGCATATCAAATCAGGTACACAACCCGCCAAAGCACCATGGTTCACACAACTAGATATAATGCCTAAAAAGACTACTGATGTGGCAACATAAGTCATCACCCCAAAGGTGCAGACCACTCATGGGTCCAACATGATCACACAATAAGCATGAACATCAAAGTCATATCCATCAAGATGGAATGCAAAACGCAAACAATAGAGGCACTACACCTTCCACATGTACACTTGGCATGATTTGATTGGTTGGTCTTTGATACGTGCAAACTTGGATTTTTTGATTGGCTAAAGATGAGTGGGGCGTCGCCTCGGCATGCTTATCTTATAGACTTGATCAATACCTCTTGACGATGAGATAATATCTCTTGATACTCAACATTATCAAGTCTTTAATTGTGATGGCTCGTACTCTCAAATTGTTTCATCTTCATGCATTCTTTTATATCCTTCAGAATCCTTTACCTTGAAATTTCCTCATTGACATAACTGGAATTTGCTTGTTCTTGAGTTCTTGAGTTCTTGATTTCTTCTTGATTCAATTGAACTTGGATTTCTGGAGGGAATTCAAGTTGATGATCATTCCTCTTTACTTGTAGACTTGATTTTCCTTATGCACAATTTTTTCTTCGAATTTCACTTTGGTAATCTGGTCTTGAACCACCCTCTTGTCTGAAGTCTTTGAAGTCCCAAGCTTGGATTCTTGGAGTGGAAGCCGCCTATGCTTGAATTCTTTTCATAGTCTTCCCATGTTCTTGATCATCTCCATCTTGTACTTTATCTCGAACCTTTTGTTAATGTTATGGCCTTTATGTCTAAGATCAACATTATGCCAAATTGTTTATTGTATAAATAAGGACAATTGATAAAATAATAATATAATATATTGGGAAAATATATTTATTATTATTACCCTTGAATTAAATCAATATATATATATATATAAGAGCGATTTTCT
>MU227200.1:1638117-1666678 GCA_018584345.1 Thuja plicata | reverse complement strand
GAGCTTATTTGAGTCCATCCACACAAAGAAGAGAAGCAAGTTGTCCCAAAAACGCCTCAATGACCTTGTCTATGTGCAATATAATGTTAAGTTGCGCATAAGAAAGGCAAAAGAAGCACTAGTTGGTGCAATTGATTTAGACGATATAGATCCTTACAGTGATTGGACGGCACAGGAGCAGCCTCCATTGTTTACAGAGGATGACATCGCAGATTTGGCGAGGCAGGCTATGGAGGAGGAGGGTGGATTTGGTTTCACATTGGATGACATTGAGGAGTCAGATGAGGACTCAGATGAGGAGTCATTGCCAGTGCAAGGAGCTACATCCAGGATGGAGGGCGAGCCACACCGGTCATCAGAGATACCGAGCGAGGAGACACAGTCACGCGGACGCCCAGTGCTGGGTTCTAGTTCTACTACTAGGACTAGACCCTCTAGTGCCTCTCCCACATTTTCTAGTAGAGCTGGGAAGAGGAAGATTTAATTTTAATTTGTAATGATGTATTTACTTCTAGTTTTACAGTAACTCAAACTATTTAGTACTATTTTGCTTCTGCATTCTGCATGAGAATGCGATTTTGTACCCACTTTGCGTTTATATATATCTAAACTCAACTTGTTTCTTTTGTGTTCTCATTAATTAACTCATTGGATGCATCTTCTCATTGAATTTTGCAAAAAAAATGCATTTCTAATTAAAATTATGCTGTTTTTTAAGTTCCCCAGTTTTTTTCAAAAACTAGCCGATTTATTTTTTTTGGCCTTGGTGAGTTTTAGCCGAGTGAGAGTCTTGCAACTTTGGTTTTGACTGATCTTGTTTGTTAACGGTTGTTCCATGTTTTAGTTAGTGAAGTTGTTGGCTGAGTTATTTTACCCTTATAGCGAGTTGTTAGGAGAATGGGAGAAGACGTAGGAGTTAGATTAGGATCTGATTTTCAGTTAATCTTCTGTTTGCTTTGTAGTCCACATAGGAGGAAAATCAGGAGTGAACTTTGGTAATTTAATCAGTTTCAACTGACGTTGGAAAGTCTACATAGGTGTAAATGTAGGTTTTTGGTTACTGAATAAAATGGGATGGCTGGTAATTTTAGGAATCAGTTTTCTTGGAAGTTGTAATTTTGGTTCTTAGAGATTAATACAAATCAGGGATTTCGGGATAATTACACCCCCTTATTCTTGTTAATCTTCTGTTTTTGTTATGCTGTTTTCCTCTGTTATACAGAGCAAAGGTTGATTATTTGTAGGATCAGAAATTTATCTGCATCAGTTTAAATCAAAGCAAAAACTGAAAATGGCTCAGAGAGGAGCTCGTATGGCTTGAAGACGAAGAGGCAAGAGGAGTGTTAGATTGAGAGATAATGCCTTGGATGAAGTACTTCAAAGGCTGCAGGACCTAGAGGCTAGATTGCTTCATGAGGACTCTGAAGAAACACAAGAAGTTCAAAGAGGGCGGGCAGCAGTCATAGACCCAATGGAGCGACTTAATGAGGCCATCAACAAAAAGAAACCAGAATCAAGATTGAAGTTCCTGATTTTAAAAGTGAACTGAATCCAGAAGTGTTCTTGGATTGGATCCAAGACTTAGAAAAGTACTATGAAATGGAAGGGATTGATGAAGCTGATCCATGAAGGGTCAAGATTGCTGCTTCAAAGATGAAGTTCCGTGCAGCTCTATGGTAGGAGAATCTTCAAAACACTAGGAGTCAAGGAAAGGAGAAAATTAAGTTGTGGCCAAAGATGTTGAAGCATTTAAAGGCTAGATTCATGCCTTCAGATTATCAGTATAAGCTTTTTAGAGATTTTTGGAACTTAAAACAGGAGTCCTCCATATCTGCCTACACTAACGAATTTAAGAAGCTGCAAATCAGAACTAATTTACAAGAAGACAATGAGCATACTGTGGCCAGGTATATTAATGTACTCAGATTCCAACTCCAAAATGAGTTAACCTTACTCAAGGTAAATTCCATAGATGAAGCTTATCAATTAGCTTTAAAAGCAGAAGAGAAATTGAATAGAGTAAGTAGAGCAGCCAGCAAAAGAGGTGTTAATTTACATAGAGGAAGTGTGAGTTCAACCAAATCAACCTATGAAGAAGAATCACCAGCTAATGTGAAGCCAAACTTCCAAGGAAGAGGAGGCTTTAGAGGTAGAGGACGAGGACAACAATTTTCTGGAGATAGGAAACATTTGAAATATTATATTTGTGGTGAGGCTCATAAAGCGGTGGATTGTCCTCAAAACCCCAAGAAAACATTGGTGACTCAGGAAGATGAGGGAGAAGAGCCCTTGGTAGAAGACGAGGAAGAGGAAACAGATGAGAATTTGATGTTGAGGACCATGATAACTTGAGACAAAGAAACCACTGTAGCTGATTGGAGGAGAAACAGCGTATTTCGAACACAATGCAAGTGCAAAGCTAAAGTGTGCAAGGTGATTGTTGATGGGGGGTCCACTGATAACTTTGTAAGTACAGAGATGGTACAAAAATTAAAGCTTGCTTGCATACCGAAACTAAACCCTTATAAAATTTCTTGGTTGAAAAAGGACCATAGTGTGCTTGTGAACCAATCTTCCTTTGTTGAATTCAAAATTGGTCCATATGAAGATAAAGTGTTGTGTGATGTAGTGCCAATGGTTGCTTGTCACTTGTTATTGGGTAGGCCTTGGCTATATGATAGAAATGTAATTCATCATGGTAGAGAGAACACCTATGAGATACAGCATGTGGGTAAACTTCATATTTTGAAGCCTTTCAAGGGAGAAGAATCAACAGAATTAGTAGCCTTGTCCCTATTTACAGTGGGTTGGAAGGAGTTTTTAAGAGAATCTAAGGGAGAGGTTTGTTATCTGTTGTTCCCAGAAGGAAAAGAAAAATCAGACCAGCAAACAATCCCAATTGAAGTGCAAGAATTGCTGCAACAATATTCTGGTTTGACAACAAGTGACCTGCCAGCTAGTTTGCCTCCCTCTAGAGGCATTACTCACGAAAGTGATCTTATTCTTGGAGCTTAACTTCCAACTCAAGCTGCTTATAGAATGACTCCTCTACAGAATGAGGAAATGAGGAGACAAATCACTAAATTATTAAAAAAAGGATTCATGAGAGAAAGCGAGAGTCCTTGTGCCACACCTGCTCTACTCTCCCCTAAGAAGGGGGGAAAGTGGAGACTTTGTATGGATTTTAGAGCTATCGACAAGATCACTGTGAAGTACCATTATCCGTTACCCAGGACGGATGATCTATTGGATTGCTTGTCAAGTGCTAAGGTCTTCTCCAACATTGACCTTAGAAGCAGTTATCATCAAAATTCGAATTTGGAAGGTGATGAGAGGAAGACTGCCTTCAAAACTCAAGATAGGTTATTCAAGTGGGTGGTGATGCCATTCAAATCGTCCAATGTACCAGTTAGCTTCATGTGAACAATGAATCAGATATTTAGATTGCACATTGGGAAATTTGTGATAGTTTATTTTGATGATATCTTAATCGTTAGTAAATCCTTCAAGGAGCATGTAGAACATTTGAGGATAGTACTTGACATTATAAGGGCATAAAGGTTATTTATCAACAATGAAAAGAGTGAATTTTGCAAAGACAAGTTATTTTTGAGCAATGTTATTTCATCAAATGGATTGAGCATGGATCCAAAAAAGGTCAAGGCCATTCTTGAGTGGCCCACTCCCCAAAGTATTACTGAGGTGAGAGGCTTCTATGGTTTGGTAAATTTCTATAAGAGATTCGTCAAGAATTTCAGTGGCATAGGTGCACCATTCACTAATTGCACGAGAGGGAAGGTCTTTACTTGGACAAAGGCAGCCGATCTTAGTTTTGAACAACTCAAGAAGAAGATTACTGAAGCACCTATCCTTGCCATACCTGATTTTGAGAAACTTTTTACAGTTGAATGTGATGCTTCTAGACTAGCTATTGGGGTGGTGTTAAGTCAAGAAGCAAAACCAGTTGCCTTTTTCAGTGAGAAGTTAAATGCAGCTAAAAAGAGTTACACAACTTATGATAAAGAATTATATGTTGTGGAACAAGCATTAAAATATTAGAGGCACTATCTCTTACATAAGGAATTTGTTTTGATGACTGACAATCAAGCTTTGAGGTACATAAATTCACAAGGTAAGCTGTCCCATAAACATGTTAAATGGGATTCATTCTTGCAGACCTATACTTTTGTTGTGCAGCATAGGAGTGGTAAAACCAATGTAGTGGCCGATGCTTTGAGTAGAAGACGTCATTTATTGGCTGTAATATGCAAATATGCAAGGATGAATATGCAAATGATCCACATTTTAGCAACATCTTGGCAATTCTAAAGAATCCAAACCATATCCATCAGCATTCATTTGAAGACTACCTATTGCTAGTGGTTTCTTGTTTAAGGGATCTCAACTTTGCATGCCCCTTGGATCACAAAGAGAAAAGCTATTGAGAGAGATGCACTCAAATGGTTTGCGTGGACACTTTGGAAGAGATGAGACATTTGGATTAATAAGTGAGTTCTTTTGGCCTAATATGAGGAGAGATGTGAACAATTTTGTTGCTGCTTGTAGGGTGTGTCAAACAACAAAAGGGGGATATCAAAATACAGGTTTATACATGCCCTTGCCCGTGCCAAAAGAGCCATGGGTTGATAATTCTATGGATTTTGTCTTGGAGCTTCCACGAACCCAAAGAGGCAATGATTCAGTGTTCGTGGTAGTGGACCATTTTTCTAACATGGTTCATTTCATATCATGTGAAAAGACCAATGATGCGAGTCAAGTGGCACACTTGTTCTTCAAAGAAGTTGTGAGGTTGCATGGCATTCCTAAAACAATTACAAGTGACAGAGACACCAAGTTCTTAAGCCACTTTTGGAGAGTCTTATGGAAGAAGGTGGATAGCAAGCTGCAATTCAGTTCAGTGTACCATCCCCAACTAATGGTAAAACAGAGGTTGTAAAGAGAAGCCTAGGCAATCTATTGAAGTGTTCAGTTGGAGACCAGCCTCACCAATGGGATTTGGTGATGCCTCAAGCTGAGTTTGCCTATAATTCCAGCATAAATCGATCAACAGGTATGTCTTCTTTTCAAGTTGTATAAGGTGCAAATCCTAAAGAAGTTGTGGACTTAGTTGATTTGCTAATAAGCCCACATAACAACCAAGAAGCTATAGATTTGTTAGAGCATATTCAAGAGATACATCAGCAAGTTAGGTTCGCATTACAGTCCATGAATGAACATAAAAAAAAAGCTGATTTGCATAGGAGAAGAAAAGTTTTTCGAGGAGAAATGGTCATGGTACATCTACTCAAAGAAAGGTACCCCCAAGTTCCTCCAACAAGTTGAAGCCAAAAAATATCGGGCCTTGCAAAATCATGAAGAGGATAAATGACAATGCCTGTCAAATTGAATTGCCAGATGATTTGGACATTAGTCCCATCTTTAATGTTGCTGACCTTCATTCATACTCAGCTGGAGCTAGTGATGAATAGGTAGAAGATGAGCAAAATGAGACGGAAGATGACAATTGGACCAAAAACTTGCCAAGGAAGAAAAGAGAGTAAATTGAACGAGTATTAGATACCACATTGGTGGCTACTTGATCTAGATCTTATAAGTTGTACTTTGTTAAGTGGAAAGGTCTACCAAATTCTTATAGCTCTTGGGTCTCTGAACCTGACTTGCTTAAGTATGGCCAAGCTGATCCAACTTTTGAACCAGATACAAAAGGACTGAAATGTTCGAACTTTTTTAAGACAAGGGGATGATGATGCGGAGCATTTAGTCTAACAGCCATCCACGTTCAGCTGATGGTGACTTTCAGTCTTTTGGGGCTTAAATAAAGTTTAGTCAGTTCAACGGCAACCAGTTGTTCCATGTTTTGGGTAGTGTAGTTGTTAGCTAAGTTTTTTTTTGTTGCGCCAAAGGTATCCCTGCGACCCAACCCAACCCGCCTTACCTTGGTCTTACTTGCCGACAAGTTGGAATTCGGAAAGGGGCAAACTGGGGCGAGACTAATCCTTTGGGGATGTACCAAGCCGCCCTCAAGCTAGTTGTTGGCTAAGTTATTTTAGGAGCCCTTTTAGTGAGTTGGAAGGAAAATGGGAAGATATGTAGGATTAAATTAGGATCTGATTTTCAGTTAGTCTGCTGTTTGCTTTGTAGTTCACATAGGAGGAAAATCAGGAGTGAATTTTGGTAATTTAATCAATTTCAACTAACGTTGTTGGAAAATCTACGTAGGTGGATGTAGGCTTTTGGTTACTAAATAAAATGGGATGGCTAGTAATTTTAGGAATCAGTTTTGTGTGAAGTTGTAATTTTGGTTCTTGAGATTAATACAAATCAGAGATTGCAAGATAAGTACAGCCCCTTGTTCTAGTTAATCTTCTATTTTTGTTATGTTGTTTTCCTCTGTTATATAGAGCAAAGGTTGATTATTTGTAGGATCAGAAAGTTATCTGCATCACATACACAGAGACTGCAACTCTGATTTGCCAATCACTGCTAATGCACAGCAGAACACAAAATAAAATGGAGACAACACACAGCTAGAGGTATGCAAGATTTATTTTCTTTCTTTCTATTAAATCTGAAAATAAAACTATTACAAAACAAAAACAAACTACAAATTCTGCAAAAAGCAAACAACAAATCTGGAAAATACAAACTCACTTGCAGCAATCTGGAGCTGCACCCAAATGTCTGGAGCTTCACAGAGCTCTCTTACAAACTGCTCACTTGGAGCTTCAACGAATGTCAGGAGCAATTACTGCTCGCTGCACATTCTCTCAAACACGCAGTTGTTGTTGTCACACACTCACAAAATTCTTCTTGCTGCTGCACACACAAAATAACTTCCACTTTTGATTATGAGCTCTCTTACAAACTGCTCACTTGGAGCTTCAATGAATGTCAGGAGCAATTACTGCTCGCCGCACATTCTCTCAAACACACAGTTGTTGTTGTCACACTCTCACAAAATCCTTCTTGCTGTTGCACACACAAACTAACTTCCACTTTTAATTATGCCCATTGACATTCTATTTGTTTGGGCTGTCCAAAATTCCCTCACATTCAAATGCAAACTTACCTACCAACAATAAATTCACTGCAGACTTCTGTTGCACGTCAGGAGCCAGATGGGGGATTCAATCCCAATGAAGAGTTGCTACAGGTTGCTTGTCTGCAGGCACTGTCTTGTGCATTTAATATTGGCTGCTCACTACCTGACAACTCCTGACAGGTAGGTGTGTCCTTGTGAGTGCAGGCAAAGGCTCAAGGCAATAAAATAATTTAAAATTCCAACACACTCTCCCATGCCTATCAAAAGTGATTACTGGAGAAAATTTTGCCCAGAAGTCACCTGAGAAGAATGAATATTTCTTGAAGGCTCTAATATTGCATGGCGATGATTTTGTGACAACGCTCCCAAAGGTTAATTTTTGGGAAAGGGCCCAAATCTTTCCAAATGGACTCCGCAGTTCTTTTCTGCCAAAAATCTAGAGCAGAATTCACTCCTTTCTGGAATGATAGAGGCACCTGTAACAGCCAAAAACAATAATAGCACATGAACAAGAAATTAAAATTACGTACAGAAGACGGCAATATATTTTTTTTTAAACAATGAGTAAGCAACATAGAGATAGGATTTATCTTCAACAAGAAAACTATTTACAGAAATATCAACTTGCAACAATTAAGAATTAAGTAAAGTCCAGATTTCCATTCTATTAATAAGCAAGGGCGTACAATATAAGAACATAATCAAGGCATAGGAATACATACATTACATCTCGCTGCTGAGGTAAATGCAGGGATAAGAAGCTGGAATAAGATGCTGAAAACCCAGGAAAGGAAAAGATATCATCAGGGCGTTTATCCACCCAACCATGGATCAACTAATCCCACCCTGCACATTCCACTGAATGGCCCGGCCCTCCGCGAGTAGGAGCATGGTCATAGTAAATCTCGGAACTGGTGTAAGGTTCCTACAGACACAATCGGTCAACCCTATAGCTTCTGCTAACTTGGTTGACTCCTAACCTAGTCTGTATCCGGTTCCTTATCTGACTGATACTAGTGTCAAAAGGTAGCACCCCTCGGCCAAGGATTTATCCTACATGATTACCATGTAAGCTAGTCATCACCCTAACCGTTTACTTCGTTCATCAGTGTTATACATACTCAGAATTTTCTCATTCTGTCCCTTATCCCAAGTTCTAGGACAACCGTCTACAGATGGTGATAAGAAAACAACTAGCTAAGCATAAAGACCTCACTGCTCTAGAAAACTCTCCAGACAAGGATGCTGAAACTGTCGGGACTGTATTCTGGAATTACAGTTAGTAAGCTGAAAGGCCAAACCACAATTCAAGGCTGAAAGGACATTACGGTATCGGAGAAATTCAACCTCCCAACCATATAGCAGCATGAGTGAAAGGAAAGAATATTAAATGCATCCCTGCTTAACAGTTCCAATAAATCCAAAGAATAAGTCTGCATTTTGCACTACGCGGAAACACCTTTAATATCATAATTCCTTGAAGGAAGAGATACGTTTATCGCACTATATGCAGCAGTGCCGCATGGAGGAGTTCGGACGTGGAGCTCCTTACTATTGCAAGCAATGGCTCGACACAAGAAGGTTAGGAGACGAGAGCATTTCATACGTACGCTCCACACCCAAGCTGACTAGGACCGATTTAATCAATTTATGCAATGACAGCATTAAGGTAATCAATTTCCCTTCCCACTACGCAAAGGAGAACATCCGACCATATCTTTTCTAATTCCCCACAAAAGAATGACAACAATAACTTTCACAGAATGAAAGAACAGTAAGGATAGACAACAATAACTTTCACAGAATGAAAGAACAATAAGGATAGACAACAACCGCACTCGTTTCTACAAATCATTTCTTACAGAGTTCAGAAGGAAAACGACATCTTAATTCATTTCCAACATAGGAAGAAAGAACGATACTTATTCGCAGAGTTCAGAAAGAAACGACATCTTAATCTTTCCTAACATAGAAAGAAGAACAATACTTATTCGCAGAGTTCAGAAAGAAACGGCATCTTAATCTTTCCTAACATAGAAAGAAGAACGATACTTATTTGCAGAGTTCAGAAAGAAACGGCATCTTAATTCATTTCCATCTCCAAGAAAGAATGAAGAGTTCAAAGTTTAGAAGAAAATGACATCTTAAATTCATTTCCATCTCCAAGAAAGAATGAAGAGTTTAGAGTTAAGAAGAAAACGACATCTTAAATTCATTTCCATCTCCAAGAAAGAATGAAGAGTTCAGAGTTAAGAAGAGGACAGGCATGCCTGTTACTGCGAAGGTTGTCAAGTCATGCCTTCCGCGTCCGCTCAGCACTTCCACCACCTACTCCCGTAATCTTCCTACGACAAAAGCAAACTTCTTTCTATCCCTCCCCTCTTCGACGGTTTCCAACTACTTCCGCGCGAGCTGGGATGACTCGGCTCCCAATCCACCACCTTGCATCCCTAATCCCCGAAACACAACCCCTGGTAATACTACAAAGATGATCATCGTTTTTTTAAAACAACCAAAAAGGAATGAAATGCCGCGAAAGATTTAAATGACCTAGTTGGACTCTCTTAACCACCCACATATTAAGAACTCCACTTGCAGCGATAACAACTTTTGATTGATTTTTTGCACTGCAATTGTAAAATTCACAACACATTTCAAAAGCATAGCCCAGAAAAAAAAATGTTCATTACACAGTATTACAAAGACCACATTGGCACATGCAACTAAATGGAAATAAACAACTCGTGATATTAAGACATACATAACTGTAATAATAGATAGAAATAGAATATCAAGTATAGAAACACCAGAATAGCAGATCTTACCATAGGCATCTGAAAAATGGGATACACTTAAAGGTCCTCCATTTGAAATGGGTTGTGGGAGTATATAAACTATTTGACTCTACCTTACAATAGGCGTCTAAGGAGCCACCAGAATGCACCAGCTCCATAGTGTATTTTATAAGTTCAACTTATATACTTGTTGATCCCTAAGCTTTGTTGTCCTTGATGACAAAAATCCTAAGTAACATTGACTGAAGTTTTTGAGTAAGTGACATTAACAGTGAATTACATATTGGCAAATAGTGGCATCATTAATATCAAGTTGTGTTCAGTATTGACTTCATGGGCTTTGATATCTCACAATATTGGCATGGGCTTTGATATATGCATCTTCATTTTTTTATATTGATATCATTATTCACCATACAGATTGTCATTACACATTTCAGTTTGACATTGACATCTTTATGTCATATGTATTGAATTAATTTTGAGTTTGGTTATCAGTTTGAGTCATGGTTGCAGTTGAATCCACAGTTCACATTGTGTTCGAATCATCAGCGTGATTACAGTGATATGGTTCTCAACATGTTATCGACCTTTGAAACCTCATAAGTACTGGCAGCTCACTTCAATAAGACACTTGTTTTATGTAAATCATGTGTGAGAAGAAGGTTTATATAATGTTAATTCACAGGTCACAAGTTATGACCAAGGCAATGAAAAAGATGTGTTTGGCTAGGTCACAAGGATCGGTCCACTAGTCACTGCTTGAGATGATAAACATTTGATAAAGTCACATTTAAAGTGGCAGTTAATGATGTGAGCACCGTATTTGGTGCTTCGAGCACCACATTTGAAGCTTCATTTTGTTTTGGTTAACTATTATGTTAACCCTAGCTCTATCGAGCTAGGGCATCACAGCCATGCTTGGTCGTTTCTTGCAAGATACACAGTTCAGTTACCGACATTGGGATGTCAGTTGGAAAGGTGGAACACTTTTGATATTGAGAGTTTGATTGCAGGGATTCACGGGATTCTATCAGGTGTATACAATTCCTAATCTTTTCATTTTGAGGTCATCTGCTTATGTTTATCTGAAACATATAATTTTGTTCAGTGTTTACAATGTGTTAGTTTTGTGTTTACTTCGTTCTTGAAAAGATTAGTAATAGTTTCAAGGTTTATCACAGTCGTTTTGCATAATTGTCATTTCATGGGTTTGATAGTTTTCATCATAGGCATGCTTGTTATTCAGTTAGTAACATGTATCATGCATGGTTTATTACTCATCTTCGAATTACAACATCATCAGTTTCTGGGTTATGATAAAGTCTTGTTAATTTGTTCAAATCCAAGTAAGGGCACTCATGCATGCATTCTTTCATGTCTTCTTACATTCTTTTGGGTAACCCACATTAGGGTTTATGTGCTCATTCTTTGTTACCCACATCGGGTATGTTTTGTAATGCCATCTTTATCAGCTAACACATTGTTGGGTGAAAATTTGTTAGTTCAACTGCTCTATTGACAGTGAGGTCACTATTTTATTTCATGTTTTATGACATTGTGTATAATGCATTACATGTCTTCAAATGCACAGTTGCATTGAGTATTCCTTACATTGTTTATGGGTTCTTATTTTATCATATGTCTCGGGTCCATACATGTGTTTCAAGGGCATACTTAGATCATAGATGCACTCATGTGAGAAGTTTATGATGTTATACAGTTAACAGATTTGAAGCTTATATGACATCCATGCACAGGAACTTTGTATGGGTCGACCAAGGTTGTGATATTTTTTTATGGTTATTAATAAATTGCATTACATTATGTTGAATTAATGCATGAAGATACAGTTTTTAGTTAAGATTATGTGACATACAATTTGGGTGTGATCACATTTGTGATTTGTTACATATGACATTGATATGCTAATTTAACCATGCTTATAGTGACAGTGATCTATAATGGACACATCACTGTCAATAGACATATGAAAGACAGTCATGATGAAAGATACATATTATCCTGGTTACATATTGATAATTGGTTTTGGTAACAGCTATATTCGGTCTCCATCATTCAGATTGAAGTTAGTTTATACTGTAAAGAGTCAAGACTATTTATTTGCAGAAGCAGACTGATTCATAGATACAGAAAGAGAATATTGTTTTGGGTATTTATTGATCAGACTTTGATATTGTTGTGCACAATCACTTTGTTGACAGAAAAGATTGATTGGGTTTGAACTTGAAGTCTATGATTAGACATTATGCACTAATGAGCATAATGACATGTGTTATGTTCAATAATGTGTAGTGTGTAGTTGTAGGGTCCATAAAGATAAAGCCAGTGAGGCTAAGTTTGAGTGGTTTTATTCCCCAGGAGGGTTTCCACTCAAGACAATACTTGTGTCAATCTTTTGTGCATGATGTGTGCTTATAGCTATCTGCATTATTTGATTTAACTTTTTCAAGTTTATTGAAGTTGTTAAAAGAAGTTAAAAGTTTTATTTTGTGTATGATTACTGATTAACCACCCCCCCCCCCAATAATCACTGTACTCCAACAATACTATGGGGCTGGTGCATTGTGGTGCCTAATAGCCATTAGCATAACAATAGGTCCTTATTTCATCTTAATCAAAAATTGTATTGTACTATAGCACCAACTAAGTATTTATTCATCCCAGTTCCTATAATTACACAGGCATTCAACTTTCCATTTCCAGAAGAAGATAAGTACAGTGCTTAACGGAGATAGACAGTACTATATACTACATCCAATACAATCTCCAAACTCAACACGTTACAATTCTGAATTTTCGGTTTTCCCTTCCAGCTTTTCCACAACTACCTATCAATCATAAATGAAAATCCATATAAGAACTGGCAAAATCTTTTCCTGCCTTTAATCTCAACTAGCCATTATCCAAATATTTTTAAAATAAAATAAATAAAAAAAGAATAATCTTACAATGCAAAATTACATTTGCATTTCACACAACTCAATACATATGCCCACATGTGTCTGGTTTCAATTTGAGCAGATGCTAGATTTTGACTTTCAAATCAATAGCTTGCACAAGCCATGAACAAAATACAAACAAATAGGTTACTTCATGGTAGACCAAGCATCTTGGATATAAAAATCTTTGAAATGATTATTTGCCTCCTATAGAAGAAAAACGAAAAAGAAATACATGAAGTTTTCTGAAGATAGACCGTAGTATAAGACAACAACAGTGCCTATGCAATACCATGATCTCCACCATTTCTCACAATTAACCTCAAATACTCAAGATACACTTACAACAATCATAACCTGAAAACAAACACCAACAACTTCCTTGACTTTCATGCAGGTAGAATGCATATTCCCCTCACAGACTAGAGTCTTTACCATACTATTTCATTTTATAAGAATACTCCTAGCCTTTCAAAACAGTATGAAGCAAGCAGCAGGAGGAACACAAGAATCTCTAACATTATATACAATTAACTCAGCTTTTCAAATCAATCTTAATAAAAATACAACCTAGCACATTTGACAGCCTTGGCCCTCACCTTAGCCCAAACGGATGCAAAATGATCCCCAAGCTCTACAAGGCAGCATACCCACAATCCTCCTGCACAAACAGATGAGAAAAACACCAAACGAACTTAAATTACAGAGCTGCAAAACAATTAAAGAACTTAGAAACAAATTTATCTACTCCAACCCTACCAAAATTCCAGCACGTTAACTGTGAAAACAGATATATACAGACACATCTTGCCCCATTTCAAAAAACAAGTCACAGAATAAGGGCTTACAACAATCAATCTGACAGGCAACAATAACTATCAAGTTACAGTAAATATTCCACACGTTTCGCTCTCGAAAAAATAAAACAAGCTATTCGTACTCAATTACTTCAATTAATTCAGCTGACCAGCAAATTTAAGGTGTGTGATGGAGATCGAGACAGGCAGGGAGCTTAAATCCTTATTTAATCTGCAGAAGACTAATCAAAATAAATGCATAGTAGATCAAATCAAATCAAGTGGACAAGTAAAACGAATTAAACCTGTAGAATGTCAAATCTGATGAAACATATGTTGTGATGTGATCCTCCGTATTCAATAATATAGTGGCTCAGCAAGAAAACAGATTCAAACCAGGGGATCCAATCAGTTTTCCAATGCCAAATTTTTCAGCGTGAGACATGACTAATCCGGTGGCGTTCCAACATATCATAGCCTATTTTGGCTAATAATCAGCCTACAACTAAGACAGTACAAAATTACATGCACAATTGTTTCTTTAATTAAGTACGGTGAAAATCAAATATCTGCCCCCATCGGTCCAGCACTTCCTAGGAGTTGAATACAAAATTATGCATGAACTTCAACATGTCATATGATGTTTCCATGCAACAAGAAATCTGCTCCAAATAATCAATATGAGCAGCATTTAGCATGCAAACTACACAACATTTATCTCTTTGCAGGCTTCAAATTCAAAACCCAAAAAACCATTGTATCCCTCATATTGAAGATCCATTGTAGCCCTAATTGGAAAAGAACCATTTTAGCCATAAAACTAGAGCAGAGATCAAAATTGAAAAGACATTATAAGAAAGTTCATCTCTTCTTACTCTCCATAGCAAACAACTACATTGCATAAGAATTAAATTGCAGAGTATTCAAATTAATGATTTTGATTTTCTGGTAAGCATAGCAGCTGAAAACTGTCTTTCATCTCCAGCCAAATGTATCAATTGATACTGATCTGCACGCTGCAAGACTTAGATTTCCAGAAGATGAATGATTGAGATAATAAATTACTGCTAAGCTGCCATAACTATTTTAGGACTTGCCGATTCAATATTTGAGATCACTTTGTAACATCGCTCACAAAGTGTGGGATGATCCACAAATGAGCCAACTGCTTGAGAGTAGATCCAACACCTTTTGCATTTGGCCCCATCTGCACGAGATACCCCAATCCATAATTCACCTGCTCCTGGTGAAGAATTGGTTCCAGTGTAAACGGCACCAGTACTAGATGTGTGTTCCATTGAAGGTAGAACTTCAACCTGGGAAGTTATAAAAATCCTATGTAACTTGTCTGCATCATTACCTAGTGTAGACATCTCATGGAATCTTCTAAGAAGGTTTACATTAGAGCTGCATAAATAAACCTTAGCATCTAAACTTGCACCTATCAGTTTTCCACCTCTGGCCATCTCCAAGACTTTGTTCACTTCTGTTCTCGTCTCAAGGACCTTTTCCCAGTGCTCAACATCCTGTTTTGTTAGCGTTAGCCATTCATCATCAATCCTTGGCCATTGTGCTTCAAAAACAAACTCTGCTGCTGAGCCATCATCCCTGAAATGTGTAAATGGCATATGCTGCCATGCATCCTCAGCCATGTGAGGTAGAATTGGAGCTATAGCCCGCACAATGCAAAGTAGATGAGCTGCAAGAACAGTTTGACAACCCCTCCTTGTTGGGCTGTTTTTACCACCAACATAGAGCCGATCTTTGGCAACATCAAAGTAAAAATTTGATAAGTCTACAATTGCAAAGCGTTGAATAGTTTGGAAGATCTTATAGAACTGATAGCTCCCATAGCTCTGTTTGATATTGTTGATAACATTGGCTAGTTGGTATAGTGCATACTTATCAATCATTGGAAGATCCTTGTAGACAATAAAATTTTCTGGCTTCCAATCATGAAGATTTGAAAGAAGATATCTCAATGTTCCACGCAATTTTCTGTATATATCGGACATGTGCTTGAGGATTTGTGGACCAATTGTTACATCACCAGAATAATCCACACTTGAAACCCAAAGTCGTAGGACATCAGCTCCATACCCCGGAGCCTCCTTTTGATTCTTACCTCCTTCAATTACAATTTGGGGATCTATCACATTTCCTAGTGATTTACTCATTTTTAGACCCCTCTCATCCAAGACAAATCCATGAGTTAGAACACTCTTGTATGGTGCCTGTCCTCTAGTGGCAATGCTGGTTAACAATGAGCTTTGAAACCACCCTCTGTGTTGATCACTTCCTTCAAGATAAAGATCGGCAGGCCAAGCCAGTCCCTCTCTTTTCTCCACAACAGCAGCCCAAGAAGATCCTGAATCAAACCAAACATCCATGGTATCCATGCCCTTTTTATAGTTTCCTGCTTCGCTGCGATAACTTTCTGGGAGGAGATCCTCAATGCTCATCTGCCACCATGCATCACTCCCATTTTTGGCTATAATAGATTTGATATGTGCTATAGTTTCTTTATTCATCAATGGCTTGCCAGAGTTCACATGATAGAAAACTGGAATAGGCACACCCCATGCTCTCTGACGTGAAATGCACCAATCCGATCGGCTGACTATCATGGATGTTATCCGGTTCTCAGCCTGTGAAGGAACCCATTTCACATTCTTGATAGCATCCAAAACAGCTTGCCTGAATCCCTCAACAGAGGCAAACCACTGTTCCGTTGCTCTAAATATTGTAGGCTTTTTTGTCCTCCAATCATAAGGATATTTATGTTTGTACGCTTCTTCCATAATAAGACAAGAGTGTTCATCTAAGCTCTTCACAATTGCCACATTTCCATCACCCAAGACATCCAAACCAGCAAACTGCCCAGTTTCTTCAGTAAACTTGCCATTATCATCTACAGGAGACAGTACTGGAAGCTTATATTTCATGCCAGTCAAAAAATCTTCTTGCCCATGGCCTGGGGCAGTATGAACCAACCCTGTTCCAGACTCCGTCGTTATGTAATCCCCACCCAGAACAACAGGGCACTCCCTGTTTTCTAAGGGATGGGTATACCTGCAATTTTCAAGATCTGACCCACGAAATGTTCCCAACACTTCAAGCTCAACCCCCCACTTCAACTGTAGAGTGCTCACTAGATCTGCTGCCACTATAATATGTTGGCTGCCTTCAAAAACAGGCTTTTTAACACCTTCTGTAGCAGTATCTATAGATGATTTTGTTCTTACCTGGACCACTGCATAAAGAAGCTGACCATTGACTGCAACAGCAGCGTTTCCAGGAATTGTCCATGGGGTTGTAGTCCAGATAGCCAAACCCAAACTGGGTAGAAGTCCTTTGAGCACATCAGGAGCTGTGTCTGCTACGTTAACCACTTTGAAAACAGCATAAACACTTCTTGATATGTGTCCCTCTGGATACTCCAACTCAGCCTCAGCCAGTGCAGTGCCAGATGAGGGGCTCCAATGAACCGGTTTCCGGCCTCTATAAATGTGGCCCTGAAAAAACATTTGCCCAAATACTTCAATCTGTGAAGCTTCATACTCTGGAGTAAGTGTCAGATAAGGATTGTCCCACTCTCCCCATATTCCATATCTCCTAAATGATTTCCTTTGAGCATCAACAGTTTTCTTGGCAAATTGGGCAGCTTTCTTTCTTAGTTTCAATGGTGTAAGCTCTTTCCTTGCCTCTTGGTCTATGGACTGCAGCACTTTGAGCTCAATGGGCAGGCCATGGCAATCCCAACCAGGCACATAGTGCACCTTATACCCTTCAAGCAGCTTATATCTGTTGATAAAATCTTTCAGTATCTTGTTCAAGGCATGCCCAATATGCAAGTCTCCATTGGCATAAGGGGGACCATCGTGAAGAGTAAAAATATCCCCCTTATTCTTGTTTGCAACCCGATTTAATATCTGTTTTTCATCCCACAGCTTCTGTATTTCTGGTTCACGTGCTGTTGAATTGGCTCTGAGGGTGAAGCTTGTCTGAGGTAAGTCAACCGTATGCTTGTACTCATTTTCATCTTCAGTTTTACCTTGAGATGTTTTACGCGCTGCCATAACTGGAACCTTCTCTCCAAATGACAGGGTTGAGCAAGACTTATCAGAAATTAAAACATGAAATGGGTATTGTTTTTTGCGGCATATAAATGCATTACCAATCCGTTTCAAACTGGGGATGGATGCAGAGCTGTGTTTAAGAAAAACGCGCATGGAAGAAAGAGCAAGGCCAGAGGAAGCAACCAACAGCCTATTTCCTCCTGTAGCTGTACACCTACCTGTCAATGACGTTGTAATCCTACCCCCGATCGGACGTTCAAGTAATGCCCTCTCCATAGCCCTTAAATTCCACAATGCTGACCTCGTTAAAAACCTTTATATTATTGATGGCTTTCACCAAATTTTCCGCTTCTGCATGAGCAGTCACATAATTGGTGGTGTCCAATGCATTTGCCGATTTGTTTCAGGCTTGATCAAGCAACGGTTTCTTATCCAAGCCATTTCATTTGCAACATTTAAAATCTATGCAAACATAGAGTTGGAGCAAAAAAAAAATTCTCCTTATCGATCGTGTCTTATGGTTCTAAAGCTTCCATACCATAACTAAGGAAACTATTTGTCTTGTATTTTATTTTTTATTAGCTGCTGTAATGGAAATAAATGCTATGCTAAAATTTACTTGAATAAATGATTAAACACATAAAATTTTACAATTTAGAGCCTAGGATTTTAATAATCTATAATATTGAAATGAAAAATATAATATTTAGTTAGATTTTAGATCTAAATGGATGTAATTGTAAACGTTAAGGTATTAATTATAGATGTGTTGATAAATAGGATCTTGTCCACATATGTCTTAAAAATTGAAAATTGAATATATATATTGTGGTTTAAGTTTGTGCTAGTGAAATCAATCATCACATTTGCTAAACTAAACTCTATTATTGTGAAATCGATCATCACGCCTATAAAATTGATCTTCATACTTGTAGAAGTGATCTTGAATCTAGATATGTGAAAGTGAACTTGCAAGGACTTAATGATCAAACTTATGTGCTCTAACTTGACATACATGTATCTAAAGTGGGTTAGTGGATATAGATGTTTTTTGGGAATTTGTTAGGCTGGGATTTATTATCTTTTGATCAAGCCCCTAAGTTGGTTGATTTAACAACTTTGTGACACTGATTGAAGACAATAGGAAAGCATGTAGTCCGTCTAGAATGTTAATGCAATTAGGATGCCCTTTGGTGTTATAATGTCATATAGATTCTCTCATGATAATTTTAGATGATTTGAATGAATTAGGTTCATCCTTAAATACACGGCCTTAGCATGCAATTTGAAATAATGTGTTCTTTAGTTGACTCATATTGGATATTAATGGAAGGAAAAATGGGCTCAATTTTTAAAAAAGAAAAAAAATTTACAGGTCCAAGGTTTAGAACCACAAGTTGGAAATGACCTAGGTCAATTTCGTACTTGTAAACATGAACCAAGGGGTGAATGACTAAATGTAGAGTTAGATTTGAATCTGTGGGATAAGTGATGACAGGGATAAAACTAGGATAAGGTCATTTGTTGAATTCCACATAAAAATTTGCTAACGTGCACACTAGTCAATGCATAAGTCTAATCTAGTTACCGTTAATCCAAAACATAATGGAAAAGGGCATGGGTGTATGATTTTCACCATTATATTTTGCTCTCGATGTGATTTACATGCCAACTACTATGAGGATTCACATCAAAGTAAAATTAAGAAATCAACATGAAACAAAACAGAAGTATTTTGAACACTCAAAGGATACAAACATCAATGTTGGTTCTTATACTATCCTTACAATGAGTATTCCACCAAAAAAGTGCACAATAAAAAAGGAAAAAAAGCATACAATGATTAGCATATGTCATGCATAAAAAATAGGCAGTAACTACAAGTTGCTTGGAAAGATCTTCAAAAAATAATAGAAGTTTGAAGGAGAGGGGTCATTTTTCGAGGAGTGGGGAAAATTTTGTAGTGTGTTGTAAGATTGTTGCAAGTTATTTTCTACTATTAGTTTCCCATTTGAGGTGTATGGTTTCTCATGGCACTACCCTCCTTCAAGGACAAGGTCCCCTTTTCTCATTCTTTTAAGGATAAATCTAAAATGTTGTATAAAAAAATTTGAATACCACTACTAATAGCAAGGATTAAGTAGATTTTCATATTATAAAAAAATGGGACAAAGTCTCATGATTAACATCCCCCTTGTAGATACCAATGATTGATTTATTGATCTCTTGAGACACACACTTGTGGGGAAGTTATGTAGTACTTGGCCTTCTTCCAAAACACTAGAATAATGGATTGATCAATAATGAAGTTCAAAACTTATGAGTATCAAAGAAATATCTCTATGAAGGAGGTTTTTATATGTCTTTTTATCTTTCTAATAATATAAAGACGTGATTTTCCAAAGTGATCCCTAGTTCTTGGGTCCACGTGGTATTGTATACACCTAAAATTGGTCAAAGTCAGTCAAAGCAAAAATCAATCAAATATAAGTCATTTTTAATTAATTGAAATCAATAAACCAAATAACTAGCTAATTGAATTAATCATTCAATTACATAGTTTATCAATTGATTAAATTTAATTCAATAAATCAATCATGACTAAAGTAATTAATTCTTTTGAATTAATTAAATCTTAATATCCCTCACCCACCACTACATGATGAAAAATTAATCAACCAATGGGAAAAGAGGAAAGCAAGCACATGGATCACCAAAAGGCTTTACTATCATGACCACTCAATCTTAAGGATCAATCTTGTCCCTCCATTTGAGACACCTCAACAAACACAACTCAACCTTATTTCTAATCATGGTTACTTAACTCACCCCCTACCCCTTGGGAAATCCTACAAATAGGAGGCATAATTAGAGTAAAGGATCCCAAAATCCCAAATTCATCCAATTTCATTCAAGCATCATAGCTATAGTTAATTTAAATCCACTATCTTTGGAGGCAAATTGGTAATTGCATTTAGTAACATCATAATGGTGAATTCTCATGAGGCTTTTGGAGGATTTGAGCATGGAGATTAGCTTAATTTGCATCAATTAACTTAGCTTTGCATCAATTCATCATCTTAGATCATCAATATTCTTGTTCTAGGAGTTGTCACTTTAGGATCAACTTTGTAGCTGAGAGCATTCTTTTAGTCCTTTTTAGCTAGAGATCCATGAGACGCTCTCAATCGTTTCAATTTAAAAGTTAATTAGTATCGATCTATTGAATTTGGATTGATATTGTGATTGAATTAATGTTTCATGTAGGTTTGTGAATTGCAAGTTTACACACAAACAAATGGTGCCCACCATGGTGCTCAAACCCACGACCACAAGAAACATGATAGTTGAATTGTTTAATCAATCCAAATCATCAAAATTCAAAAATCCAAACTTCCAACCAATATCAAAAAGAAACACATCAAATCAAACAACTTGAACAAAATCAAAATGGAGGAAATGGATTAAACATTCTTTTGAAAACTATGGATTAAAATAACAACGACAAAGAGATTCAAATGTGTGTTTCTTGATTTTTGACATTATATCTTTTTAGCAACTCAAGGATTTCTTTTGATGAGAGGAGCGATGATGAAGCATGATATTTTCTTGGTTTTCTTCTTGTAAGATTAATTCAAAGCAGTATGCAAATCAGTCTTAAGACGTGATCATCAAAGAATCATTGAGGACATTGGCATATGAAAGGGATTAATTCTGTCTGTTTACGCAAAATAATGTTGTGGCCATTTTGATTTTTCATATCTTAATGCTAGGATTCACTTGCAACATTGAATATGATGAAATCAATACTCATATCACCATGGTTCAAAATCTAATCAGTGTGGGTTGTACCAATTGAACAGTGATCTACCAAAAAGCTCAATGATGATAATTGCAAAATAAATTGATCTGCTTAAAAGTGACAACATTTTAGTTGCATTGACATTTGCGTTCATATTAGATTAGTCTTGCATTGATAATTAGTATGGGGTTTCTCAAGGGGGTAAAAATTTAATCAAGGTAAAAATAAATAAAAAATCTCCTTTAGATGGAATATATTGGACTTTAGCAAAAACAATGCACATCATTTTTTCATGTAGGTTCATTTAGGTCATTTAATTTCATTAATCATTATCTATCATTAAGTGCATTTCATTTGAATTTAGAATCATTCATCATTAAGTGCATTTCATTCAACAATTAGAATCATTATCTATCATTAAGTGCATTTTATTTTCATTTAGAATCATTCATCATTAAGTGCATTTCATTCAACAATTAGAATCATTATCTATCATAACTTACCTTTCATTTAGCTTCACTAATCATTAATTATTAATCATTAAGTACATTAGTGACATTGCATTTAGGTTCATTCTACTTGCATATCAAAGTCATTTCATAAGCTTGTTAATCCATTACATATCATTAATCATTATGTTAAGTTGCATATTAAGTGCACATCTCATAATTATTATATAATCATTAAAATCATTAAGTACATCCAACATCATTATGGTATATCATAAGCATTGGATCATCATAAGCATGTCAAATCATTACATTACATCCATAAAGATCAATCATCATATAAAGCATAAATATCCATACATATCCATATAAATAATTCATTCATTTAGGTCAAATAAGTGTGTCCACATTCATGCCTCCATACAAGTAAATATCCATATACATCCATATCTAAATATCTATGTAAGTATCAGAGTGCATCCATACATGAGTATTTAAGTCAACTAAGTACACCCATATATCCTACATAGGAAATACAAAAGCATGTATAAATAAAATCATATAGAACTGCATCCATCTATATCATATATATAAACCATCAAAAAAGCACAAAATTCCAAAATATCATGACATCAAAAGGGAGGTAAATCATAAACATCAAGGAGAGGTGAGAGTGTGGCTATCAAATGTACATAATCAAAGCGGCTATCAAATGTCCATAATCAAAGTGGCTATGAAATGTCCATAATCAAAGTGTCTATTAAATGTCCGTAAGAAAGAGTTCATCAAGATTCCATAATCAAAGTACATAATCACTTGTCAAAGTGTATACATCATCAAAATGAGAGCAAATAGTACATAAAATGATACATTAGTATGCATATAATCAAATGAGGGACACTCTATCTCTCTTCATCCTCAACCCCTATATCCCCACTTGAACCTGAAAGTGGACCATCACTAGTACCAGTATTTGGATCATTTGTAGGTTTGGATGATGATAGACTTGCCTATGTAGGAACTTGAATACTCTGACTAACCTATGCCAAAATTTGTGTCATCTATGTAGCCAAACTCTGAATAATGCTCATAATCTCAGCCATTTGACTCTGAAAGGTAGTCATACTCAACTTTGATACCTGTATATCCTAACTAGGTGCGGGAGGAGCCACAAGAGGAACTTGAACAGCTGGGGCAACTGGTTGAACTAGCGAATCTTATACACCATGGTAACCTAATCTTAGACCTCAACCAGCGCATCCCTAAATCAATAATGACCTTGGTCTAGGAGGTATATGTCCCACCTGTCTCGCAGAAGCATGTCCACCCTGAACCCTAAACTAACCTCCACCATCTCCACCCCTACCTCCACAATCTCTACCTCGACCTCCACCATCTCCACCCTGACCTCCACCATTGCAACCTCAACCTCCACCACCATCTCTACCCCGACCACTGCCACCCCTAGGAATGGGTATAATAACTCCACCACTACCCCAAATAATTCTACCAAGATCCCTACCACCTGCTCTCCCACCTCGAGCACTGTTATGCCACCTCGGACCCTAGCTCCTCTCTGTAGTCAAGTTCCCTTATCTCCATCACCTCTATCATCACCACCATCATCATAATCATCACTCTCATGCTCATCAATATCTGGGACAAGCTCGACAAGATTCATAAACCTCTGAAAAGGATACAAGGCAACCCACTATGCATACTCGGGAGTAAAACCCACATCTACTGTATATGCTCTATAATCCCATGGCATGGGATGAAGACCCAAAACCTCATCATAAGTTTCTCTGAAATCTACACAAGGTCCCCATAAAGTTCTTTGACTGTACTCTAGCATAATGAGATAACCCTTGTGGAAGGCCCTACGGTCAACCAAACTGTCTCAAAACACGCATAAAGAAAAATCTCTCCATACCCAATGTGGTCTGACCAATCAACCATTGAGTTATGAACATAAATGACACCTCATCAACATCCTCGACCCAAGACTCACGTCTAATATATGGCCTCCAATATACTTGATCCATATCATCAAGTGTTCATCTCCAGTAATCAAATTTTCCCAACCAAAGTTGGATAATCACTCCGCGATAAGCATAAATATAGGGGTGACCAATAGGACAAACTCTATTTGTAATAGGTCTCGCTATAGGGAGATGCTCCCAAGCCCAAACCTGTAATAAAACTGCACCGACAGAAAGTGCTACACTGTGCCTATATACCACGTAGTGAAGATCATGGTATAAGTGGGATAGCATGTAGGAACCCCAAGCAAACCTCCTCAGATGTGCTATCATATCCTCCAAGATACGTCCCCGTCCAAGTGTGAATCCATGACCCCATCTATTAGGCATAAGAAAATCTCCAATAAAATTTATCAATGCTAAGGGAAGTGGCTCATAATGTTGTATCATCATCCTCCATTGGATAGTTTTATCTCTGATGGTCACATCTCCAAAGACTCATCGAAAAGCCTCACCATTATAAGCTCGGTCATAATAAACTCTCTCCCCCATAGTAGGAATCTTGAGAATCCTATACACATCCTTAGGAGTGATGGTCATCTCGCACATTGGTAAGTGGAAGGTATTATGGTTTGAGTTCCATATCTCAGCCAAAGCAGTCAATAGACCCCTATTCACTCTTAACTAGGGCATCTCAAGTAAATACTATAAGCCACATTGCCCAATGAAATGTCTATCAACATCACTAAGATCAAGAATCATATCAAACGACCATGGATATAGACCACACACTTCTAGTTTTTGAAAGGAAACCTATTTTGGAAATCAAAGACAATTCAATCAGTCAACATCATCGAAATTGATCATCTAACGTCAATCAATCTACTTATTATCTACTTTCTCATTTCTGAGCGCATCAAATTTCCTTACTCTAGATCTTGAGGATAAAAAATCAAACCTATCAACCTATCTGATTGGCATTAATAACAAATCAACTAGATGATCTAGACTGACATCAAACACACTTGATTTTCAAAACAACAATATCAGGAACATCATCAGTATCCATCGGATCATTCAAATAATTGATGGCACTGAAAGGCTAAGTCAATAATACCAAAATTGACAAAAAAAAACATGCATAGGCACTGTTTTACCAACCACAAGTGCTAAAATGCATAGGCACTGCAAAAACATGAGCAAGTGCTATTTTAATTTTCGTAGGCGCTATAACAAAGTGTAAGTGTTATTTCACATCATAGGCGCTAAAAGAAATTGCGCCAACGCTATAAAAAAGTGTAAAGTGCACAAGCAGCTCATGGGCGCTACAAGACCTATTGTAGGTGCTAAAACAAATCTAACATGCCCTAGTTTAGGCATTAAAATAGACCTCATAGGCACTAAAAGATATTTTGCTAGCGCTGAAAAAAAAAGGTATAAGCACTAAAATAGTGAAAAGGAAGAAAACACAAGAAAAATGCACCTAAAAATCCAAAATCTAGCTATGAAGCATAAAAATGTGAAAACTAGAGCTGGATATCGAGACATACCAGTGGTCTTTAGGCTGGTGGACACTAGAATCTCCTCCCCTTCTCGAATTTGTGTTTCTGAATAGGGACAACCATGATTTTAGTTGGAGGTGAAACACTAGCTCAAAGAGTAAAATGACAAAAGAGGAGAGTGAAAATGAAATGGTGAAAATGTGATTTTTAACCCTTATATACCTTAATGTGACCTTTTGAGGGGAATTTTTTACCTTTTTCATCAAACTAGGTCCTTTTCATCACAAATTTTGTCGGGGCATTTTAAACTTCGACTTTCATATCGAGAAATGAATCACTATTAAATTTTTCACTCAACATTCTAAAAAATCTAAATTTTTTGGAAATCATCAAAATTATTTACTGACATTTCAATTCATTTCCCGAGGGGGCATACAATCATTAGGACATGGAATCAACTGAATCAGGGCAATTTTACGAAATCTGAGACATGGAACATTAAAAAATTCAAAATCATCATTGGGGCATTCAAATCAATCAAAACCAAAATCAAGGATCTATATCAAGATTTTAACATCATAAAAACAACATCAACATCATCAAAATCTGCATCTTGACATCAAATCAAACATCAAATCAGGCATCAAACATTAGACATCAGGTATTCTTTGAACCAGTGCACTTCGCACATTGATTCAAAGAGGGGCATTTGTATACACCTAAAATTGGTCAAATCCAATCAAAGAAAAAATCAATGAAATACAAGTCATTTTCAATTAATTTAAATCAATAAGTCAAATAACTAGGTAATTGAATTAATTATTTAATTACGTAGTTTATCAATTGATTAAATTTAATCCAATAAACCAGTCATGGCTAAAGAAATCAATTCTTTTGAATTAATTAAATCCTAATATCCCTCACCCACCACTGCATGACAAAAAATTAATCAACCAATGGGAAAAGAGGAAAGAAAGCACCAGGATCACCAAAAGGCTTTGCTATCATGACCACTCAATCTTAAGGATCAACCGCATCCCTCCAAAAGAGACACCTCAACAAACACAACCCAACCTTATGTCTAATCATGGTTACTTAACTTACCCCCTAACCATTGGTAAATCCTATAAATAGGAGGCATAATTAGAGTAAAGGATCATAGAATCCCAAATTCATTCAATTTCATTCAAGCATCATAGTTATAGTTAACTTGCATCCACTATCTTTGGAGGAAAATTGGTAATTGCATTTAGTAACATCATAATGGTGAATTCTCATGAGGTTTTAGGAGGATTTGAGCATGGAGATTAGCTTAATTTGCATAAATTAACTTATCTTTGTATCAATTCATCATCTTAGATCATCAATATTCCCATTCTAGGAGTTGTCACTTTAGGATTGCTTTGTAGCTAAGAGCATTATTTAACTCCTTTTAGCTAGAGATCAATGAGCCACTCTCAATCATTTCAATTTGAAAGTAAATTAGTATAGACCTATTGAATTTGGATTTATATTGTGATTGAATTAATGTTTCATGCAGGTTTGTGAATTGCAGGTTTTCACACACACACACAAGTATGTAGCTAAATAATTGGAACTCTAACATATATTATCTTGAGGAAACTCCTTCAAAGATGTCATTCTAGGTAAGGCTTAATTTTATCTTGTTGCATTTGTTGCATAAAGATTCTTTAGGGGCTCTTAGAAATGCAATAGGTGTTCATAAAATGTGAGTAAAACATAAAGAACAAAATATTTCTATAGAAAGGATTCGTGTGGAAGTCGAACTAGCTAAGAGGCTTAATAAAGCTTTAAATATATGGATCAATGATCTAATATTTTCTTAAAAGTTTGACTATAAATATATATTATCAAATGCAACGTGCCATGAACAATGGTATTTTATAAGGGAATTATCTAAGACACTAATAAAGTAAAGTCTTATTATGATCAAAATAAAGGATTCTAGTCAACAAGATGTTGAAAGACTAGATAACTCAAAAATCAAGAGAAGCTAAGGAATTGCCTACTACACAAGTTGATGATGGGAATTTTAATACTATTAAAGAAGAAAATATTGAATTAGAGGATGAAGTTTTACCTAATGAGAATGTTGTTGTGTGTAGTAAAATGTGAGTCCTAAAGTGATTGAAATTGCAATAAAAATCATCACAAATACAAAATAAAACAACACTCAAGATAGGACTAAAAGGGGGTCAAAATATCACCAAATTCATTGAAAACACAATATGATGACCTCCTTGATTTTTAGATTTGTCTGGCGATGTCATATTCATTGTGTTCTCACAATTTTGACAACATAAGGGTTCTTGAGGATTCAAAATGCATATAATATGTTGTGTGAAAAATAGCTAAGTGTAGAGTATGAATGTGTATCATCTTAAAATGGAAGCACTTCCATGTTAAGAGTGTTTAGCCCTCCTTAGGGGATGTTTTTGACCTCCATCATATCATCCTCCTATTTTTGCATCATCTCATGCTTCTGTGCTGGTTCAGGACCCTGATTGGGCCTCTCCGGGCACCTCCTACCCCACCTGGCATATTTTCCAGGGGTTCTGGCCCCCTGGGTCAAGGTCAACCTCGACCCTAACCAGGGTCCCCCTTTCAAAATAGGAAGCTTGTCAGCTGCTGGGGGTCATAAAAAATTTATTTTTCCCACTTCCGGGTCGGTTGTTTCGGGTTCCGAAGCATTGATTCCTAAATTATATTTAATATAGGTCCTTTTCTAGGGGCATGGGTCTAATTAGAATTGAATTATCCTATGTCAGCCTCCTTAGAAGATTGTGCCCTAAATTCATATAAAAGGAAGTCTCTCTCTCTCTCATTTTCTCTAAGTCTTCTAAGTGCAAAAAAAATCTCTAATTAAGATTTTGTTAAGAAGCAAAAGGTTCAAGCATCCATTTCCAAGCTTTCAAGGTGTTCAATTCTTCTTCTCAAGCATTCAAGTTCTCCATTGAAGATTAAGGATTCAATCTTTCAATCCTTTGAAGGGATTAGGTGCAAACATTCAAGATTCATCATTCAAACCCTAGATCTAGTCATCATGGTGGTGTGATCTTCCTTCAAGATCCTTTGTGCATCCTCAAGACTCTTTCATCATCTCTTCAA
>MU227200.1:1607615-1628207 GCA_018584345.1 Thuja plicata | reverse complement strand
CTTTAATGTAATCCATTGGGCACAAAATTTTGAAACTTAGAAAACCAAAACCTTCCTTCTTCCAAACCAAAACCAAAAACTCAAACTCAAACACACCACTCAAAACTGAAACTGAAACTAAACTACAGCTGAAACTGAAACTAAAATACTGCAACTTGGCATAATCAAATTGAAGATTGTTATATGGTTTGTAATAATGGATTTATACAAAGCATGTATTCATTGTTATGAATGATATATGTCCTTTATGAATTGGATTATGTTAGGTTGTAGGAAAACAAAACCAAACTGAACTAAAACTAAAATAAATCTAAATTGGCAAAAATTATCAGCATTGTGTGGGGTGAATGTGTATGGTATGAAACAATGAGATAATTAGCTCTTGTATCATGTGATGGGAATTCTCTTCAGGAAGTATGGTATTCCTCACCAGCTTAGCTTCTTTTCTCTACCTCACAACTGAAAGCTAACAAATGGGAATGTTTTTATAACTCATTGGAATGGTACGGAGGAGTTATTTATGATGTAGGATAGTAAATGATAACTTGTGCCCTATATGTTGGATGGTTGTTCATACCATTATGATGGATTACAACAATGTTCTCCTTGTTACTATTAAAATAACTGAGAGGGGGAGGGGAGGGATGAGTCAGTGACCTTAAAAATAATTCCAATAAGATCAAACCAAAAATTATCTCTCAAATATAATACCCTCTAGTTATCTTTCAGTCCATCAAGATGTGTGCCATAAATAATCTTAACAAATATAAACTGCTCGGTGAGAGATATTGTTTATCTTTTCTAGACTTTACCGAATAGCAGTAAATAAACTTAGTGTTAACCGACCAATCCAGTTTCAATAATGTGTAAAGCAAAATATCAATGCAATGAACCATATACACATTTGACACATAGATTTTAACGTGGAAACCCAATGTTGGGAAAAACCACCTGGGATCTGTAACCCAAAATAATTTCACTCTTCTGAAGTGAGTTCGATGAAGAGCCAACCACGTTAAAGGTTACAATACACATTGTTAAGTGTGACCTTGTTAGAGGATTTAAAAAAAACATTTTATCTTTTAACCTAGCACACACTATGTTGTCAACAAGAAAACCTTTTGATACTCTTGAGTATCTCAATACAATAAAGACTGTTAAATCCCACTTGGTTAAGAGATTTTCTGAATCAATGGTTAAACTGATATAGTAAATGATCTGTTCAAAATACAACTTTAACTTGCAGAAATTCAGATCTATTGTTAGTCCAATAATACCTCTCTGATCAATGTACACTTCATTTCCTTTGCTTCCTTTCTTTCATCTGCTCAGTGAATGCTTTTTCCTTTGTTGCTCAGTGTCCACAGAATTCCTTGGCTCTATTCTTTAACCTGTATGATCATATCTGCATGAAGGATTCAATCTTCACCATAATATATTCATCATTCCTCTCTTTTCATAATGAATTCCTTGTCTCTTTATATAGACATTATTAGCCGCTCAATCTCCTTATTTTTGTCATAGATGACTTCTTGATCCATAAAACTCACCATGCTTTTCTTTATCCCATAAAGCTCCGCTTTAGTTTTATTTCGCAAATCTCTCCTTGATAATTGTGAATAAAATGCGCTTTAAATCTTCTTCTTGCTTTAGTTCAACTGATCGTTAAGAATAAAGCAATCAATCAATCAATCCCTAAATATAGATATGCCAGCTAAGTAGTTTTGTCATGATCGATCATCAACTCCAATTATGCTCGGTAACAACTTCATTTTACTGCGATGCTCTGTATACACTTGCTCAGTATACACTTGGTCGGTAACACTTGCTTGGTTACTGCGGTGCTCGGTATACACTGTGAATTGCTCAGGGTACACTGTACGTCGATGTTCACTATCACTCGGTGTATACTGACTTTTAATATTTTACCAACAACATAAACTTTGTCTCTTCAAATCTTCAAGGTTATGACCAATATGTATTTGAGTAATCAAACCATATCAAGTTGACATCAATGACAATACAATACATTAACTGATTTAATGTCTTGCATTCACTTTTGTATCTTAGTGATCATCAACTTATCATCTTCAAACATTCAATCAGTTATAGTTCATCAACTACACCTAACACATTGAAAGCAACTAACTGCAACTAACTGAAAGAAAACTAATTATGTGTAGAAGCACTTATTTTTGAAACTAAATAGTACCTCAAAAGTAGTTCTTGAGGTGAATCCAATTCATTGGGATAGATAACTCTTCTCCTTCAAGGTTGGGAAGCTAAAAGGCATTGTGTGCCTTTCATCCTATAATCACAAATGGGCCACTCCAAATGGCATAAAATTTTGTGTTCTTTCCAAACCTACTTTTTAACTCATCCCATTTGAGTACTAAGTCACCTTCATTGAAGACTCTCGGGACAACTTTTCTCTCAAATATCTTCTTCATCTGGTCATGATGATTCTCTAAATTCTAAAATACTTGCTTTCTGATCTCTTATAATTCAATCAATTCAGTAAGCCTTACATCCATTGGTTCTTGATCTCTTGGAACTATTTCCTTAATCAAATTCAAATTTGGTATTTCAAATCAATGGGCAGTCTAGCCTCTTTACCATAAACAAGGGTATATGGAGAATTACCTATAAATCTCTTTAGTGTAATTCTGTCAGCCCATAAGGCCAACTTCAACTTGTTGTGCCATTCTATTTGATTTTCCTCAATAGTCATCTTTATAATTTGAATCAAATTTTTGTTTGTTGATTTATCTTGTCCATTACCATGTGGGTAATAATTGGACGAGGTACTAAGAAAAATATTATTATTCACAACCCATTCAGTTATCCTTACACCTACAAAGGCCAATGCATTATAAAAAATAATGGAATCAAGTACACCAAAACTTACAACCAAGTCTTCATAAAAGTTCAAAACAAAACTTTCATTTGCCTCTTTCAACGCTACAACTCTTGTCTATTTTGTGAAATAATTTGTAGTTGTAAGTATGAATTTATGTCCTAAAATGGAGGATGGATTAATGAGACCAATGAAATCAAGTCCCCATTTCATAAATGGTTTCTCCACCTAAATTGGATGCAGAGGTAAGGCTACTAACCTCTATTGATCAGCAAAAATTGCACATTTCTTACATTTTCTTACCCATGTAAATGCATCCTTATACAATTTGGGCCAATAATAACGAGCTCTCATAATTTTCAATGTCATTTTTCTAGGTCCAAAATGACCTCTTGGTGGTCCATTATGAAACTCTTCCAGAATTTTGTCAATCTTATTTGTTTCTATGCATATCAAGAGGGCTTCATTATAATCTTTTCTAAATAAAATATTGTCCAAAATGACATATGTAATAGCATGAATTTTGAAATGCCTCATATTTGAGATACTCAAGAATTGAAGGCACTCACAAGTATGAAAGTAATGTCTAATTTCTTGTATCCAACTTGAGGAATTTGTTGGTACAACATTCTGATTTGTGTTGTTATGAATTAACACAACATTATCTTCATCATGACGGTTGTCCTCAATATTGGTAGCAAGATGCTCACACATACCTCTACCTATTACAAGTTTAGTTACCTTGATTCGTACATCATATTCCATAACCTTGGTTATCCATCCAACACATTTATCATTCAGATCCTTATTCAATAAAAAATCTTTGACACTAGGGTGGACAACCATTAGGTGAATCCTATATTTCAAAATCAGAGGCTTAAATTTTTTAAGACTCCTTATGATATCCAAAGCATTATTTTCCACAAATGAGTACCTTTTCTTGTAGCCTTCTAATCCTTGGCTAGAAAATGAAACTGGCTACTCTTGGCCTTCATTATTCCGCTGAACTAGCATTGCTGAAATTGTTTCATCAGTCCCAAATGCATAAAAAATGAAATCCTTATCAAAATTTGGATTAACAAGAGTAGGTGTACTATAATTAGCTTCTTTAACACATTTAAAACTCTTCTCACATTTCTTTGACCAATTCAAACTTACATTCTTTTTGAGCATTGATGTCATTAGTTTCAAGATGGCTGCTACATTAGGAATAAATCTCCTAAAAAAATTATCCTACCTAGAAATCTTTGCAAGCCTTTCTTGTGGGCTGGTAAAGGTAATGCAAGTATGGAACTTACCCTCTCAGGATCGATTGTTGTACCCTTCTTGGAAATAATGCGACCAAGAAGCTTGCCTTAATGGACAACAAAAATGCACTTCTTGGGATTATGTGGAACTCCATATTCTCTGCACCTCTCAAAGATCTGCCTTAAATACACAAAATGTTCATCAAAATTCTTTGAATAAATAATAATATCATCAAGATATACAAGTACAAATTTGTTCATGAGGACATGGAAATCCATTTCTATTACTTTCTGGAAAGTTGCACTAACATTTGATAAACCAAATGATACTATTTTGTATGCCACGGTTCCCCACTTTGTCATAAATGTTGTTTTTTTACTAATCAACCTCTTTGACTAGAATTTGATTATAACCTGAAAAACCACCTATTAATGAAAATCTATTTAACCCTAAAACTGTGTGTGTGATTTTTACACCTTCATGAGATTAGTTTATTTTTTAACAATTCTATAGAAAAATATCAATAATTAAGCTAAGAGTTGAAAGGAAATCATTAAGCATCCCATGGATCTCTAACTAAGCATGCTAATAGAGAGCTCTAAGCTTAAATATCTACTAGTGACAGTTGTAGAATGAGAAAATTGATATTGATATGCCTATCTAATTCATAATTCTCTCAAATTGTCTCAATAATTCATCCAAATGCTCAAATGCTCTCACAAAATGCTTTGATATTTCTCAAATTGCTTTGATCTCTCTAAAAGTGACTATAATGTAGATTTTTTGCATTTGAATGTCTAGGATTATCTTATGCTTGCAAAATGCTCTGTATTTATAGGGTTTTCCCAAGTGTAGGGGGTGGATTCAATTGATCATGGTTTAGCCTTGGTTGAGTGAGAGGCTTTCAAATGGTTTCAAATGAGGGGACAAATTAAATGATTGTCTCAAAGGTTGAGACAAGATGAGTGGAGGAAATTGAAAAGATCAAATGAGTGGTTGAGATTGCAATGTTGGAGTGATCCATGTGATTTGCCTTCTCAATTCTCATTGGTTCCTCAAATTCTCGTTGAAAGGTAATAGGATTTATTAATTCAATCAATTAATTAAATTAGCCATGTAGGGGAATAGGTTGGATTTTATTTTTGATTTAAACTATACAATTAATTGATTAAAATCAATTATATAGTTTGATTAATCCCTTTAGGCTTATATTTAATTAATTAATGTCATTGTTAATTGATCCTTAGATTTAATTTGATTTTGTCCCAATTTGATTTAATAAATGTCCATTTGAATTAATTAAGTCCATTTGATGATATTTTAGAGCAATTTGATGAGATTTGATTGAAAATGCAGATTTGGAGCAATTTGATGAGATATGATGCAAATTTGATTGATTATAGAACACCTAACCAATTTTAGGTGTCTACAAATGCCCCTCTTTGAATTGATGTGTGAAGCACATTGATTCAAAGAAAATTTGATGTCCTAATTGTTGATTTGATGCCTAATTGATTGATCTGATAACCTGATTCGAGATGCGGAACCTGATTCAGGATCCTGATGCGAAGATTGATGTGATGCCTCGATGATAAACTAATTTGAACATACCCTGATTGAAAATGCCCCACTGATAATAGTTTGAAATTTTAATGCCCCATATTTCAATTGATTTTCGATGAAAAATATGATGCAAAATCCCGATTTGATCATATGATGATGCCCACTCAGAAATGAAAACAAAATTGATGTCCGAAATCAAAAGATGATGAAACTGATGAAGAATAGATCCAATATGTTTTCATTTCTAAAAAATAATGATGATGATCCTGTTAAAAAATGCCCCAGTGTAGAGAAAATGTAGATTAGGTCAAACTGGGTGAAAACCTCTTCAAAATTAGGTCAAATAGTATAAATAGGTTGAAAAATCCATTTTACTATTCATTTTCACTTTTTACTATTGGGATTTTGCTCTGCTCCTACTGAGATATTTGATGATGGTGGTCCCTATTCGAGAGCATTGGTTCAAGTGAGGGCATAGATATTAGAGACCTATGGACTATGGACCTTTGATAAGTGACTTCAAACCTCTCAGTGCATTTATTGCTTTGTTTGACTACATTTAATACTTTATATCACACGTGCTAGGGTAAATTAGGTCATTTTTAAGTAAAATAACGTGTAGGATAATTGAAATCACACCTAGGAATGTAAAATGCCACATTCACATGTTAAAATGATGCTTATGCATAGTTAAATTCTGCGTATAAGATAGGTCAAAACATGCATTGGATAGATCAAATACCGTCTGTAAAACCCTAGGGCAAAACACAATTTAAAATGTCGCGTAGGATGTTGGAAATGTTACGTAGTTAAGTAAAATGACACGTAGCAAGCCAAGTACCGCATTTAATAAGTCAAATCATGCATATGATAAATAAAATGATGCTTGGCATGTAATGACGTGTACACTCTATGAAGTGATGCCTGCAAGAAAGTTGATGAAAACCTTATTTAAAAGAGAACAAACTGATTACAATTGAACATCTTAATTAACAGACTGATTTCCAAGATAGATAGGTGTGTTTAGGAATGCTACAAAGTGTTTAGGATGTTAGAATAATCACATAAATGGATGTTTGATATTTCAATCTGATTAGATAGAGAACTGATTGGTAGGATAACAGATATATTGATCCCTTCTCAAGATGTAGAGTTAGGAACAATAGGTTGATGTGCTCAAAAAGAGAAAAGGATTGATTTTATTGTTGTTGATTGACTTGAAATGATCCATTGATATGATGATGCTAATATGATTCACTTGTTGTAAAATAGGCACGGTTCTGTAAGTTATATGTACGGAGCCTACCATCTTGGTTGCTTGATTTAGCCCGAGATTTGACTCGACTAGAGACGCGTGTGATTGAGCAGTGCGGTTTGTTCTTCCTTCTCGATATACCATAGTTTTAGCTAAACTAGGGGCTACTCATAGCTATGGTAGCGCATTGGCACTCTGACCATAATACCTTTCACTTACCCCTCAGCAAGATGACGATTACACCCGAGGACGTCTACAGGTTGTGCATCTCAACATGAGGATACAAAGTTTACTACGATCAGGTGTATGATGGCAGTGCATGCAGATGGGTATTTGCAGATTTGATGATCAGAGATGATACTATCACATGGGCATAGTTTGCATCATTTCCTACTTCTTCTGTAGTTCTAGGTGCAGTGATCGACAGATTACTTCTCCCTAATCAACGAGGTTGCAGATTTGCAGTTGAATGGGGTCGGATCCTAGAAGACTTAATTGAGCATCCTTAGAGATTTTATTGGGGTTCATGTGCTCCCACTCAGTTGTATCTTTATTTGTACAAGGTTGTTTATTGAGAGAGCGCAACATTATTGGCAAGAGCTATTCTATTATAGTTGTGGAGCTAGGAGCACATCCCAGTCACTAGACCAATTACAGCTCAAGTGCAGGGTCATGGATGGCCTTATGCATTTCTCTATGATGGCATGATTGTCCAACATCGATTGGGAAAGGTAGAGTACTGGCGTAGGATGATTGATCATATTGATCAGGTCATTTGGAGACCTTACTTGGGTTGCGAGAGTTGGAGAGACAGGATGATGACAAGCTTCCTTATATGTTTTCCCCTCGATGGATGATTGGTTGATCACCTCTAGCGATTGAGAGATTTTTCTTTGGTAGAGTATTATGACAGTTTGGCAGAGTCCAGGATATGTCACAGGGTATGGCATTGTATGCTCAGGTACAGGTGGATCATTCTATATGGGGAGCACAAGTCGATTATGAGTTTTCTTGTACAAAGATTGATCGATTGGGTTTCATTAGATGGGATATGTTAGAGCATGTTGTTGATGCTGCTATGGCTATGAAGTATATGGAGTGGTTTTCTAGACATAGATTTATGAGATTTACACATCCAGTAGAGCATATCCCTGATGTGGATGAGACTTCTAATGAAGATGATGGAGGAGGTGGAGGTTCGAGAGCACCGAGAGTACAAAGGGCTCCTAGAGTACCGAGAGCTCTAAGAGCTTTAGGTAGAGGACAGGGGGGACCTCGAATGTGGGGTGGTCATGTTAGAGCTAGGGGTGGTGGTTATGCTCCCAGACAAAGATAGTTTCATCCAATACTAGCTGTAGTATGGGGTTAGCAGAGACAAAGAGATGCGAGACAAACACAAATAGATCAGGCTAGACAAGTTTCCGGAGTACTGGTTTAGGCACAGTAGGTACCTATTATTCCTTATGTTCCTATATAACCACAAGTTACTTTGGCTCCTATAGGTCCAGCACAACCACCTCCACCTAGCAGAGTAGAGAGGGATATACATAGTCTACAGACAGGTTTCTTGGCTATGCTTGCTCAGATGGCTCAGTTTAGTGCAATGATGCAAACATTCATGAGCAGGATGGATCAGATGAGTCAGGGTGCTTCTACCAGTCAGGCTCCTCCTAGTACTACAAATAGATCAGACAAAGGTCCAGATGGGCCAGGTGATACATGTATAGGAGATGGATCAGGTGCCCCTACTAGGTCTTGATTGGAGACAAATTGATTTTTGATCCTCTTAACGTGTATTGATGTACCATATGTATGATTGATCAGGAATTTGACGATGTACCAATTTTGTTGTATCATGATATACAGATATTTATGGACATCTCGATGGACATTTATTTATGATGCTCTTTGATACCATGATGTTGTTATGATGTTGATGTGAGATTTCTTTATATGCAGATCTATATGATTTCTATGGTGAATTTACTTTTATATGTGATGGATGTAATGTCTTAGATATGACATAGATAGATGGATGAAAATTATATGCAACTACTTCTATATGTTTTGAATTTATGATGAATGTAATGGTAATGTGTAATGCAATGGTAAAATGAACGTAACTAGTTTTTTTTGGAATTTGATGTATGCAACTTATATGAAATGCACTATTTAAATGGATGCAAAATATAATGAGTAATGCTTAATGAATGTCTTCTTTTGTCTTTTCTAATATAAAAGATAATGATTAATGATTAATGTAATGCCATGAATGCAAAAGAGAATCTCACATAATTGATTTGAAACAAGATAAATGATATTAACTCTGAAATTATTAACCCCCTTGAACTTGGAAAATCCTTTTAAACATGCAAGTAATCTATCATGAAAATGCAATTCAATGCAACTAACTGTCACTAGATTTTTGTGAAAGAAATGCAATAGAGATATAGTTTCATCATTGAGCATTGTGGAACTAGGAGCAAGTACAATAATCACTGACCACATCATGATAATATGAATACCGCTTTCATCACTTTTGTAACCATTTAGAAACTAGTACAACCCTCACTAGTTGAATAATCAACTATGGGAGTTTGAATACCAGTTTCATCGGATTCAATGTTACAAGTGGATTTTGGTATTAAGATATGGAAGATCTAAATATCCAAGGTATCCATTTGTGTAAACAAACAAAGGTTAACCCTCCTTCCTACATGAAATTCCTCGATGGTTCTTTGATGACCATGTCTTGAGATGAATTCACACAAGTTGGTGGATCTTCCTCAAAACAGTCACACAAAGTCAATAAAAATATCATGTCTTCATCATCGCCAATCTAGTAGAAACATCATCGATTATTTAAAAAGAGATGACTTGAAAATTCAATGAATATCATCAAAAGATTTCTAGTGTTTTGTTTTGTATCAAGATTATCAATAGAATTCCAAACATTATGATCATTTAGGTTTTGTCAAATTTTAATCCTGATAAGAATGCCATGAAGCTTCAAGGATCAAGTTGCAAAATTGAATGCTTGGTTTGAACAATGATATACATCAAAGGTTCCAACATATCTCCCCTCTGAAGTTCTAAAAATATCTTCTATCATGTGACAAAAAAAGTAGCACTTATTGAATCTGTTTGTATCAAAACCAATGCTTTGCCCCCAAGTGAAAAATGAGATCATGTGTATAATCTTGGGCAAATGAAACCTAGTATGTGACAATGCATCTCAGATACTTTATTATGACTATGTGCAAATGAGGGATGCATTGAGGATATACAAATGAGATGATGAAAAGGAAATATGTACAAATGCAACTAGGTAAGACCTAAGGGATCAAAAAGTGCATGTTTGCCAAGTTTTCACCTTTTGAGGTTTATTGTTCTTTTTCTCTTTTTTCCTTTTTTTGCTACCAAGGCGCCTATTGCTAGGTTTTCACCAAGGCACTTTTCTCTTTTTCAATTTTTTTTTGATATCATCAAGGTGCCTATTTGTTAGGTTTTCACCAAGACAACCATTTTTTTTATTTTTGAATGTTTTTGCTTTCTTTATGCTCAATTTTCCTCTTTTTATGCTTTTCTGATTTTCCATTATTTTTGAATTTTTTATCTTTCTCATTTTTTTGGATTTTAAACTTTTCTCATGTACAAAGAATGATGCTCAACTCATTGGGTACACACTTGCTTGATACTCTTTCTTCCTATACTCTTTCATCTGATCAAGTATAAAACCTCTTTAAATGGATGTTGTTAATAGGTTCTTGCAACTCATCACCATCACAATCAGCTAGCTTGTATGTCCCCATTCCAAAAGAAGAAGTAATTACAAAAGGTCAAAGCTAATTTGCCTCCCATTTTCCTTTCTTTTCTCTCTCTACTCGGTTTTTAGGTTTTTCTCTTAACACTAAATCTCCCACTTGAAAGGTTCTAGGTTTGATATGTTCGTTGTAATTCCTTGAGATTCTATTTTGATACACTTTCAAATGCTCATAATCTTGTGTTTGATGTTCCTCCAACAATTCTAATTGTTGAAGTTTGGCAACCCTATAATCTTGATCATTTATTAATCCTTGTAATGAAACTCTTAAGGATGGAATTTCAACCTCCAAAGGTAGAACAACTTCTGCTCCATAAACTAAAGAAAATGGTGTAGCTCCTATTGCTGTTTGAATACTTGTTATGTAGGCCCACAATGTCGGGTTTATTTGGATGTGCCAATCTCTTCCTGATTTGTCAACCGATCTTTTCAATATTTTGAGGATATTCTTATTTGTAGCTTCAGCTTATCCATATCTACAAATGATGTGATTGAGGATAAACATAGAGATTTTTTTTCCCATTGCAGTTGTCAAAGGTACGACCTCTACCCATTTTGTAAAATATTCTATTGTTGTGATGATGTATTTATGACCACTGGTAGAAGGTGGATAAATCATTCCAATAAGATCAAATCCCCATTAGTAAAATGACCATGGTGTAATGAACGAGTGTAACTCTTGTGTAGGCACATGGATCATGTCTCTATGATATTGGTATTTTGAACACACTTTAACAAAGTGGCAAGCATCTTTTTCTAAGGTTTTCTAGAAATACCCCATACAAAGGATTTTCTTGGCAAGGTTTAGCCCACTCGAATGAGACCCACAAATACCCTTGTGAACATCTCTTAAAGCTAACTTTGATTCCTCGTCCTCTAGACACCTAAGTAGCATTTTGTCAAGACCTTTGTGAAACAATGTGTCAGATAGGACAGTGTAACGAGCCACTTGGTGTATAAAGTGTCATTTTTGGGCACAGGTTTGGTCTAAAGGTAAAACTTTGTCTTTTAGATAGGTATAAATGGGTCCATACCAAGGTGAGTCATGTCCATTTAGAAGGCAAATGATTTGAGTTTCAGGTAGGTCAAAAGCCAGTTTCACCAACTCTTCCACCAAGAATTTGTACCTCGCATTTTGATCATGCATTTGAAGCAAAGAAGCCAAAGTAGCCATAGCATCTGCTGCTCTATTCTTATCCCTTGGGATTTTCTCAAATGTGATCAAGACAAAGTATTTATTCTAGTCATCTACCATCCTTTTATATGGCATCAATTTGTCATCCTTAGTTTTATACTCATCATTAATTTGATTGATGACCAATTGGGAATCCCCATATACTTGTAGTTCTGTGATGTTCCATTCTAAAGCCATTTTAATGCCTATGACTAAAGGTTTGTATTCTGCAATATTGTTGGTGCATGGGAACAAAAGTTTGTAAGACTTAGGAATTGTGTATCCTTGTGGTGTAATCAACATAATTCTAGCTCCTGAACCATGCTGTGTAGGATCCATCAAAATATAATTTCCATGCTTTGGCTTCCACATTGACTATCTCTACATTTGGAAATTCTACTTGAATATGATGAGTATAAACTAAAGGATTTTCAGCCAATTGATTAGCTATGACTTGTCCCTTGATAGCTTTTCAATCCACATACTCAATGTCAAATTCACTAAGTACCATCACCCATTTATAAATTCTGCCTGTAAGGGTTGTTTTGCTAAGAAAATACTTTAATGGATCAATTTTGGAAATTAACTTAACCTTGTGCATCAACATGTAATGTTGTCATTTTTGTGAGGCAAAAACTACCGCTAGACAAGCCCGCTCCATGAAGCTATAATTCAACTCATACTTGATCAAGGTTCTGCTTAAGTAATAAATGGCTCTTTCTTTACCCTCTTCGTCCTCTTGTGCCAAAAAAACCCCTAAAGATCTCTTCGTTGCTGAATGTATAATAAGGGTTTTCCTTTGATGGGAGGCATCAAAATGGGTAGATTTACCAAGTATGTCTTCAATAGGGTAAAAGCTTGTTCACGTTCATCATCTCACTTAAAAATAGTATCCTTATGTAGCAATATTTTAAAAGAGTGGCACTTTTCCACTAATTGAGAGATGAACCTTTGAATAGATTGAAGTCTTCCTTAGAGTGATCTCATTTGACTAATGTGATCTCTAGGATAGATAGACAGTCTTTTCTTTCATGTGATTTTGCTAATATATCATCCACTTAGTCTTCTAGGAAAGTATGCATCATGTTGTGAAAGATAATTGTCATTGCCCTTTGATAGGTTTCTCCGACATTTTTGAGGCCAAAGGGCATAACATTCCAACAAAAAGTACCCCAAGCGCAAGTGAATACGGTCTTTTATTGATCCTTAGGTTCAATTCTAATATGATTGTAGCCACTAAATCTATCCATCAATGATTCATAGAATGTTCTACTGTCAAATCCACTATAGCATCAATGATAGGTAATGGAAAATCATTCTTAGGGAAATCAAGCTTAAGGTCTCTAAAATCCGTGCATACTCAAATGGATTTATCATGTTTAGTAATAGGTAGAATATTGCAAATACATTCTGCATAAGATATGACTCTTATGAAGCCAACTTTTAGTAACTTTTCTAATTCTGCCTTAACCAATAAAGCTACACGGGGATGCATTTTTCTCAAATTTTGCTTCACAAGTTTTATGTTGGGCCTCACATTAAGGTGGTGCATTATGAAACTTGGATCCAATCCTGGCATTTCTGCATATGACCATGCAAAGTTGATTTGCTTTGCTTGAAAGAATTTTATGAAATTCTTCCTTTCTGTTGGATTCAATGATGTTTATAAATGATTAAACTTAGGTTCCAATTCGGTGCCAATGTTGACCTTTTCCGTTTGTTCAATGAGAATAGGAGATCTCTCATCTTCATGTTCAGGTAAAGTATCCAATATATCTTCCTTAGGTGCCACAGTTGGGTTTTCACCTTTGGAAACATCCGTTATTTTTACTTTTGGGGGGTCTAGTACTGCCACATGGTAATTTTCAGCACTAGACCTTTTCATTTTTTTCTTTTATCTTATGGATTAAGAGATTGGACCCCTTCCTCCATCATCATGTTTAGATTGAATTCATTGGTGGAAGATGGCTCAACCACATTAAGGTATTGGGCCCCTTCCTCCATCATCATGTTTAGATTGAATTCATTAGGTTTGGTTAAGTCCCAATGAATGAGTTTAGGATGGATAAGGGATAAGGAATAATTAGGTGAGTTTTCATTTGAAGGGTTCAATGAAATGACTTTGTTTGAGGGTTCGTACATTATATCGCTCAATTCAATAACATGTGCTTGCTCGAGGTGTTCCATGGAAGTAGGATCAAAATTTTCTTCACTAGAGTCATCGTGGACTTCCATGGGAAAGAATGCATGTGGATTAAACTAACATTTGAATCACCCCCCATGGTGGTACCCAAGGTTTACCTATCCATTGGTTGTCACTAGATGCTTTTCCTACATTGGATTCTTGAGAAATAATTCGTACATGTGTAGAACTTGACCCTTGATCCATATTGGCTTGACTTTTTTCATTAGGTATAGTAGCATAGGTATGAATTACATCTAACTCGTTGTCATGACAAGAATCTTCAGATAGGGAATCCCACTCATATTCTTTGGAGTCATCTTTACTCTTGGATTCTAACACGTGTACATGCTCATAAGAATCATGCCTAGAGCTTGAACCACCTTCTTTCTCTTGATACCCTATTCCTGATTTTTCATCCTTTGACATCCAAGGAGGTTGGATAGGTTCTAGCAAGCCTTTATTAATGATTCCTAAGGGTCCTCTTCCCTTGTACCCCATATTTTTCATTAATTGAAATTCCTTTCCATGGTGATCAGTTGGATAGTGACATGTTGCACTCTTTCAATGGGATTATTTGAAGTATCCTCCTCTTTATAAAGCCATTGTAAAACTTTGTTATCTTTCTTTTCCATGGCTTATTGGTCACTCTCTCTTACAAAATGAGAGTTTTATTTTTGAGGCAGATGAGAATTTGAAGGTTTCCCATGTGTCTTTGGGGAAGTTGGTAAATCAAATAGGGAAACAAAATATTCCCCCACTCCTTTTGAATTGATTCTGCATTGTTTTTCAAATTTATGCATAATCTCACTCATCTTTTGATAGTTGTCCTTTTGGTTTGTTCTCTTTCCTCCTTAGAGGGTCTCAAATGTTTTTCCTTTGGTGTAGAAACTTTGACTGAATTTTCATTGGAACTTTGACCCTCATAACTAATTTTCTCTTTTCCCTTAGTTGATGTAGGTAAGTTAGTTTCATTAGGACTCGAAGTAGATGTAGCATTTAATGTAGAATTAGGAACTTATTATTTGGTTTCTTCAATGATGACACTAGGAATAACTCCTTCCCTATTATGTGGAATAAATAACTCATGAAGAGGTTTCACCATATTGAAATATTTAAAGAGATTGGAATCTCCTCCAATAGTTATTTCTTCACCCATGTACGAAAACTTGATACATTGATGGTAGGTCGAAGGCACCGCTTGCATGTCATGAATCTATGGCCTTCCCAATAAAATATTATAAGTTGATTTCATGTCAAGGACTTGACAAATGGTGTCTTTCTTGATAGGACCAACTTTAATGGAAAAAACCACCATTCCTTTAGAAGATCTTTCCTCCTCATCATGAGATTTTATAGTGATTTGTTTCTTGGGATCAATAGATGACTCGGTTAACCCTAATGCTTTGACTAGGTTCAAGGTACAAATGTTGAGACTAGATCCTCCATCAATGAGGACTCTCTTAACATGGTATTTTTGAATCAAAACATTTATATGCAAGGGGATATTTTGAGGATGGTTAATGGACATGTCATCTTTCTCTCAAAATGATAAGCAATGAGGTGCTATGAGATGGACCCACCATGTTCGAAAACCTTTCTTCTTCCAAATTTTCAAGAATGATAGTTTCCACAAGAGCTTTCTCCAAGATTTCTTTGTGATTAGGAGAAATTTTTAATAGCTCCAAAATGGAAATTTGTGCTGGAATCTTTTGTAGTTGATCCACTAGACTATAAGGCCTTGTTTAAGAATATGCTTGTTTAGCCAAAGTAGTCGCTTTTTTAGGACCAAAATTTCTAGAGGTACTTCCTTGTAAGGTAATTCTTGTTTCTTCCCCCCTAGTAACATAATTAGAGGTCTCCTTGTTAGGTTGTTCCTTTATTACCCCAACATTGATAGTACTATCATGTTCGGATAGGGCATTAATAGTATTGTCAAACTATGGGAAAATTTAACATTATTATTACCTCTTGAGTTATTTCCATTGTTACCTCCGTTGTTAGCATTGGAAGATTCACCTTTCTCATGCTTGAAGAAAGAAGTTTTGAATGTCGTGTGATCTTCATTGTTTTGAGGTCCTTCCACTTTAATCACATCATTATCAATAATGTCGTGTACCACATGTTTTAGGCGCACGCAATCATTTTTCTTATGTCCTCGATTTCTATGATATTCACAATGATTGGACTCAGTCCACCAAGTAGATTTTACTTGTGGTTCATAGGGTTGAGCCCTAGGTAAGTCAATAATCTTATTCGCAATGAGGGTTCACAATGCATTTTCAAGCAGCTCACCCAAGATTGTGAACTTCCTTCTAAGTAATGGAGCAAAGAAGGGTTTAGGCTTGTTAGCCTCTTGATTGTTCCCAAAGTTGTTACTATTGTTATTGTTAAAAGTAACTTTGGGTGCTTGACTTACATTATTATCTTGATTGGATCCTCTTGTAAGATTAAATGGAGTGGCCTTCAAATTGTTCGCTTCCACAACTCCATCATTGACCACACCTTTTTTATTGTTCTTCATCCAAAATCGGTTGTTGTTAGGAGGAGCCCTATTTTGACTAATGTTGGAAGTATTGTTGTTAGCATTCTTATTATCCTTGTAGAGTACGAGTTTTACACTTTTTACTAATACTTCCTCCGTAGTAACTCCATTCTTAATCAATTCTTAGAAAGACCTAGGGAATTTTAACCTCAACCAATAGTTCATTTCATTGTTCAAGCTATTAATAAAGATATCCATCTTTTCCTTTTCAGGCATGCTTTGAGGGTATCTAGCAAATACCGCTCTCCATCTTTGTAGGAAAAGTAGGAATCCTTCCCCATCGCATTGTTTGGTATTACATAAATTAATAATTGCGACCTCGTGTTTGATATTATAAGAATAACGAGTCACAAATTTAGAAGCTAATTCCTCAAAAGTGCAAATGCCAGAGGGTAACTTGGAAAACCACTCCATTGCCATGCCTCCTAGACTTCTTGGGAATAACCTCTTTAAATATGTGGTATCATGCATGAACTCCAAGCTCAATGCACAAAACTCCCTTAGATGATCTTGAGGATCAGATGCTCCTTCATATTTATCATACTTAGGAAAAATAGCATTGCTAGGGAATGGAACCATAATTACTGTATTTTCAAAAGGAAATAAACACAATGCTTTGATAGAGAAAGGTTTAGGAGCCCCCATTTGTTTCATAGTGTCCAACTGCATTTGGAATAATTTAAACTGCTTGGTCATGATGTTGATAGGGTTGGATTCATCCTCCTTTTGATTTAGTTTATCAAAATAATGGTTGTGAGGGAGTTTAGTCCCCACTTGTGCTAGGTCTAGAAAATATTTTTCCCTCTCTTTCCAATACTTTCTCCATGAGCTTCATGAAGAACGAGATTTGAACTGCTTCATTAACATTCTCTTCAGTAGCCTCTTCGTCATTAGGGTTGATATTTCCTCTATTATTGTTGTCCACCCCTTGATTGTTAGGCTCGACTCCTCTTCCATTGGCCCCATTATTGTTGACCTTGCCATTTCCATTATTATTATTGTTATCCTTGTTGGAAAGATTAATTAGGTTGGGATCGATGTTTCCAAATGGGAAAGCTATATTTGGTTCTATCTCTTTAGTTGGTTTGTTCTGTTGTTGTGAAGAAGTAGAGGTATCACTAGGAAAAGGAAGTTCTTGCCTCAAGTATGTTCTGTCTGACTACAAGGTAGATTTAATGTAGTGCGATCAGGTGAAAGCCAACATGAGCATTAATCACTCAAATCTTGGCTTTTTATTGCCTAGTTCATCAATCCCTAAGTGATTTTATGATTTGTCCAAAAATGAAGGATTCTGATCAAATAAAAGTTATGAATAGGTAGAAGATCCAAAAGGGTATCCATAAATGAAATCAATTTGTTTTCAAACTTTCAGGAAATGCCCCCTATTCTTCCTTTTTTGTTTCTGGGCATCACTTTAGTTAGGTTCACACGTAACTTTGCACTTTGTAGGCAGTAACTAGAATTGTTGTACGCATCACTCTACAGTTGGTAGACATTGTTTGGCCATTTATAGGCATTGTTTAGAAACTCATAGGCATTACCTTCTAGTGAGTTAAGTGTTGTTTCAACAGTTGTAGGTGTAACTTTAGTTTGTAGGTGTCACATGAATGCTTATAGGCATTGTTTAACTTTTTGTACACGTCATTTTGCTAAAAAAGTTAGTTTATCACAATTTTTAAGGATTTAAAAGTATAATGTCTGTGATCAGATTTGTAGGATTGAATTCTTGTCTGAAAATGAAGACACAACTATAACACACACATCAAGTTTCCTAAAACACACCAAGTGTATGTTCTCAAACATTTTCACGGGTCTTGCACAAGAAATTCTTCCAAACAATCTACCTAAAGTCAAAGTTGGCGATTAAACATGGCTATAAAAAGGTAGCTTGCTAATTAATCAGGTTGTAGTTAACACCTATGTTCTAAACCATGAAGAGTCTCTTATACCCTCATTACAAGGGCTTCCCACATGCACAAAATTATAATTCTGCGCAATACCGAAGGACTACTTGAGGAAGTGAAGATTATCAACACAATTTAGTCACTTAAACCCTTTGGGGATGAGTGCATTTGATTATAGTGGGTTGGATAGTATTGTATCTTCTTAAAATGGAAGCACTTCCATGTTAAGAGCATTTATCCCTCCTTAGGGGACATTTTTGAACTCTACCATATCATCATCCTATTTCTGCATCATCTCATGCTTCTATGCTGGTTCAGGACCCTGATTGGGCCTCTCCGGGCACCTCCTACCCCACTTGGCATATTTTTCAGGGGTTCTGGCCCCCTGGGTCAGGGTCGACCTCGACCCTAACCTGGGTCACCCTTTCAAATCAGGAAACTTGTCAGCTGCCAGGGCTCATCAAAAATTTAGTTTTCCCGCTTTTGGGTCAGCTGTTTCGGGTTCCGAAGTGTTGATTCCTAAATTGTATTTAATATAGGTCCTTTTATAGGGGCATGAGTTTAATTAGAATTTAATTATCCTATGTAGGCCTCCTTGGAATATTGTGCCCTAATTTCATATAAAAGGAAGCATTTCTCTCTCATTTTCTCTAAGTCTTCTAAGTGTAAAAAGCTCTAATCAAGATTTTTTCAAGAAGCAAGAAGATTCAAGCATCCATTTCCAAGCTCTCAAGGTGTTCAAGTATTCCTCTCAAGCATTCAAATTCTCCATTGAAGATCAAGGATTCAAGCTTTCAAGCCTTTGAAGGGATTAGGTGCAAACATTCAAGATTCATCATTCAAACCCTAGATCTAGCCATCTTGGTGGTGTGATCTTCCTTCAGGATCCTTTGTACATCTTCAAAGACTCTTTCATCATCTCTTCAAAGTGGATTTCAAGCATACAATCATGGAGGTTCATGGTTCTTATTGAGTTCATCCTTTCATACTTACATATTTACATACATTTGAATTTCAATTACATATCTATTTGAATATCATAGCTTCATTGTTAGATTCAATTCTACTACTTGCTAGCATTATGTACTTTATTTATTTCAAGGTTAATTCCTAAATTGGGGTTTGAATAAGGAAAACCCCTCCCCCCCAACTAACAATCTCCTTTTTCTTGTAGGTACAGGTACAAAATAGTTGATTTGAGACCAGATCTAGATACCCTTTTCGGCAAACTTCCGAGATCCGCGAATAGAGTCACTTTCAGATATGCGCAGGTCAAGGTCGACATTATTGGGTTAGGGTTGATATTTTTGGGTCAAGGTTGACCTTTTTCATAAGATGACATTGGAATGGAAAAATATTTCTGGGTTTTGTTCGTCTCTACATTCCGGTTTGGGATCAACTGTCAGTTTTTCCAGAAACTCAATACAGACCTCAGAAAAAAACATTCTTTGATCTACAATATTTCAAGGGTAGTGAATTTCTCATACTTATTCAATTACTGTCATATATCATTTCTATGCATATAATTAATAGAATTTAAGGTATTTCCTTTGTTATTCTCCCTTCCAAATAGTTGAGTCATTTGTGCATTAGCCCTTCTTTGGGGTTGATCAACTTAGATCTCCCATTTGTGTATTTGAGGAAAAAAAAGGAACATCTTATCTTCTCCTTAATCACAATTGAAATACTTAATCAATACAATTCAATTAGGGTTAAGGAATTCAATACATTCTAGGCAACTTAAAGAACAATTTACACATCAACACTTTACATTTCAAGATAATCAATTCACAATAATCATAACAAATCAATCAAACCATTCTTTCTTAATATAGTATACATTTCTAACAAATATATCTCTATTTCATCCCTGTTACATTTTGGTAAGATACACTTCATATTCACATCTAAATATTTATCTTACATTTTGGTGAACCCGCGATAGACAACTCCTTCTCTTTGGTGTTAGATTTACATCTTAGATTACAATTTGCATTCATAAATACAAAAACACTTCTTGCATTTTCATCATGAAATTCTT